>CM052022.1:28540239-29140239 GCA_028476575.1 Platygaster robiniae
CTCAGAATCAGAGGGAGAATTCGAGGAACTCGACGCAGAAATCCTCAAGAAATTAGGTGACAACCGAGACAGGGTCAAAACAATCCAGACTAAGATACATCCTCAGATATTGGATCTGTGGAAATTTGTTGCTGAGAAGGGACTCGACACAGATACCACAGAGAAGTTGGTGAAGAAGTACGCCGCAGAAGAACCCTTCAATGCCCCTGGGTTAGATGCGGAAATTAAATTTTCTATGTCGGAATCTGCCAGAAAAAGAGACAAGCACATGGCTGACGACCAGAAGTTGCTGAGGGCCGCGATTATGGAACTTGGTACGGGCCTGACGGACATCCTTAATGAAAAAGATGCATTTTTCGACGTGATGGCATTCATCGAGCAGATGGGGGACGTGGGGCGTCTCCTTATACAAGTACAACGCAACATTACCAGGTCAAGGAAAGCGTTTATACAACCGGGCCTCCCAAAGACCATGAGAGAGATCTTAGAATCACAAGAGACTGGAGAATCCCTTTTTGGAGGAAAACTCTCGGAGAAAATAAAGGAGGCGAAGGCAATAGAGAGAGTCAGTCAAGATCTGAAGAAACCAGAAAAGACCCGTTTTTCTGGCGCTAATAAAAGTTTTTTAAACTGGAAGAGCCGGTACAACAGAACCCCAAACATCAGGGGAAAACAACGTTTTCCTACGCGAGGACTGGGGAGACGACAGCCGTCATCAGGAGGTTGGCCTAACCAAAGGAAACTCCAGACAGACCACAAGAATCCCAGGGCCAAATAAACGTAGGTAAAATTGCTGGGGCGCTTGGGCGCGATCTTGAAATGTGGGAGAAAATAACTAATGATAAAGTCATCTCGAATTATATAAAGGGATATAAGATTCAGTTTAATGGGAAAGTCAGACAGGAAAGATTACCGACTCAGAAATTTTCAGAAAAAGAGGGCGTTGCAATAGGTCATGAGGTTAATAAGCTCTTAGAAAAGGGGGCGATACAGATTTGTAAACCGGTCAGGGGTCAATTTTTATCATCATATTTTTTGGTACCTAAACCTGACGGAAAATTTAGATTCATAATTAATTTGAGGAGAGTTAATGAATTTATAGAGACGACCCATTTCAAATTGGAGGACCTGAGGACGGCGACAAGGGTGATTTCGAGGGGTGATTTTATGTGTACATTGGACCTGAAAGATGCATATTTTTCGGTGCCGGTGCATAAGGATAGCAGGAAATACCTGAGGTTTGAATTTAAGGGCACGCTCTATGAATTCGTCTGTCTCCCCTTCGGATTGTCAACTTCCCCATATATTTTCACGAAAATAATGAGAAAGGTTTTATATTTCCTGAGATCACAGGGTCTCCTTTCAGTTAATTATCTAGATGATTTTCTACTAATAGGGAGGACAATGTAAATTTGCTGTAAAAATAGGGAAATGACTGAGGAATTGTTAAAGTCACAAGGATTTGTTATCAATGAACAGAAAAGTCATCTGGCCCCAGGAAACAGATGCAAATTCTTGGGATTTATTTTAGATACAAACTATACATGACTGTAGAATCGACGGCAGAGAAAAGAGAGAGAGTAAAGGAACTCGGAAAGGGACTAATTAGGAAAGATACATGTAGAATTAGCGAATTTGCACGAATAATTGGTTCATTGATTAGCACATGTCCAGGTGTAGAATACGGATTTCCACATACAAAAGTTTTGGAAAAGGAAAAGGCCTTAGCGTTATTCAGGTTGAAGAATGACTGACTATAGGGGTACAATGAGAGTTCCAGGCTCAATACTGGGAGCCTTGCACTGGTGGGTTCGTAATATTGATAGGGCAAGGAAACCCATTAGGAGAGGGGAGTATAAATTATAGATCTATACGGACGCCTCCTTGTCGGGTTGGGGGGCGTGGTGTAATGAGGAAGAGATTTTCGGATTCTGGTCAGAGGAGAAGAAATTTCATATAAACTATCTAGAGTTGAGGACGGTTTTTATTGCATTACAAAGGTTAGCAGACAAAGAGACGAATTGTGAGATATTAATCAGAATAGACAATACAACAGCCATCTCATACGTGAACAGGATGGGGGGAGTAAGGTATGAGAACTTTAACAAACTTAGTCAAGAAATTTGGGACTGGGCTGAGGAAAGGAGAATTTGGCTTTTTGCCTCTTACATTTCATCGAAGGAGAATGTAAGGGCAGATAGTTTGTCAAGAATCAAGAATGAAGACACTGAATGGGAGCTGTCAGATGTAGCATTCCAGGAAATAGTAGATAGGTTAAGTAGACCGGAGGTCGACCTATTTGCAACAAGAGATAACCGAAAATGTGAGAACTTCGTGTCCTGGTACCCAAGTTTCGAGGCGATCGCAATAGATGCGTTCACAATTTACTGGGGGGAGTTTTTTTTTCTACGCTTTCCCTCCATTTTCACTTATTCTGAGGACATTGCAGAAGATAGTGCAGGATAGGGCAGAGGGGATTTTAGTTGTCCCATATTGGCCAACGCAGCCATGGTTTCCCTTGTGGAAAGAGCTCCTTATGGGAGAGGAACTGATTTTCAGTCCGAATGAGGACTTATTCTCATCTCCTTTCAGAAAGGAACACTTGCTGAGCCGCCACCTTACCCTGGTGTCCGGGACTGTATCAGGAAAGCGTGCAGGCTGAAGGGAATACCAGGAAAGGCGTCGAAAATTATGTTGGCTTCGCTATCGGAGGCGACCATGAAGCAGTATAATTCAGCGTTCAGACAGTGGTAGAGTTTTAATGTTAAGAAAGGTCAGGACCCATTCCACGTGGATAAAAGGAAGTTATTGAGATTTTTGGCAAGGAACTTTAGAAAGGGGAAATCGTACGGTACTTTGAACACGGAAAGATCAGCTATCTCCTTACTCGCGCCCGAAGATATTAGGGAAGATCAGGATTTGTCTAGATTTCTGAGGGGGGTGTTTCGATTGAGACCGCTGAAACCGAAATACGATTACACATGGGACGTGAACCAGGTTTTCGACGTGGTTTCTGAATGGTTTCCCTTATCCTCATTGAATATGAAGAGGCTTACTCAGAAGGCAATAATTTTATTAGCGTTAGCAACCGCCCACAGGGTTCAAACATTTTCCAAAATGAGGATTTCTAATATAACTAGTACAGACTCCGGATTACTAATTAGGATCCCGGAAATGATAAAGACCTCGGGCCCAGGCAGATTTCAGCCTTTGTTGGTGTTGCCTTACTTGTTGGAAAAGCCAGAGCTTTGCGTGGCTCGTACAATTGAAAGTTACATAGAAAGGACGAGGGAATTTAGAGGGAGAACTGATTCATTGTTTTTGATGTTGAGAAAACCTTACAAAGCAGTGTGCTCCCAGACAGTGAGCAGGTGGATAAAAGGGACATTAGAAATATGCGGTATAGACACAGAGATTTTTACTGCCCATTCGACGAGACATGCCACGACGTCAAAGGCATCGAAATTAGGCGTGAATATAGATGCAATTAGGAAGACTGCCGGATGGTCAAGTAGGTCCAAGATTTTTGCGAAACATTATAATCGGCCTATCCAATCGGGAGGTAGTTTTGCGACTTCGATTGTAAGTGAAAGATGTTGAAAGAGAGGGAAAGGTCAGGGTGTATGGTAATATACTATTTGTTGGAGTTTCACTTCTGTCTTGTGTTTTTTAACACGCATATCAATTTTTCTTTTTTTTTAAATCTTTGATTACGTAACTTGTAATTTTTTTTTCATTTCCTTTTCATCTTACAATTTTCAAGTTACCTAACTTTTCTAGTTCAGAGTTACACATTCATTGATATTTTATTTTATATTTTACATTTTTCATATCCATATTTAATATTCGAATCTTATGAATTTGAAATCACTGAGTTACAGATTATTTATTCCTAGTTTCTAACATTTAAAATTAAAAAAAAAAAAAAAAAAAAAATATATATATATATATATATATATATATATATATATATATATATATATATATATATATATATATACATGAGTCCTTGTTATAAAAAAAGTTTTTCGTTTATTTTCAATAATTTCAAGAGTTTGGAATTTTTGAATATGTACAAGGTGGGGCGCTTGAATGCAGACAAATTTCTATTTGAATTTCCCGCCACATAGTGATTCCGCCAGAGATCGCTATTGGCGTTCTTGAAAGCCATGGGCATCTAATAAAAAGTCATAACCTAAAAATCGCCGGGATGTTACGTACAAGTGCGGAGTACAACAGAAGAGCCGCGATTATCAAAAGTCTTCGCGCTGGGCGTTTGCCGACAGGAATAATTCGATTCTTCGGGTACCCGAGATCAACTGTATACGATATTGTATCCAAGTACAATGCTTCTGAGGAGTCTAGGAAAGGTTCCTCTAACCTAGCGAGGAGAACTCATTCGAGGGAACGAAGGTCACGAACTCCGGCAGTCGTGGAAAAGGCTTAGGCGCTGATTTTGGAGGACCCGGAGCAATCGTTGCGAACAAACTATCAATAAAGAAGTTTATCTGCAAGTGTTGACAAATGTCGCGAAACCGTGGATGGTAGCTGTGGCCGCAGGGAGACGATGTCTTTCAGCAGGACGGTGCACCGGCCCACACAAGCCATTTAGTCTAAAACTGGCTATCGGATAACGTGGACATGTATCGAAGCAGCATATACCAATATGGACAGCGCGGTTTTAAAGAGAGCATACGACCGTTTAAGGACAAGGATTGAGGCGGTCATTAGGACTGAAGGAGGTTATATAGAGTAATTTTACTCTCAACAGGTACAACTATATTTCTGTAAATTAATTTTCAATTTCGTTTATCTTTTGTGTCAATAAACTTGTTTTTAAATGAAAAATTTTATTTGTCTAGATTGAAGCGCCGCACCCTGTATAATTAAAAACTCGCTATTTGGCTTGACTTTCAAAGTTTATCAAAATAATTTATTTATTATAATTTTAATAATATAATTATATTATATGTGGCGTGGGCTGAAGAAAGGGTACTAACAGCACATTGTTGCTTTTCGAGAAAAACGAGATTGAAAAGAGAAAGTCCCTAAGAGTAGCACGGACCGTCCAATTTTGTACCTTAATTTTTAATGAAATAAAAAAATCATACATTTTTAAGAGTAGACTCGTTTGGTAGAGCAAGATATCTATATTCAGAATCACTGACTAGCTCGATTTCGATTTTTGGTACTGTTAGTACGCTTTCTTCAGTCCACGCCACATATCTTATAATACATATTTATATTATATTAAAATATGTAAATTATAAAATTTAAATTGAAGCTTATACTTAGTACAAAATTCAATGTTTTTAAAACTTACTAACTAGAAAATATAAAAATGCCAATTAGACATTTTCAATTCTAATACTATGATTGAGTAATTTCAAATTTAATTCACCAATCGCATTTAAATTTTACATCTTCAAAAAATTTATCAATATCTTCATACACGATTGATTATTATTTTTTTGCTACAATTCGTTTCTACGATATAATATGTAATAGGAATAATAATTTCTGACCTATAATTCAAAAACTTTCATTCATTTACATTCACAATTTTTCATAACATTTTTCGTTTTATATACACAATATGTAAGTAATATTTCCAATTCTATATTTCAATATGCATGATTGATTCATTACAAGTAATCGAATATTTTCAATATGATATTTTGAATCCCATACTTCGACTCGAATTGATGTTTCACGTTTTGAATTTCTGTACGTTCATATAAAAACAATTTTTTTCTAAGATTTGCAATTACTGTATAATAATAATGCTAAATTGATTATCTTGAAACTCTAATACAATTTATTATCTTGAAACTCTAATACAATTTATTATCTTAAAACTCTAATACATTAGCAATAACATTTTTTGTAAATTTTCTAGTTAAATTTAGCATATTTTTACTTTGAAATTCACAATTTGCTATAACGATTGAATAATGATAATCAAAATTCATGATCAACAAACTTAAAACTTAAATTCATCTATACATAAAATTTTATTATTTTTCGTCATTTCACATTTTTTATTCAGACAGAAAAACATAAAAAATATCTTTATTTTTTTATTATACTTTTTATTACTTATTAAGTTAGTGTAATTCATGATTTCGAATAAAATATTTCAGATCAAATTGACATATACCATCTATTAAGAGTAAAATTTTTGCACGCGGACAATTTTTTTACTTTGAAATTTACAATTTGCAATAACAATTAAATAATAAAAATCAAAATTTTAAAAATATACAAACTTAAAACTTAAATTCATGTATACAGAAAAATTTTTTTTTTTTTGTAATATAACATTTTTTATTTCAGACAGAAAAACATGAAAAATATTAAAAATTATTCATTACTTTTCATTACTTATTAAATGAATGTAATTCATGATTTTAAATCAAATATGCTGAATAAAATATTCCAAATCAAATTAAAATTTTACCTTAATAATTGTTTGCTTTTCAGAAACTTTTCAACATTATTACAAATAAAAATTTTCACGTCCACAACTTTTGTAGACTGAAATTCACAATTTCTTGCAACGATTTGCTATAAACATTGATAAATGAAGATTAAAATACCTGTTAAAAAAACTTTTAATTTTCACACACTTATAGTCACAAATTTTAAAATATTTTTCAAAATTCTTTATTTGACATGAAAATAATAAAAAATATTTGTAATTATTAATTCTCATTCTTATTCTTAATAAAAATGAATGTTCAATATAACAATTTGTAAATTCATAAAAAAGCATGCTACTTACTGATTTTCCAATATTCTTTACACGCAAGTTTTTAGAATTAATGTATTGGAAGAGCTTGTCGTATTCTTCTTTTTCAATACTGCAGAAGGTGTAAACGTTTCCACTGTTCACTTCGATCTCAAAATCGAAAGTACGCGTTGTACCTTCCCCACGAGCAAAATGCACCGATGCGATTTCCTCGAAACGTATGTGCATAGGGGGCTTGTGAACATACATGAAGCCTCTCTCGAGAGGGTACAAATGACCAGCAGCAGCTTTGTAAGAACAGCTCACTGCAGGTGTACCAGAGTGCCTGAAAAATAATTTAAAAAAGAACCATTCATAGAATTATTATTTAAATAAATGCAGAAATAATATCTACCTATTATACCAAAGAGAAAGGAAAAAAAAAATGTGAAATTTTTTCTTTTTTATTTTAAACCACCATTATTAATGTTTTACACATTTCTAGTATTAAAAGTAATTCTATTATAATCATGGAGATTTGAAAAATTTTCCTAATTTTACTCAATTGAGAAAAAAATTTTATTTTTAGGATAAAAATCTAGAAAAATATATGTTTAGTTATATAATTATTATATGATTCGCACTATTCATCAAGGAATATTAAATTTATTTAGTTCATAATAATATATGAGAAAAAGATCGATGTACATATTTAAATTCAAAAATTATATAAAGCATAAAAAGTTGACTGAAATAATCATGGAATCCAATTTAAGAAAAAATCTTAATTACTGAAAAATATGTGCGGAAGTAAAAAAAAAGCATACCCGAAGAATCCTCCGGTCGATGTGAGTTTCCTCTCGCTGATTACTTTCATGATTTTTCCCAAAATTTCATAAGTTGCCCCAGAAATTTCCTTTTCAAGTTTGTTATTATATTTTTCCTTCAGCTCTTCTCTGTGAAATTAAAAATAGCAAGAATTACAAATATACATATATTAAACCGATATTGAACTGAAATTTATTAATGAGGTTGAGAAAACCTTATAAAATTAACAATTTCAAATTTTTCATGGTGTCATTGGCTTGAAAATGATTTTTTAGTAACCTAACCTAAATTGTATTTAGGTATTATTGCTTGTTAATTATATACGTAATATGAATCAAATGTGAAAATAAAAATGTTATAAAGGAACTGCTATAACAGATATAATTGTCGATAAAATCAACATATATACATATATCATAGCTACGTAACGTTGCATCTAACAATACCAAAAAGTTATTTTACAGTTTAGACTTTTTTGAGGCAAACACTCACAAACTACATTTAAAAAAAAAGTAAAAACTTACTCGGTAAATGGAAGCTCGACCGAAGTTTTTTCATCTTGGTTGAAAAGCAAAACTAGAAAATGGTAACGCGTTTGTCCTTGTTTGATTGGTGGATCCAAACTTACCTAAAATACAAAACATTTCGTTATCCTAATTTTTTGCCAACCATGTAAGCAAAACTCAAGAAATCACTCTTCATCCATAAATCAACGAATTAAAATAATTCTTTAATTACCACAAAGTACATTTGCCGACCATCTTTGTGAGGAAGCAAAAATAATCGCAGAACAGTGGACATAGGAATTTTGTAATCATACGTTTTTCCGTGCAATTGGAAGAAAGATGGGAAAATCTTAATGTCGTAGCGACCACTGAAAATAAAATAAAATCGTTGAAAACTGTATAAGTAATGAAATATGTGCAGATTTTTTTTTTTTTTTTGAAAGAGTTAGACACTTTGAAACCTCTAAAGTTGGTTGAATCATAATTAATTTTGAGCTTCTACATATATTATATTTCTTAGATTTTTTAGAACAACTTCAGTTTCTAATTTGCGCTCTGTTTTTTTTTTTTTTCAAGCACTAAAATAATAAAAGATATCAATAGCTGCATATTTTTTACCGAGGAGTGAGGCATGGAATTTCTCGGAAAATTGCAATGGCATCGCCACTGACGCTGAGAACCGATGCTTTTTCCACGATTCTTTGGTGGAAAGCATCAACCGGATCGCTGTCCCCACCGTCAACAACAGGGATATGAAACCTCATCTCCACGAGGCTCACCGGAGCATCATCATTCTGGGGGAATTGGAATTCAGTCTTTAAAAATGTTTACGATTTTCCTAAATCGATACAAAATAAACCAGAAGAACTTTTTAACTTTGTTTATTTATTCATGTACACATTTTATTTATTATTTCGAAAGCCTTGTTTCACATTAATTTCAAGAAAATAGCACAAAATGAATATCTTTAATTTTTGTCCCCATCTGAAAGGTAATATGTGACTTGGAATCAAGAAAGGAGGTTAACAGTCGTTTGCCGTACGGCTCATTTTGACTTCTCCCTCTTTTCTGTATCCCCGCAATTAGATACACAGGAATATCAGGGAGTGTTTCGTAGAGACGATCGGTAGCTCATTTCGAATGAGTGTACATAAGGGATTAAGATGCCCTCTAGAGTAAATAAGTTATCTATGGAAATAAGCCCCGTTTTTTTGCATTCACTCGTTTTGGTATACATACTTGGATATCGGATTCCCAAATTCGTTTTATAGATACTTTTCCTGCAACTTGCAAGTTTGCGACTTCCAACATCCATAGATGTTTTTTCTTCATTGTTTTTATTGGACTAATTTTGAGTTACACTATTCGCAATGAATTTTTTACAAAAATCCATTTGTTACAAAATTTCACCACTGCCTAATTTTTTATAAAAATCCATTTTTTTACCAGATTTCAATTATTTTCAATTTTTTCGAACATGTTCAGAACCTTGAATACTTTATTTGAGAATAGATGTATCTTTGAGGAGAACAGTGCACTTTCCCTTTTCAAGTTGCTGTGGAAATTTTGAAAACTCTCAATTTCATTGAGTTTTTCTCAATGAATGTGACGCTAAAAAAGTACTCATTTGGTGTTTTATGAGAACATAAAAATTTTTTTTTTTTTTTTTTAATTTTTACATTCGCCGAGATGTCAATAAACTCAAGTTTTTTGCGATTGTAGGAAACATCTGCAGGTAATTTTCCTTATACTTCTGAAGATTTCGAAAGTGTCTAAAAATATTTTCAGAAATTATTTGAATAATTTTTGGAAAACCATTGATTATATATGAACCTACTTGAATCATGAGAAATGTATCGAATGATTATCACTTGATCTTAGTCTTCAAGCAACATTCAATGATTGTGAAATTTTTTGGAACTTTTGATGATAAACATTTTTATAAATTTATGATAAATAGAAGCAGTGTTTTCAATCCCTACAATTTGAAAATGTTTGGGAAAATTTTGTTGTAAAAAAGAAATATAGACTGAAAGAAAGCCATAAAAACTATTTTGCCTAAGGAAGTCTGAATTAAAATGTATAATCAGGTGTTATATATTGTAAAGTTGAATTTTCAAAAAACTGTTTAATCTTAAATTCAAAAGCTTCTTAATCTTAAGTTCAAAAAACTGTTAATCTTAAACTTCTTAATCTCAAGTTCAAAAAACTGTTAATCTTAAACTTCTTAATCTAGAGTTCAAAAAACTGTTAATCTTAAATTCAAAAACTTTTTAATCTTGAGTTCAAAAAAGAAAGAAAAAGAAAAAATCAAATCGGTTGTCTTCGAGAAAGCAATCACACTGTGATAAGCGATAATATTTCCTTTTTTTTCTCCGTGTATAGAATAGATATCTTTTCTTAGTAATTTCCGTCGCTGATATCATGCTTTCATCTATCTTTGAAAAAAGTAATTGTATTCGAATAGATTCTTCTTTTGCGCAGAAAAAAAGCATTTTAAAAGATAAATTGTGATTACATCAAAAAACAGGGGTTATAAAAGGCGAAACGTTCTTTGCTCGTGGCTTTTTTATTTTTCTCTTCCTGGCGTATAACATGTAAGTTGCGAATACATACCTCTGTAACCGATTTTCGTAGAATTGTTAATTTATGATTTTTAATTACTGTGAAATCTACTGTTAAACAAAATCTTGAGACATAATTAAATAATTGTAATCGTATATAATTGTTTCTTTTGAATTTCCTTCCCAGAAATCCTTAAAGTTTCGAAACCTAAATTTCATGCTATGTCACCTAGGACATAACATAAAAAATGGCGCAGTCGGCAATCGAAACATTTTTGAGATTTCTGGTGAATTGTGAAAGATAATTTCAATGTCCGATAAAAGATATTTTACACGTAGCCAAAAGCAACTACAAGAAAAAGAATTAGAAACCATTGAACAAAGTTTTTCGGACGACGATTTTTCAAACTATTCCGTTCCAGACGAAACTGAGAACAAGACTTTTGACCCTTTTTCAACGATCCGTGACTTACCACACTCACCAATTCCGTTCATTAAGCCCAAGAATAGCAATTCTTCCAACAAAAATCTAGATTTTAACGAGGAAAATACCATCCATCTGTCAACGACTAAAGAGCAGACCATATTTCCCTCAGAGCATAGGAATCCTTTTGAAAATATTCGAATTGGTAAAACCGAAATACACTTCCAAATTTTTTCACCTACCGTATCACCAAGATTTTCTAAAATGACCACCGAATTCAAGTTACAGGATATCAAAGACATAATTCCAATTTTTACCGGTAAATACCCCCACGACAATTTTCTTGATTTTTCCGCGTCATGCTTAAAGGCTCGGAAGTTGCTTCCTCAAACCGATGAGAAATCATTAGCCGCATACATTTATACTCGTGTCCAAGGCGGTGCTGAGAAATCCTTAGAAGAGAATGACATTTCAACCGTTGATTCTATACTGAAGACTCTAAGCCGGATTTTTTTACCACGTGAATCATTTATTGAACTTTGCGGTGCGTTAGCTAGGACGTTTCAAGCCTCCAATGAAAGCGTAACAGATTTTCTCATAAGAATACAAACCCTACGTCGGAAACTAGTGGAAACATATACACGCGAAAACGATGATAGAATACCAGATGAAAAAAGAAAAGAATTAAAAAAATCCTGTTTACGGGCGTTTTTACTTGGACTTGACGACAAAATAGGTTCACAAATGAAGGAAAGAGAGGACCTTGAAAAAACCGGCCCAGAGGCTATCGAAATTGAGGCACAAATACGCCTCAGAAACGAATTGCGCTCAAAATACGAGAAATCCCAGTCTACTTGCGTTTTATGTGAATCGCCCTCACATTTGACAATTCACTGCTCCCTTTTGAAAGGCCGCCAGACCGAGAAACCAGAGTGTAAAATCTGCGAGAAACCAGGACACTTGACCACATCTTGTCCTCTCTTACATCCAGTCCAGAATCCGAGTCCACCCAACTGCCAGGTATGCAAAAAACGTGGACATTCAACAGAGCAATGTTTTTTTTCAAAACCAGTTCATGTTGCCCAACATGTCATGAGTTGTAATTTCTGCGGAATTAGAGGACATATAGAAGCCCAGTGCCGAAAACTGATTTCGTGCCAACTTTGCCTGCGCCCTGGCCATGATGCGCGAAACTGCCGTGAACAAAGTAACACAAAGAAGACTTGTCAAATTTGCAATAAACACGGTCATGATGCGAAGACTTGCTATTCCACAAACTACCAGAATCCTCGTACATCCCTGCTGTGCCAAGTCTGCGACAAACCGGGACATGATGCAAAATCCTGTTTTCAAAAAACGAATAACGTTCCCAGTGTAGTGACCTGTAACTATTGCAAAAAACCCGGTCATTTCTTGGCAAACTGTGAACTCCGTGCCCGGAACAATGCTCGCAGAGAGTTTTTTTCGGGAAACGAACAGAGCCTCCCTCGACGGGAGGCTACTCAGAATTCACCAGGGATGAGTCAAGTGAAAACAATGAATTTCGACAACGAACACCAACACCAGTAAAATTGAATCAAGCCAGCCAATGTCCTACAATAAAAGTGAATTTCATAAGACCTATTCTACTTTTACTTGACACCGGAGCGGGACCATGTTTACTAAAAAAAAACGCTATCGACGAAACTTTTCATGTAGACTACAGCCAGATTCTCAGTTTAAGCGGAATTACTGATGAAGTAGTGAATACGATCGGAAAAGTGAAAATAGATTTTATGGGTTCTAAAACCGAGTTTCACATCGTCCCTGACGATTTTCCCATAGAACAAGACGGGATCCTTGGATCCGAATTTTTCGCTAAGAACGATGCAAAAATATGTTACGCAGAGAACTGCCTTTTTTTTCAAGATCGCAAGTATTCTTTTCACGGAAAAAACGAACAAATAGTACAATCAAGAACGCGACAAATCGTATATATTACCCTGAAACCTACAAGTCCAAATGAAGGATACCTGCCCAGAATAGAACTGAAAAAAGGAGTTTATCTAGGAAATGCAGTAGTCGAAAATCACCATGGCAGAGCATACCTTCCATTGATCAATACAACAAATGAATCATTCACCTTTACAACGATTTCGTTAGACCTAGAAGAAATCGAAAATGAAATTCCTGCAATAGAAGAGAACAGAAAAAAAGAAACACGAAAAGCCAAACAACGTATACGAAAAACAGAAAAATACACGCTCAATAAATGTTTAACTATTCAAGAACAAGATAGAACAGAATAAGTGTTGAAATTGCTGCGATTAGACCACTTGAGTGATAACGAAAAATCAGAAGTAAAAAATTTGATTAGGGCTAGTGCTGATTGCTTTCATCTGCCAGGAGAAAAACTATCCGCAACCCACGTATTAGAACACCAAATTCATACAACCAATGACATACCGATTAATGTTAGACAGTACCGTTTCCCTCCCAAACTTAAGGATGAGATAAAAAAACCAGGTGGCAGAACTCTTGAATGACGGTATTATTAAACATTCTCAGAGCCCTTACAACTCGCCCTTGTGGATCGTTAGCAAAAAACCAGATAGCCAAGGAAATCAAAGGTGGCGTTTAGTTCTCGATTTTCGAAAACTCAACGAGAAGACAATAGGAAATTCATACCCCCTTCCGAATATAAACGAGATCCTAGAACAACTTGGGGGAACTAAATATTTTAGCGTTTTTGATCTCGCCTCGGGATTCCATCAAATTAGCCTCAGTGAAAAAGATGCTCACAAAACCGCTTTTTCAACTCCTAATGGCCATTATGAATTTTCTAGAATGCCTTTCGGGTTAAAAACCGCGCCTGCAACTTTCCAAACACTAATGGATTTAGTTTTGACCGGATTACAAGGAGTAGAACTTTTTGTATATCTAGATGATGTAGTACTGTATGCAAGGACCCTCGCCGAACATCGTAGAAAATATTTGAATTTTGTAGGGAAGCTTCGGGAGGCAAATTTAAAACTCCAGGCCGATAAATGCGAATTTTTAAGACCCGAAGTAACCTATTTAGGGCACCAAATCACCAAAGATGGCTTAAAACCCGATCCTAGAAAACTAGAAGCAGTAGAAAAATTTCCACGTCCCAAAAATGTCAAAACAGTAAAATCTTTTCTTGGACTAGCATCTTATTACCGTCGTTTTATTCACGAATTCGCGAAAATATCAAAACCTTTAAATAAACTTTTAGAAAAAGATACGCCCTTTTTCTGGGGCACCGAACAAGAGGCCGCTTTTAACGACCTAAGACAGAGACTTTGCGAACAGCCAGTACTAAAATATCCTGATTTCGAACAACCTTTCCTTGTGACCACCGACGCGAGCGGTTACGCCATTGGTGGAATACTATCTCAAGGCAAAATTGGTATGGATCAACCCTGTGCTTATACATCAAGACTTTTAAACATTCACGAAAGGAACTACAGCACATACGAAAAGGAGGCCTTGGCAATCATGTATAGCGTCAACCAATTCCGCCCTTACTTATATTATGGTAAAAAGTTCACAATTATAACTGATCACAAACCACTCGTCTGGCTCAAAACAACAAAAGACCCAACTTCAAGGTTAGCAAAATGGCGTCTTAAACTAGAAGAGTATGATTTTGATATAATTTACAAAGCGGGAAAATCCAACGTCAATGCAGACGCCTTGTCCAGAAATCCTGTAGAAATCCAGATGATAACAGAAAAACAAGCAAACCAGCAAATCGTACAAGTAAAAACCTCGGAAGTTCGTCGGTCTAACAGAATACCAAAAGCCCGTACCGAGGGAGAACAATACAGAGAAAAAATCTTGAGAAGCAAAAACAAGAAAAAGAAAACCTTGAATAAAAATCCTGAGAAACCGAGAGCTAGTCCAACAGTCAGTCAATTGGAAAACGAAAAATCCCTACCGCCACCCGATCAAAAGAAGTCTTTAAAAGACCTAGAAAAAAGATATTACTTACGTCAAAGAAAAGATGAAAATTTTGCGAATAAACTCAATGAAAATAAGCACGAAAAATCAAGTGATGAAAGCCAAAATAGTGACGAAAGTGACGAAAATGAAAGCAACGACGAAAAATGCAAAATCAAAAAAAAATCTTATTTTTCTGACACTGAGAAAAATTCCGACCTCTTACGTGAATCCTGGAATCCTGCTCCTGAATATGAAAAAAGAACCAAAGAACTTGAAACAGATCCAGACAGCTCCTCTGAATTTTCAAAACCAGGCTCGTATCTTGAAAGTACTACAGACGAAGAAAAATTAATTGATACAGAAGAAAACAATAAAATCGACAGAATGTTCAAAGACGAAAATCGCAAGAAGGAAGTTCCAAAAAACTCCTTAAAAGAACCTGAAAATCATCCTGATCCTGAAGAAGAAAATATCGAAGACCTAGAAAATGATAATGAAGTCGAAAAAATATTGAACAAGTTGATATATGGAGAAAATATTTTCGAAAGTCGTGATAAACTATACATGAGAAAAGACAACTGTGTTTTCTATCTTACCAAAAATGGAGAGCCAGCCGAAAAATCAACCAAGGAATTTGCAAAAAGACGTGAGATTGGAAATTTCGGAAAAATGCAAATAGGTGAAGCAAAGATTTTAAAGAAAGGCCGGAGATATCACCTTGGTATGTGTATATCCGATGAAAAAAATCTGGATCCTGAACACATGGAAAACCTGATTTCAGAAGGAATTGATAATTTACAAAATATTTTAGAAAAATTTGAAATCAAAAGTTTCAGCATTCCAAAAATGAAAGACCCTTTCGACACCCTTTGGGAACAGACAATTAGACTGATAAGAAACGCGTTTAAAACAGGGAAATGTAAAGTCACTATCTGCACAGGAATCGTTGAGTACCCTCTTATTTCTAAACGTTACGATATTATCGAAGAGGCACATTGTTCGGCGATCGGAGGTCACAAGGGAATCATCAAAACATACCATCGCGTGCGTCAGAATTTCTATTGGGAAAATCTTAAAGATAATGTATGCGATTTTGTACAACAATGTCTACAATGTAAACTTCGAAAATTAACGAGGCGAAAAATAAGACAACCTATGACAATAACAGACACCCCAGGAAACGCCTTCGAAAAAATTTCACTGGACATTGTAGGACCATATCCAGTAACGGAAGATGGAAATCGTTATGCTTTAACATCAATCGATTTATTAACCAAATTTGCAATCGCGGTTCCTTTGCCGGATATTTCCGCCACAACAGTAGCCGAAGCTTTAGTGAAGAGAATAATTTGTGTCCATGGTTCACCAAAGATAATTCTTACGGATTGCGGAACCAATTTTCTGAGCCGAGTAATGAAGGAAATTGCTAAATTATTTAAGATACGGCAGGTTAAGACAACTTCTTTTCGCCCACAAACTAATGGTTGTTTAGAGAGATCCCATCACGTACTTGTCGAATACTTGAAATCGTTTATTACAGAAGATCTAGAGTGGGATAAATGGATAGAACTTAGTATGTTCTCATACAATACTTCTGTTCATTCTGCTACGGGAAAAACACCTTTCGAATTGACATATGGAAGAATTGCTACAACCCCCTCCGCCCTTTCACTCCCAGAACATGAACAAGTTGACACATATGACAACTACTTAATAAGATTATTGGTCAGACTAAAAGAACTCCAACAAAAAGCAAGACAAAATTTGCAACACGCTAAAGAAAAATCCAAAGCATATTACGACAGGAAAACAAACCCCCAAATATTTCACCCTGGTGATTACGTTTTCCTTCGAAAAGGAGCAAAAACTGGTAAATTTAACAACGTCACCGACGGACCTTACAAAGTGAAAGAAATAATTGACGAACAAAGAATCATTCTAAAAATTAACAATTGCGATAAAATAGTGAATAAAGATCGACTTATACCATCATATATAGAACCAGACAAAATTCTAAATAATCACTATCTTTCATCTTAAACAATTCGAACATTCATTGAAATTATGATATCAACTCCGTAAAAGTCTAAAATATTTTAAGATACTGTAGCAAAATTCAAATTATCACTTAAAATTTCTTTACTCGGACATGAAAATCTAGCTAACATGCATAGAATGAATGAAAAACATCTATATTAAAGTTAAAATATTAGGAATTGTGTATACCGATATTTACATACACCATAGAAGTACAATAAACATAAACCGGAATATTGCGTAGGCATTTACCAGAAAGACATTGTAAATAGAAAAAAAAGAGGGGAAAGGGGATTTCGTTGTGAAAATTCGTGTTTTTCATCGAAATAAATTTTATTTATTCCTTTTTCTCTCTTTTAGAAAACCATGCGGAACATTTCTATCACCATGTTATTATTATTACTCCTTTCCCTGGAGTTGGCAAACGGAGTAATCGGTTACGATTGTGCGACGAAAAACACGAATATCACAACGATATCAATTAAAAGCGTCAAACCTTGTATAATTCCGGACACCAAAGTAGAAGAGACGACATGAAATATCCAGCTTTTACAATTTGTTGCAATAAATAATGTACACATTTTAGAATGTAGAATAAAATTGTTTCGCGTCATTACCAATTGCGGAATGTTTTCACATGCCTCCGTAGTAGAAAGAGGAACAGCTGAATACATCATGGATATCACCAGATCACAGTGCGAAGAACTACATGCACTTGGAAAGTCGAAAGTTTTAGATCAGGCAGTACTCATCAGTCCGAATTCCACAATCAAACTTCCTGTAACGTTAGCTGGTAAAATCGATTATAAAGGCAATTGTGAAGGTACAAACTACACCGATCCCTTTGGCAAATGGGACAATGTCATCGTCCAAGGACACATGGAAATTTTAATATCAGATCTCAACGCTGATGCCAACCACGATAAAGATCGCATTTATTTGCCAGATGGTACCCGCTGTCAAATATCACAACTTTCCTGCCGAAATCATGAAGGCTCGTCAGTATTCTGGAATTTAGAACCCAGAGAACCCTGCGATTTTCAACGCTACGAACTCCTATACGAAGGCCTAGCAACCAAACTGACTGATAAAACACAACCGAAATCAACTACAGTATTTACCGCTCAAACTGACATCGCAACCTTTGCCTTAACTACGAAGGGCGAAAAATATATTTGTGGCTACGAACTAATACAGACAGAACATCCTAACTTATTTATAATACCAGAAACAAGAGCGGGATTTTTTAAGAAATTTAAAACCATACAAGTCAGAAACATGGATCTTTTCGCATACATGAATCAGAAGTTTGTATACGTCGAAAGACATATAAAAACGCAATTACATTCCCTCTATCGGTATATCTTGATTCACAGGTGCAACAATGAAAGAGAAACCCTTTTGAATTCCCTGAACATAGCCCTCACCAAACCTGAGGATTTTGCATATGATTACATGAAAGGTCCGGGTTATACAGCCATCATCACGGGTGAAGCTATCCGATTAATCAAGTGTATACCTGTAATCGTCAAATTTCAACCAAGAACTACCAGTCATAAGCGGAAACACCTCGTTCTTTCTAGCCCCAAAAACCAGGATTCTCAAGACTCATGGTACACAAATCATATGCAACGAACTCATTCCTCCTCTATACGACCTTAATGATGAACCTGACAACCAAGAGACATGGTACAAAATCCTCCCTACTCCAGTAGAGACCAAAAACCCAATCATATTGGACCCTAACTCAGAGCCAGAATGGATTTATGTGTCACCAAGAGATCTCATCAACCAAGGGTTGTACAGCGAAGCAAAATTATCAGAATTGACGGATTACATCATGGCACCGCTGAATCAACCTGCGATCCTGAACAATGTAGCGCAAACCATATCAGGTACTCTAAGCTCAAGTAACGGACTATCAATACATGAATTTTTAGATAAAATATCATTGGAAAAAATAGCAGAATCAACATGGAAATCAGCCAAGGAAAAGTTTTTTGATTTTGGTATTTTTAGTGCAGGAGTCATAGGAATAATCATGATCATCAAAATAGTCCTTTACTTGATCGACACTCTGATTAACGCCAAAATACTGTACTCCGAATTTGGGTTTTCCCCTAAAATTTTCGCCGCTTTTCTGGTCTCGCTTACGCATTATCACGTCACTGAAAAGACACGCAACGAACAAAGAAATAGTGTAGTTAGAGGCGATTTCAATTATTTGCCTTTAGAAAACTCAAGTCAGAATAACGCTGAGCCTACAGACCAACCGTTATCAATCGTTGGAAATGTTTAATTTCGAGGGCGAAATTTACCTTACCCCCGGAGGTGTTATATATTGTAAAGTTGAATTTTCAAAAAACTGTTTAATCTTAAATTCAAAAGCTTCTTAATCTTAAGTTCAAAAAACTGTTAATCTTAAACTTCTTAATCTCAAGTTCAAAAAACTGTTAATCTTAAACTTCTTAATCTAGAGTTCAAAAAACTGTTAATCTTAAATTCAAAAACTTTTTAATCTTGAGTTCAAAAAAGAAAGAAAAAGAAAAAATCAAATCGGTTGTCTTCGAGAAAGCAATCACACTGTGATAAACGATAATATTTCCTTTTTTTTCTCCGTGTATAGAATAGATATCTTTTCTTAGTAATTTCCGTCGCTGATATCATGCTTTCATCTATCTTTGAAAAAAGTAATTGTATTCGAATAGATTCTTCTTTTAAGCAGAAAAAAAGCATTTTAAAAGATAAATTGTGATTACATCAAAAAACAGGGGTTATAAAAGGCGAAACGTTCTTTGCTCGTGGCTTTTTTATTTTTCTCTTCCTGGCGTATAACATGTAAGTTGCGAATACATACCTCTGTAACCGATTTTCGTAGAATTGTTAATTTATGATTTTTAATTACTGTGAAATCTACTGTTAAACAAAATCTTGAGACATAATTAAATAATTGTAATCGTATATAATTGTTTCTTTTGAATTTCCTTCCCAGAAATCCTTAAAGTTTCGAAACCTAAATTTCATGCTATGTCACCTAGGACATAACACAGGGATATCTATTTAGGATTTCCTAGAGTCCACGAAGAATATTTTAATAATTTTTTCTTCGCATTTTACGAATTTACAAACCTTGCTTTTCATACATTCACGAAATTTTCGTATTCTTTTAAACAAAAGCTAATCGAGATAAAAGATACTCATTCATGAAATCAGCTTGAAAAAATTACTCTGAAAAAGATACCCATTTCCCTGCGTCAAAATGACTGTTGACCACTGCAGTTTTCGAACCTATGGAAAGAAATTTCTAAAATATTTCCAAATATTGGTATAATTTGACACACTGTTCGAAAAATTTCGGTGAGAAAAACAGAATTTAAAATTGGATTTCTGAGGGGGTTGTTAGAAACTTTCGAAATTTTCAGAAGTAAAATGAAAATTACCTGCAGATGTTTCCTACAATCGCAAAGAACTTGAGTCTGACATCTCGGCGAATGTAAAAATTAAAAAAAAAAAAAAAAAATTTTATGTTCTCATAAAACACCAAATGAGTACTTTTTTAGCGTCACATTCATTGAGAGTTTTCAAAATTTCCACAACAACTTGAAAAGGGAAAGTGCACTGTTCTCCTCAAAGATACATCTATTCTCAAATAAAGTATTCAAGGTTCTGAACATGTTCTAAAAAATTGAAAATAATTAAAATCTGGTAAAAAAATGGATTTTTATAAAAAATTAGGCAGTGGTGAAATTTTGTAACAAATGGATTTTTGTAAAAAATTCATTGCGAATAGTATAACTTAAAATTAGTCCAATAAAAACAATGAAGAAAAAACATCTATGGATGTTGGAAGTCGCAAACTTGCAAGTTGCAGGAAAAGTATCTATAAAACGAATTTGGGAATCCGATATCCAAGTATGTATACCAAAACGAGTGAATGCAAAAAAACGGGGCTTATTTCCATTGATAACTTATTCACTCTAGAGGGCATCTTAATCCCTTATGTACACTCATTCGAAATGAGCTACCGATCGTCTCTACGAAACACTCCCTGATATTCCTGTGTATCTAATTGCGGGGATACAGAAAAGAGGGAGAAGTCAAAATGAGCCGTACGGCAAACGACTGTTAACCTCCTTTCTTAATTCCAAGTCACATTCTATGTTTTTTTACCTGATGAAATTCAACAACGACTTCGTTTTTCCCAGTGTTGCATTGAGAAACATTACTCAATGGAATTTCAAAACCCATCTGGCGACCAACATCAAAGCTCAAAACGGAACCATGAAACTTGGCTGTTCCCCAGTTCCATCCTTTCAAGCTTAATTCTTTTTCCAACATGTCTTTTTTGTAATTTTCGGAGAAGAATTTTGCAATCTTCTCTCTCTCCTGGAAAAAGATATTTTTTGTTGTTACAAAAAAAAAACTGTAGAGATTTAATACATTCGATAGTGAACTCTTACCGTATCCTTGAATCCTCTATATCTGTGGAGGGTTCCATTTTTCAGAAAAAGTCTGAGACCCCAAGAATTGCCGGGGAACCTTTGAAAATTTACTAGGTCCAAATCATTGGCTATAAGCTGTTCTACTTTTCCGGTTTTTTGATTTTTGAAAATGATATTGTTGTTGGTCAGTTTGAGTTTGCCTTTGACCTGAAAAAAGGGTCAATTTTTAACTGTCAATCACAGTTCTTGTCATATCCAGTTATTAGGGTGTTGAAATTGAATTTTCAAGTTAATTTTCACAAATTACTAATGATACAATTTTTAATATAGTATAATATTATATATCATTTATAAAAATAAATAACATGAAAAATATAATATAATAATGATCAATTATATATGAAATAACTATTTCTCTAATTCAAAGTAAGAAGATGTTTATTATGCATGTTTTTGTAAAGTGTAAAAAAAAAAAATTTTTTCTTCGAAAACCTAAATTTTACAGTTCAAAATAAAAAGTTCTTAGGTTTTGGAATTACAAATTTTAAAAATAATACAACTTAGAGATTATTTTAAAAACTTTAAATTAAAAAGTTCCACACTTGAAGCTTACACTGAGATATATTATAATTGAAGAAAGAAAATGAAAAATTTTGAAGACTGAAAAATTTTCAATTTTTTCTTCAATTTGTTTGAACTATAATGTTAAAATTCACACGTTACTATCATAAGAATTATTGAGAATATCATAAGAATAATTGACCTTAGAATTATCTCATTTTGAAATAGAATCAAATAACTCAAAAGTTGACAAATTATAAAATTCAGATTTGGTTTCACTTCAATTATTCGAGAAATCTAAAATTTTGAGAAGCCCGTTCTAAAATTAGACTTCATCCAAAACATTTTTTTGTTTTTTATACTTTTTTTGATTTTCGATAACAATTTTATATTGTTTCTTATGTGCTGTATGATTGAAAAAATTTAATTACAATAAAATTTTTTATTAACAAATCAATTATTACATGATGAATAGATTACTAAATTCCATAGAGAATACATTATAAAATAAAATACAGTAATAATGAAGAAAAACCACAATTTTTGATTTCTATAACGCGAATATAAGAATTTAACATTTTCTGAGTTTAAAATTAATAAATTGCGAGATCGTAAATTGCAAGAAGTTGGAATTTTTAACTGTTATAAAATTTTTAATAATCAAGTTCAGTGTTCTTTTTTGTATGTCATTGAGCTATATGATATAAGAGAATAAAATTGATACATTTAAATGTAAAAAATAATTCAAACTTATATTTTTTTAAATGGAAACATTTTGAGTCTATACATTTTCAGGTTTTATGCATATTATATTAAAAATAGAGTAAATTTTTGAGAAACACCATAATTTTTTATTTAAAAAATGCAAATAGAAGAATTTGATACTCCTTAAGTTTCAAAATCAATGCATTGTGTTATGGCAAACTAAAAATTTGAAGAAAGATGATTGTAAGTTTCAAATTGAAAATGTTACCAATTTTTCTAGTTCTATAATATTTTGTAATCTTGTATGTCATTGAGCTATTTAATATAGAAGAATAAAGTAAATATATTTTTATAAATATATTAAATACACTCGTTCGCTGGACGGACGAGCAATTCGGGGCTGAGACTTGCCACATAAACAAACACGTGAGGGGGCTCCCACTTTTGATCATCTCATTGCGTGTGTTCGTCTGTTGATGAGCTGACTGCGCAAAGCGAGATGCGCGAGAGTCATACACAGCAAGACAGTCAAACGCGCCAGATGACAATCCACAGGGGGATCTAGTTGCGGGACGTGCAGGGGACGGTGGGAGAAGGTTCCCACCTGATGACTGCACGTCACAGGTGGGAGTAAGAGGTACTTGTTTATTCGGTCGCCACGTTCTCGCTTATCCGGCAGACTCGTTCATTCAGGGCTCGTCCATCCAGCGAATGAGTGTACGTGCATTTTTAGTCAATACAAAATAAAGTTTTAGAAATATTCTATAAAATGAAAAATATATATTAGAAATAATCAATGTTTTTGATCTTTACAATTGCAGTACATGAACTCTCGATTTTTTAAATTCCGAAGTTATAATGAATAATGAAATCGCAATTTAAAAAATTTGAAGCATGATTTTAAGTTACAAATTGAAAATGTCAAAATTTGTAAAAATAAGGTTTATTGATGTTTTTTCAAAATATTGTGCATCATTGAGCTACATCATGTAAGAGAATAAAGTTGATACATTTGGAAAACTAATAATATTCATATTTTTATAAATTCATATATTTCTTATCAATACTTTATAATGTTTTATGAATAATATTTTGTAAAATTCAGAGTATATTTTGAAAATAAGTTTTTGAGGTCTTCGATTTATGGAATTGAGATACAAAAAATCTTGATTCTCTTTCAATTAGAAAGTTAATGAATTTTAAGATCAGCAACTTAAAAATTTGGAAGATGATTTGAAGAAAAATATTCGAAATGTCGAATTCTATAATAATTGAGTTAAATCAAATTTGATTTTTTTTTTATGTTCTGTCATTGAGCTATGTAGAATTAAGTAGATATATTTAAATAATAGATGTAATTCATATTTATGTAAATACATATATTTTTAATAGGTGCATTATCACAATAAATAAATAATATTTTGTGAAATTAATTTGTAATAATCAAAGAATGAGTTTAATTAATTTTGTCGAAATATCAATTATGAGATTTTGATGTGATATAAATTATGCAATAATAAAAAAACTTGATTGAAATAAAATTACAATTTGATCATAATTTGAAGAAATATGTCAAGTTAGAAATTGAACATGTCGATTATAAAAAATTAATTTGAATTATATAAGTATTTTTGAGGACAGATTTTACTCATTACTATAGTAGAGAGAAGACGTGTTCAAAAATTAACATCGATTTTCAAGCAAGAAAGGTTAGGTATCATCTTGACCAATTTAACCTTGAAAACATGTAAACAATTTTGCACCAGGTCCTAACAATTATCTTTGCACAAGTATGTACGAAGTTTGCAAAAAAATGCATAATTATGCTTGATGTATACGTTTTATTACGAAAATAAACGAGAATTTCATGAAGATATTGGCCGCGGTACGCAAATCGTGAAATTCATGTCGGAAAACTTGAAACGAACGATGAATATATAATGTAAAATAACCCAAAAGTTATTTTTTCAAAACAATCAACTCACTAGAGCTCCCTTCGATTCCGCGGAGATGTTTGAATATTCCAAATCCATTTTTAGAATTAGAAAACTCTAATCGTTTTATCGAAAATCGTACTTTTCTATTTGTTAATTTTGCTGTCAATATTACAAATTTTCAATGCTATTCAGTTATAAACAAACCAAAATCAACCAAACAACAAAAGACGCGCAAGTACGCACAAGACCCACAAGCCAAACAACACCAAACAAACTGAAACAATGTGAAACAAACAGTCGTGGTTTTTTTTAGGTTACGTTGACCAGCCCTCTCCGACTCAGTAAATTTGCGGATAGGGACAGATTTCACCGATAGGGCGGCGCTTGAAGCATGGAGGCTTCGGAGCTTCGTGTACCCCTCTTGCTCCGTTCGCATCCCTTTCCCCGCGCCAAAGTCTGCGCGTTAGCGAGCATGGGTCGGAACGGGCGGCGCGAGAAATGCGGGGCTCAAACGCAAGGAGCGCAAGCAGCGAAGGTAACAACGGCAAATCGACGTAACGGACGGAGGTATGTTCTGTTCTAAACGTTAAGGCTTACGAGAAAAGCGCTTAAAAGTGACTAAATTGATTTCCCTCTTTGCATTATTTCTTTATTGGAAATAATAAGTACATAAATGGAATAATGTGTTTGCCGATATTTTTCTGCGATAAAAATTTTTCGAATATAACCGAATTTTCAATAAATTCTGAAATTTTTGTGATATTTTTTACGTTTAAGAAGATTTTAAGCAATATTGAACTCCTTACAAAATTTTTTGAACAATGTAACAAACTATATTATGGAACGTAGTCTGAATTTCATTGTATTTTCTTTTTTTTTTCACGCCATGTATTGCCCCTGGTGACGGGGCTCCGAGAGAGTTCCGAGAGACTTGCATATGCATTTCATAGTTTTTTAGGTCGCTGATCATGAATCTGAGGTCAAATTTGAAAAATTATTTTGTTTAAACAATTTGTTTTAACAATTATAAAAAATACTTACTAAGATGCATCACAGCAAACGAGAAAATATTGGATGATCAAATCCTCAATTCAAACTCGATGACTTTGAATACTTTCCATTAAAGATCTAAGTGCCGACATGAAAAGTATTTCAAGTTATCAAGTTTGAATTGAGGATTTGATCATCCAATATTTTCTCGTTTGCTGTGATATGCTTTTCATGGTTTTTCAGATTGCTTATCATGAATCTGAGGTCAAATTTGGAAAATTATTTTGTTCAAACAATTTGTATTAACAAAATAATTTCGCAATTTAGACCTCAGATTCATGATCAGCGACATAAAAAACTATGAAAAGCATATGCATCATAGTGAATATTGTTTCTTTTATAATTTGTTAATACAAATTGTTTAAACAAAATAATTTACCAAATTTGACCTCAGATTCATTATCAGCGACCTAAAAAATCATGAAATGTATATGCAAGTCTCTCGGAACCAGAGTTGAGCAGTAATCGGTAGTTTTTTTAATCAAATACATTCACAATACAAAATACATTTAATCTAATGGTCAATTTTTTTTCGATTGTATGTATTTGAGTATTTCAAAAGAGTGAAATACTTAAGTAGATTTATTTCAGATCCCCCGAAGTATAGAAATAATTTTATTCCGTTATTTCCAAAGTCATTCATTACTTTTATTCGAGTTATCATGAGGCATGACAACTAAATGTATTTGAGTAATCCCGAACTGTGATTTCTGAAATGATTTTATTTGAAAAATCGAGTAAAATAATTGATTTTTTCATGTTCCTTCTTGATGTGTAACTCTATGTCAAAGATTTTTTTGTATTATTCTTTGTTTTTTTCCCCCTAGGCTATTTTCTGCAATAGATTGGATACTTGAATTATGCTGTGTACCAGGTGTGCTCCTAAGTAATTTCCGGTTTTTTCAATGGATGGCGCTCTGTTTTGTACCGCTGTTGGTAACACATACCATATGTCATTTTGTTCAGTCATATCGAGTGCTTGAACTGCGTTGACATTTCCTCGAAAAAATCTTCCGGTAAGTTTTTATTGCGCTTCAAAAATGTCGAATTTTGTACCGAATTTTGAGCATATGCGCCATGCATTGCTTTTCATGTTCAATCAGGGGAAAAAAGTGTCCGAGAGCCACTGTGCGCTTGTGGAAGTTTATGGTGATCGTGCATTAACACTTCGAACATGTGAAACGTGGTTTCGACAGTTCAAAAATGGAGATTTCGACCTGAACGACGCCGCACGCTCCGGCAAGCGAAAATCGTTCGATGACGCCGAATTGCAAGCATTATTAGATGAAGACAACACGCAAACGCAACGACAGCTTGCGGATGCGTTGGGAGTTCAACAGCAAGCAATTTCCAAACGTCTGCGAGCCATGGGAAAAATTCAGAAGTGTAGAAAGTGGGTGCCCCATGAACTGACCGAGAGACAAATGGAGAATCGAAAAGTGACTTGTGAAATGCTGCTTCAACGATACAAAAGAAAGTCTTTCCTGCATCGTATTGTTACTGGTGATGAAAAGTGGATTTTCCTGGAGAACCCTAAGCGCAACAAATCGTGGGTGAGTCCAGGTGAAGCATCGACATCGACGGCACGGCCAAATCGTTACGGTCGGAAGGTCATGCTGTGTGTGTGGTGGGACCAGTCCGGTGTTATATACTTTGAACTGCTGAAACCTGGTGAAACTGTGAATGCCGTTCGCTACAAACAGCAAATGAAAGATTTGAGCCGAGCCATTGTGGAAAACCGACCAGAATATCAACAACGACAGAAGAAGGTGATTTTGCTCCACGAAAATGCGCCGTCGTCGCATAAGTCGAAAGTCGTTCGTGACACGCTGGAAAGGCTCAAGTGGGAAGTGCTTGATCATGCGGCTTACTCACCAGACCTGGCGCCATCTGACTACCACCTCTTTGCCTCGTTGGGTCATGCCTTTTCTGAGCAGCGCTTCGACTCGTACGAAAATGTACGAAAATGGCTCACCGAGTGGTTCACCTCCAAAGGCAATGATTTTTACTGGCGTGGTATCCACAATTTACCAGAAAGGTGGGAAAAATGTGTAGAAAGCGATGGAAAATACTTTGAATAAAATAAAGGTTACGGTTTTTTTGGAATTATGTGTTTTATTTGCAAAAAAACCGGAAATAATTAGGAGTACACCTGGTATGTTATACTGTTTGTTAAAATAATTGAAAATATTTACATGGATTTTTTAATTAGGATCATAAGTCAGAGGGACTATTTGATCATAAGAGAGTTTTTTAATCTTTTTAACAAACAATCGTTTAAACAATTTAATAAATTATAAACAAATTTAGAATCAGAGAAAAAATTCGGATCTTTCGTATCGATCGACTGAAAGCATTTATACATGCGTAATACTTTTTTTGAAAACTTCTAAAATTATTTTTTCATAAACGAAACTTACGAAACCAGTAATGATATTTCACCAAATTGCTATGCAAGTTCCTGCAATTGATCACCACTTGCCATTTTTTTGCAAATTGCAAATGTTCTACGTAATGCTTAACGTGAATATCGTTTTTCATATTAATTTAAACAATCACCGAATGTTTAAACAATTTTCAGTGAAAAAAAATTTCTACAGTTTTTTTTATTTTTATCAAACGTAATGAGCACTTCATATTATAATGCAGGTGTTTTGAAATATTTTTTAATGTGACAAAAAAATTGTTTGAACAATGTAAAAAAAAATTTTTAATTTTAAAACCAGTAATAAATTCAGACCAGGACTTTTGTATTCATAGACAGGAAGCATTTACACAATAGCAATATATATATATATTTTTTTTTTTTTTCGAATCACTTAAAACATTTTTTTTATTGACGAAACTTGAGTCGCTTTTTACGGCAAATTACAATGACCCTGTAATTCATCACCGATTGTTCTGCATATTGCAACCGTTTCACTCAACGTCTTAAAAGCAAGAAGCTTTTCATTTCCAAAGTCTACATGTACAAAATAATCAGCTTATCTACAAGCAGAGAATAGATAATACGTTCATGAAAATGGACAATTTTTTGAAGTGTGATGAAAAAAATATTTTTCATTCACTCTAACATTAAAACTGATATTTCGAAACGACTTTTCGGCCATCGTGATGAAACATATCTCACGTAAACAAGTACGGATGTGCTCGTAAGCAAAACGGGTTACAAACCTCGCCTTCGGCTCGGTCCGTAATTACCCCGTTTT
Organism: Platygaster robiniae; assembly: GCA_028476575.1. Lineage (NCBI taxonomy): Eukaryota > Metazoa > Arthropoda > Insecta > Hymenoptera > Platygastridae > Platygaster > Platygaster robiniae. The sequence goes on from CM052022.1 coordinate 28,569,181, forward strand.
GCCAAATTCGCACATCTGTACCTGCTACGTAATATACTAAAATCGTTCGAATTACACATTTGAGATAAAAAATTCACTATCTCGATGTAGGAGTTTTTTGTTTTGAAATCAAATAATCATTACAATTAATAATTTGTTTGGATCGAAAAAAAATTCAAGGCATCTGCACCATGAATAATTTTTTCAGAAATTTCGAGGTCCCCATTCCTCATTTTCACGCGCAGGGCCGGATTTGCCCGAAGTGCCGCCCCGGGGCAGTAGGAAAAATGCCGCCCATTTTCGAAAATGAATCGCTACAAAAAAAAAAAAAAAATGGTCACCACTTTTCTGGAGGACATCTTAAAACGATTGTTTTTAAAAAAAAAAGTCTCCAATTTTTTTTTTCTTAGAGATTCCTTTCACCTTCGAAAATTTGCCGCCCCCAAAAATTTGCCGCCCTGTGCCTAAGCACCGAGAGCACATAGTGTAAATCCAACCCGATTTCTATTCACAAAGAGGCACAATAAAAATACATTTCAATTAGTCACGGTGACTGTCTAGATCATTTAGACAGTCTCATGACTCGGGTATTTCAGGAGACCCGTTATCGAGGTTCGAGTTTTGGATTTTTTAAGTCATTTCCTGTAAAGTAAGATAATATATATGATTAGATTAGTTATTTTTTGTATAGAAAAAAATATTCATCGACTGAAGAACTCGATTTTAACATTTAATTATGTGAAAAAATTTCGATAAAACGTAAAATTTTACTGGACTTATGAAATTTACAGACGATTCTATAATAATGTTGTAGATTCATGGACATGGAACTTAAAGTGAAATGCAGTAAATGGAAACATTCATAAAAGTGTTCGATTTTAACAACGATTTTAACAACGATTTTGGTATTTTAACTTATTAACTAAAAGTTTACTTTAATTTTTTTTTCACTAAAAATTGTTTAAACATTCGGTGATTGTTTAAATTAATATGAAAAACGATGTTCAGAAATATTAGAAGTTCTTGAAAAAATATTTTTGTCTCGTTAATGCTTATATAAATTATTGCTTAATCGAAATATTGATTATATGGTCGAATGGTTTTCCAATAGCACAATTTTAGTAACTATATAAAAAATTTTAAGGCAATCTCGAGTTAAGTAATCATCAAAAAATAGAATTATAAAAATTTTGAGAATGTTTGAAGATTGATCGAGTTATCGAATTTGTCACAAAAATGATACTTTCTGCCTCAAGTGAAAAGTTTTGAACTAGAACTAGTTAAAACAAATTTCATTTCCTTGCAAAGAAATTTTGCAATAGATTTTTTATTATTTCAATTTTTAACTATCCAATAATCAGAACATTCAAAAATACAACGTACGTGAGTTAACACAGTCAACCCGGTCAACGCAGTGAACGTACGAAACGTACGAGTATACGAATACACAAAAAGCGAAACAATCGACAAATGCATGCGCTTTCCGCCGCCCGCGCTTCCCTCTGCAGCCTTCCGCGGTTTCCCTTATTACCCCCATTACCCCTACCGAAAAAAGCCTCCAAGCTCGACGCCCCATCTACCGGTTTAGTTCATTTCGTAAACGTGAAACTGTTTCTACAGTGGAATAGGGAGTCGGAGAGGGCTGACGTTGACCTTAAGCGCGGTACCAGTGGGGTGCAACTTCGGCCTTTTTTTAAATGGGCTAGTTTGTACCGCTAAAGTATATGGCCGCTAGAGGCGTTCCCAGATGAAAATAATTAAATGGTCCGTCATTTATCCGGTCATTTGACTGATCATATGGATAAATGGACATTCTGGTCAAATGACTAGACCAAATGGGTCGACAAATGGATTTCCAAATGATCGAACAAACGTCTGACCAAATGGAACAGCCAAATAAAATGGATAAACGTTTTTTTTTTCATTTGGGAACGTTTTGAAAAATTTCAAAGTTTTCCAACAAAAAAAATTGAGTCATGATTTTTGCTTCTTTGTCTATTTAGCGTAAAAAAAAGGTTTTTTTACACGCAGCTATGTGACCAAGTCATTTGTCTGATTGTCCATTTTATTTGGCTGTTCGATTTGGTCAGGCGTTTGGCCGATCATTTGGAAATCCATTTGTCGACCCATTTGGTCTAGTCATTTGACCAGAATGCCCATTTATCCATATGATCAGTCAAATGACCGGATAAATGACGGATCAGATGATTATTTTTAGCTGGGGTTACAGTTTTACCAGGCTCTTTTTATTGGTCCCGTTATTTGCCGCCATTCCATATCTTCCGAAACTAGATTTGCCATTACGCGCTCCGCGCATTTATTTACTCGAATGTACTACGCTGCTTCAAATTTCCAACTGGTAGTCCTATTGGTTTTTTAATTAAAAAGCGAACTGTGAAAGTGAGGGGAAAGCCAATGATCGAGCGCAGCCATCCCTATCCATTGATCAGTGGCGAATAGAAATTCTCTTTCTCCCACGATTCGAACAGATTTGAATAGTTCGAATAGTTGGGATATTAGTCTATTCATGATAGGGTATAGTTCCCAATTCGTTTTTCAATTAGTTTGTTCAATTAGGATTAGGGAAACCATTAGCTGCTATTATCCCAAGCTGAAAATATTCTAATGATCTGTAATTTATCCGTTTCATTTGACTGCTCATATGGATAAATGGGAATTATGTTCAAATGACTCGATCAAATATAGGTTGACAAATAGATTTCCGAACTATTGGCCAAAAGTCTGATCAAATCGCATGGCAAAAGAGGATGGACAAATGTATTTTAATTTCAGAAAAATTTTGAAAATTTTCAAAGTTTAAAAAAAAAAAAAAATTGGGTTATGATTTATGCTTCTGTATCGGTGAATTTAGCGTAAAAAAAGGTTTTTCACACGCAGCCTTGTGATCAAGTCATTTTACTAATCTAATCGTCTATCTTATTTTGCCGTTCGATTTGTTCAGAAGTTTAACCGATTATTTATTTGGAAATCCATTTGTCATTTGACCAAAATGCCCATTGGTCATCCATATGAACATCAGTCAAATGAAACAGATAAATGACGGATCATTTGATTATTTTCAGCAAGGAGATATCCATTTGCTTTCCTAGTTGAGTTGTCCACTTGATAAATCAATGAAATATAATAAATTATATAACTTTCCAAGCTCTAAAAATTGTATATTGTAAAGAAAACAGTAACAAAAAATATAAAAATAAGTTATATGAACGATTATTGATATATTATATACTGTTCAGCGAGTTAAGATTTTGTGTTGAATCAAAAATAGTCCACATTTGATCTAAATTACAAAATTGTTTCTAAATTTGCCTTTCATTTCAGTGTTTTCACTTTTGAATGCTTAAGTATCGAAATTTTATAATCGGGGGGCTTCGCCCCCGGAACCCCTCAACAGGTCTCTGCCCCTGGATCCCTGAGTCTTTGGACCAAAAAGAATTTTATATCATATATCTGAAAATTATTCAGGAAAAAGTTATATGATAAAAAATATGACCAGGAAATTTTTTTCTATATGGTTTCATCAGGAAAAATGATTTTTAGGAAAATATGCAATCTAGAAAATTAGACGAGGAAAATTATCAGGAAATGGGTTTATTCCATTGGATTCATATGTACTTGCCAAATAAGCAAAAAAATTTTCTAAATCAGAAAAAAAACCTTTCTTTTTATATAAATTAGAGAAATAATCTCAGCGAACCGACGAAAACAATCTCAATCATTCAAAAATCAGTGACCGATATCACAAAACAATATACCATAATATACGAAAAATATGAAAGAAAAGAAGTGCGCGATCTAAAATAAATATTGAAAATTAGATAATTTCCTGAAACGATCAGCAACATACGACGATAGTGCTGAAAAACGATAGCGCTGAGAAACGTTAAAACTTGAACAATATTGCGGACATGTTGCAGAAATCACAAATATGGAGTACCTATATTAGTGTAATAATACATATTAAATATAGAAGAACCAAAGAAATACTCGTAAAAAAATCTGCCAAATCCTTTTTCAATTCAGTTATTTTTTGCTTATTAGGTTGGTATACAAGACAATAAGTGAGATATTCCCACTGTTAAGAAAAATACTTCACAAAAATGAAGTAGAAAATTTTCTATGCAGTTTCAATCAAAAAGATATCAATTCCCATCCAAATCAAAAGTAAATTCTAATTTCACTCAAAGAATTACAAATGATTACGAACATCTTCAAATCAATCAGATTTGAAGATGTTCGTTGAATTGTGAATATTGTGAATCTCAAAAACAATTGTGAATCACTGAAACAATTGAGAATCACAAAAACAATTGTGATTCACAGTGACAATTCTGAACTCGCAGCTAACTTCAGAGAGTTACACAAGATAGCCACCACCATGATGTCATCCCTTTTTTATATTCTGTTTTTTATACTTAGCATTTCATAAATTATCATAATAAAATGCGTGCATGATAAGACAGTAAAAAAATGCGATATTGATTTTCATTTCGCTTCAGTCAGTCAATTTATAATAAACTACTGAAGAAAACTGGTTTTCATAAGTTCTCATTTCAATTTCCCGCGCTACTACCCCATTAGCCACAGAAGGTTCTATAAACGTTTAAAAAACGTTTTTAGAAAGGTTCAACAAACGATTCAGGAACCTTTTGAACGTTTATGAAACGTTTATAGAACCCTGAAATGTCCGCCTATAAACGTTCGTGAAATCATTTCACAAACGTTCGAGAACATTTATAGAACGTTCATGAGAACCTTATTTGAACGATTTCATGCGTTAATGGAATATATTTATGAAACGTTTATACAACTTTTCTCGAAGTTTTAAAAACGTTTTACATAACTTTTTGATAACCTTACTTAACGAATTGTACATTTTCTTAAGAACATTTCTAGAATATTCTAAATCGTTTCCCAGTGAACAAGAGGTCTCACTGTGAGCTCGCTATTTCCTCCCTAAATCGAGCTCACTGTGAGCTCACTGGGTAAGGCTTTTTCTCCAAATATGCAACGATTATTGAAAGTATATACTTCGATTAAATTGTTTATTATAGATAAAATATATGATTGAACGGCTGAGAATAAAACTCGGACGAGTAGAGACACCTAGAGACAATAAACATACAGTTTCGGATCTCTCGTCTCTTACTCTTCCGGTGTTTTATTGTCAGCCGTTCAATAACTTAATTTTATTTCAACAAAACTCGGTGGAATTGAGAAATTCCGCCCGATTTCAAAAAACATTGCGAAGTGACTCTGCGTTCGCGCTGGAACGAATGATTATGCGTCATACTTAATGTATCAGTGCTAAACTTGTGAAATGAGAAAAAAAAGTAGACTTCCATCTGGTGGCCCTCGCAGTAAATATTGATGTGGCGTCAGATTTTTAAATATGTTGCGCTCAAATTTGAATATTTCGCGCCTTAACATTATTTACTGCCCGAGCCACCAGATGGAATCTACTTTTTTTTCTCATTTCACAAGTTTAGCGCTGACACATTAAGTATAACGCATAATGATTTGTATCAGCGCGAACGCAAATTCGTTTCGCAAAGTTTTTTGAAATCGGGCGGGATTTCTCAATTCCACCGAATTTGTTGAAATAAAATTAAATTATTGAACGGCTGAAAATAAAACACCGGAAGAGTAAGAGACAGAGAGATCCGAAACTATATGTTTATTGTCTCTATGTGTCTCTACTCGTCCGAATTTTGTTCTCAACCAGCCCCATGACATGAACGCACCTTCCCATATAATATCATTGCGAGCTAGCGTTACCAGATCCACCAGGGGCGCTCGTGAAGTGTAGGGCGGATTTCCCCTTTCCCCTCCTTGCTGTTTTACCCTCCGTCAAGAAGATGCGATCGATGCGATCGATGCGATCATGTGTTTAGTGTTTTGTTTACGTATGTTACGCTTACTTTCGCTCCTTTCGCTTTCAAACCTTTTGAACATTTTGAACGTTTTGAACGAAATGCACCTTAATTGAAATAATTTCGGAGTAAATAATGTCGCAAGAATCGAAAAAATCGAAAAGGCGTTGTATTGTGCCCGGGTGTGAAGCTGAGAATAACAGTTGTGAAAAAATAAACGTGTTTCGGGTCATAAGTGATAAATTGCAAATGAAATATTTTCAGCAATTGATAAGATGTAATATTGTTTTGACTAATAATCACGTTGTGTGTGCAAAAAATTTTAAAGAAGAAGATATTCGCAAGAAGACATCAGCCTATCCCGATGGAAGAATATTAGAAGTGGTAAGAAAAATTTTACAATTCTAATATTAAATATTGTCAATAATTCACAAAACTATCAAGGAAATAAGTACAAATCATAGTTAATAAAAATTAAAAAAAGGAATTGTAGGAATAATAAGTTGATATATAAATACATGAATATACATTTATGTTAAGAATGCTTATTTTATGTAACATGGTAATTTAAAAACTATGTTAATAATTAGTTGAAAAAAGTGGAAAATATATTCAAAAACAGTTTTTACAAAATATAATTTCCCTAAACATTTATGATAATTGTTCAACTTAACAAAGTAGAAAAAATGTTCTGTGATTAAAAACATTCCCAAGTAACTTTTGAAATCACTTGCAACTTTTAAACGGATTTCACATTGAAGGAATGCAATAATGAGTAAGAAAAGATTTTTCATCTCAATTTTTACAAACAAACTTTTAGATAACCTAATTTTATCAATGTAGAAATCAGCTAAAAACTATCATCGTTTCAATACAGTTGTAATTTTCGCGATCCCGAATTGTGGAAGACGCGCAAAAGTTCTTCGTTGTCTATTTCACCTGTTTTTTTTTTTCGTACGCCAAAAGCGTTAAACTGCTTTCTCGTTCAAAGGACATACTACGCCTGTATGGTGTCGGAATCCTAGTTAACGTGCTAAATGTGGTTTCGCAACGGGCTGAACTGCATCCAAATGTTGTGACAGCAGCAAACATTTGATGTGTCCTTGAAAGCAGCTTTTTGTTTGAACAATTCGTACAAGTAATCATTTTTAGCTATATTGTTGTTTTCAAAATAATTTTTTACACAAATCGCTTCCTCGATTGAGGGTACTTTTATGTAAAATTCTTTGAGGTAGCTAAGTTGTTTGATATTTAAATTAGAGATTGTATCGATAACATCAATGAGCGCAGAGTTCTTGAAAAACCGTCGTTCAAATTCCGATAAAACTGAGTCAAAAATTTCAAAATACATTTGTTTTAAACTACACAAAGTTAGAGAATTCGTAGTATAAATGCCAGAACTTTGTGTTATCACAAAATTACTTAAGTTCCGATTCGGTTTGATCTTTCGTCTCGTAGGTTCCGAATCTACTTTGAAAACAGAAAACAATTTTTCGTAATCGGAATATGTTTTTCCGAACGCATCATCGCAACGAAAGTCTGTAAGGGACGCATGTACGCTTTTAATAACTGGAAGAGCGCTAGCCAAACCGTTCTCTTTTGTTTGCAGAATTTTATCAGCTGGTGCAATGCACTTCAAAAGTTTCAGGACAACACAAAGCAGAAAAATAAATTTTCGACTTTCCAAAATGCTAAGAAAATCTTAATATTCAACAATGTCTCCACTATCAAATTCGCTCGCGTATTTCTAAGTACACAATTTCAACGAATTGGCCATTTTTTCATGATTGTTATGTATGACTTTTGCAGTGTGAAGGTGGCCCGCCCATCGCTGTTCTAGCAATCGAGAAGTTGCTGTTCCATCATAAAACTGTTTGACTTTGAATTTGCTGAAAATTTTATGCGCTTTTCTACAGTAATTGAAAAACTGTTTGACTTCTACATTTTTGGAAACGACTTCAAGAACTATCAAGTGCAAGTGATGATTGAAACAGTGAACGTATGAAATATTTCGATTTAACTTTTTTTGAATAAGCGCTTGCACGCCATTTTCGCATCCGCTCATGACATTTGCGCCGTCGTAGCATTGACTTAACAAATTTTCAACTGCGATGCCATTTTTTTGTAAGACATCTAATATTAAATTGGCGCAGTATTCACCTTTGAGGCTATCTGCATTTTTAATGCTCCACAGTGATTCAATAGGGATCCCATTTTTGACAGAACGTAAACAAATAGAAATCGCTTCGTGATTGTTTTTGTCTCTAGTTCCATCAACCATAATAGTGTAAAAAGAAACGTCTGCAGTCGAAACAGTTTTAGCTATCCGTTTTTAAACACATGAAGCCATTAGAAGAATGGCTTCATTTTGAATTTCTTGGGATAGATACGATGCATTACGCGGTATTACCTGAACGTATTCAGCTAATTTTTATCTTTTTGTAACGTATATTCAAAAAAAGAACGAAAAATTCCAGATTCAAATTTAGTTTCAGCGTTATATGTTCCACGAAAAGGTAGTTCATGGCAAACAAGAAACCGAATAACATCAAAAATGCTGGATACGTAGTAACGGTGTTTTTCTAAAATTGAATGATGCACTAATGTAGAAATTTCAGAGTTTCGATTGATAAGATTGAGTTGATCATTTCATTTTATTGTATTAAAACGATGAGCCAGGGTATTTTCATGTTTGGAAAACTTTTCTACCGCTTTCTTCCAATTACTAAAACCGGTAGTATGAAAAGAATCTTCTTTCGTTTCGCCAACTCCATACACGCGGCACGCGTAACAAAGTGCAGCGTCTTTTTCGGGATTATATTCTAACCATTGAAATGTTTCAAACCATTGTTTCCGAAAGCTTCGACCATTTTTTTTCGGATATGAATTGAGTATGGTACGATTGATTTGAGATTTATCAAATAGCAAATTTAGTGAGGAACTTGATGAAGTCGGTGAATCGTTTGTGAAAGTGAGGATGGATCCAGATTCTGTGATACGGGATTTTTCTCCTTGCGCCGAAGGTGCGTTTTGTGTCGCTCAATTCTCAACGTTATCTTTTTTCTTAAATGATTTCAGCCACTTCTCCATCCTAGTGATTTGAAAAAAAATTTTTATTCGATTTTATACTTGTGGAAATTCGTCACGCTTTAGTTACAATAAATACAATCTCCGAAACAAATAATTTCAACAAATTTTAAAGTTTGAATGTTTTATTTTCAAACACGTGTCCTTTACTATTTCGGGTAACTTAAACAAATGTAATCTCGTAGGCTGTTGTTTTGATGGATCCATTGGATAAACATAATATCGTCATCGTGTTATCTTGAAATGAAATTACATCCAGAGGATTAGAAGAGTTTTGAATGAAATGAAGTTCATTCCATGAGTTTCCTGACACAAGGATTAATTTGTTCCTCCATTCGGTTTACCTAGAGTAGCCAAAATATTCCAAATTCCAAAGCCAAGTTTTCCATGAAAGTCAAATATTGAATATCCTATAGAAAATACTTTCTACAATTCATGGATTGACGTACACTCATTCTACCGAATGAAGGATAACTGTTATTTCTGATTTTGTATCAATCTAATCAATTCCAACAAAAGTGGAATAAAATATTTTAGAGAAAATTCAGTTATTCCATGAATATACAAAGGAATTATAGAAAAGTCTGAAAGAAAAAAAAGGTTAGCTAGAAAACGCAGCTAGCTAGATAAATGATTAGTCAGTTTTTACTGGAAGAAAAAACAGTTCCTATTGTATTAATGATTTTGGGGAAACTTTTTTTCACATCCCATTATATTTATAGTATATTCACTGAATAACTAAATTTCCTTTGAAATATTCTGTTTTGCAAGAATGATATAGATGTAAAATGTGTTGCCAAGCATTCATGGTTTGGTAAAATAAAATGAATGGCGTTTCAATCCATTAGCTATCGAGACGATTGCTTGTGGAGTATTTCATTCATCACTTTTTTCAAAAACTTGGAAAAGAAATATTTTGACTACCCCAAGTAAACGAGAAAAAGGAATAATAACTCCCAATCCAAGGAACTCATGGAATGTACTTTATTTCGCTCCATAATCGATGGCCCAAGTGGAGTATTCATGAAATCATTCCGTTATTCCAGATTCCAGGATTAGTAATGCCACCCAATCCTGACAAGTTCTAGCAAATGATTTTTGCATACTATACACTTGGAATTACTTTTGGGTAATTATCTTTCTATTCCTATAAATTGTCAATCCTTTTTTTTCACGCTTAGAAGTAAAATACGAACAGTTCTTTGAAACGAAAGGCGAGAATTGAAATTCATAAAATATATATCACCTATATAACGAGGTGATATTTAAAAACTACGAACAAAATTACGACACGAGTTCTATATCCCTAAAAGTTACTGTGGATACTATTCAAGAAATTGTAATTACCTGGAAACTGCTGAAAACTTTTACGAATTGAATTTCTCCAAAAATGAAGTTACTTTTATCAACTTTTATGTCCAGGCTGAGTGGTGGATGGACAATAACTCTTGGTTTTTTGCCTAACGATCCCAACACAACGCAAGACAACACTATACGCGTTCTTTGGTATTAGACATGATTAGACACTGTTAGACACTATTGGACACTGGTACATTGCCACTGCAACCGCTTAGGTAGTCGGTATTGGTAATAGTAGGAGGTGATGTCATGGTGGGGGAAAACCAAAAGCCTCCGCATGCCTCCGGCTCTGAGATAACTAACAGACATAAATACGATAAACACTATCGAGCACAATATAAACGATGATATCATTTTTACTTTTGTCTAAATTTTTGAACTCAGTCCTATGCACAATTCCAACTCATTCTTTCTATAATAGACGCACGAATTCAAAGCTTACAAGGAAAATCAGATAAAGTTTTACCGTATACTTGCTTATTAGAAAAAAGTTATATATCTTTAAAATCGCAGGGGGGGCAAGCAATGATATCAGGGGGGTTTTTGCGCCCTTTGCCCCCCCCTGGCTACGAGCCTGCCAGCCGGTACTAAATAACGTTCCAGTCGGTACTTAACGTATTTGTATTGACGGAAGGTACGATTGGACCAAAGATTTAAGAAAAAATTTTCGTATACTAAAAGATTTATTCTTCATGTTTATGTAATATATATGAAAGCAATTTTCAAGAAACAAAGGTAAGATTTGGATAGTTTATTATCCCAGGATCTCAAATATATCAATAGTTACAGGAATAAAGCTTTAATAAAGGTGATATACGGAAAAAACTTTTTCGATCACGTGATATTTCAAGTTTTTTTTTTTGTAAATATAACGTGGTGGTGCAAGGGTGTAGCGACTCGTTGGCGAGCCCTCACTTCTTGCTTACTACCACCAGCAATGATATAAACCACATTTTAATGTAAAATTCAATTATTGTATTATTAAAAAAATAATGTTACAATCAGTTATTTATTACTATTACTATTAGCTATTATTAATAATTATTAAATTACTACAATATTTTTACCACAAATATTTTTATGAAATATCAATCATTTTTTAGACAATGTTCATACTAAATTATGTACCTATAATTTATGATATATGAATGACAATAATTTTTATTTTTTACAACAAACATCGATAAAAGTTGAAATTTTTGAATATTGGGCTGATTTTGTGAAAAAGATTCTAATGGAACAAAATTTCAAAGATTAAATTTTAAGTATAGAAATTAAAACGGCAAAAAATATTATTGTGTTGAAACAAGGAGACCCGGTCGATATCAATTCAAGGACAAGGTGGTCATTCCAGGTGACAAATTTTTTATTATTAAAAAAATGCGACGCTTCGACCCTTGGTTTGAGTCATCATAAGGCTAATTAACAAATAGAAAGATGTAAAGATTACAATCAAGGAGTTTACATAATTAGATAGAAAAAATAAGTGGCACAGAATATCTGTGCCGTTACGTAGAACTACGTCTTTCAAAGACAAGTCTGATTCTGCAACAACCGATATTGATAGTACAAAATGTTCTTGCTTTTTAAAGGTACACAAATCATATTGTCAGGTATCGCTCTTGAAAACATTCTAACTTTTTTTAAAATTACAATGTTCAATAAAAATCTTTTCTCTTTCCTAGTCGTTGCCGTTGCATAGCTATTTACCCCCCTGCCCCAGCGTTGCCGTTGCCATTGCATAGCTATTTACCCCCCTACCCCAAGCGTTGCCGTTGCATAGCTTTTTACCCCACTACCCCCAGCGTTGCCATTGCCGTTGCATAGCTCTTTACCCCCTACCCCCAGCGTTGCCGTTGCCGTTGCATAGCTATTCACCCCCCTATCTCCAGCCTTGCCGTTGCCGTTGCATAGGTATTCACCCCCCTCCCTACTTCTAGCGTTGCCGTTGCCGTTGCATAGATTTTTACCCCCTACATTATAGAAAAGCGCGGGGAAAGACGTAGTTCTGGTGTGGCTTATCAAAAGTTTGAAAAACATGCCGTGCAAACTAATATTCAGCTTAGAGGCATTGCAGCGAATTTGTAAATCTGTTTGAAAAAACCATTTCCACTATTATAGTCAAGGAAATGTCAGTAAAAATTCCAATGATCGAAAATTCCCAAAATCTGAGTTAAAATTCAAAAGATTGCATCAGAACATTACAATTGCAGCGATTCCAAATACAGTCTTTGAAGACAATTACTAACTTACCAACAGGAATTCACTAATTTTACTATCACTGCATTGAAACATGATAAACAAACAACTAGTGTGAAGAGTCAACTGGGAATAGAAAATCAAACCACCACGATCGTCAATGAATTTCCGTATGACGCGAGCTCAACGGTGGTCCTCCAGCGACTGGCAAAAGCACAACAAAAACACCTCTTTAAAATCAAGAATGCATCAAAAGATCGTGGAGAAAGTGTTGAAAACTGACTAACCGACGATAAACCAAATTTATATTGATCTATATCAAATATGCTTAGCGTAAACAATTGAATCATACAATTTGTTCAGATGTTTTGTGTCAGTTTTTAAATTAATAGCATCTCTATGTTTTTTGATATAAAGCGTTTCCAAAATCCGTCTCTTCAGCCAATTTCCCTCGTGATCAAGGATCTCAACACCATTCCAATCAAATTCATGATCATCATTAATGCGGTGTTCTGAAACTACATAATGATTTGTTGACTCAATATTGTTCTTGTGCTCTTTAATTCGGGTCTTCAAATATCTTTTTGTTTCACCAATGTAAACCTTATGACAATTAGAGCAATTGATTTTGTATACCACATCTTTGTGATCAAATTTCTCTAACTTGTTTTTGTCCCTTGTAGTAAGTGAAGCAATTCTTTTGTTACACGTTGTAAAAGCAACTTTCAAGCCGTGTTTTTTATAAATTTTTTTGATTTTCTGCGACAAACCTTCAATGTGAGGCATGACAAGATCAGAAGTATTATTTTCAATAGATTCTTCCTGATTAATATTAGAATTATTAAAATTTCGTATTTTAAAATAGTACATTACGTACCAGGGGACGAAACCGAGCGATTGAAAACTCGGGCTAATTTTAGTAGCACTCGTCTGCAATCACTCGGTTTCGTCCTCTGGTGCGTACTAGAGGTCTGCATTTGTCGGGTTTATTACGTTGTCCGAAATCCAATGGACAAATATGCTCGGACTGTCCATTCACTCAGAGTGTAAACTTCGGGTTGAGATAAAACGCTTGGTCATACTACGGGTTCGGCGATAAGGTTTTGTCCGTCCAAACGGGGGGTTTGGACAAGAAAATTATTTTCTGTCCGAACTGCCATATCGGGTTTGTAATAATAGCCAAAACCGAGCATTTTTCAATCCAAAAGTCGGGTATGATTTCCTGGCGTGAATGTGACTCATAACGGTCGGACCAAAAATTTTTTTACAAAGTAGAGATAGACAATATAGAGATATCCTAAGAATTTCAAAGAAAAACCATTAAAATGCAAGAATGTGTCAAAGGAAAATTGTTTCCGGCGTTCGGGCTCACCGCTGCTTTGTGATTGGCCGTACACGGTCAATGACGAAACAAATATTTCATCACTGTCGATTATTCGTTTTTTGGAACACAATTATTAATTTTTTTATTAAATAAAATGTCATCAAAATCTATGAATACATCTAGTTTTTACGCTATATTGAAAAAAGCTTTTTTTGGAAAATGTGAGTTTTTTTTGTGTTCTGTACACAGCCACAACGTCAAATGATAATAAAAAACGATTCACTATTACGATACGTATGCAAGTTCACTGCGCTCCTTTTTTGAAAGATTATAAAATTTCCTACTAAAAACCATTTGAACTTTTTTTTCTAGCAATTTGAGAAGTTTGAAAAATTTTCGATCGTTTATGAAAAAATTATATTGTTATGAATAAAAAAATTCATTTTTACTAAAAATGCCAAACTTTAAATAAATCGATGGATTCATTGCTAAAATATTGAATTAAAAAAAATCAATGTTAAAACTGTTTGTTCACTAACGAATGATAAAAATATAAATCTCGAAAAATGGTTTTTGGATGGCTTTTAGGACATCATAAACTAATTAGATAAAGTTAACAAGAAGTTAAAGATCAATGGTTCAGTACTAGGTGCTCCGCTTGGGAAAACTTGACTCAATAACAAGTAACAAGTAGTTGATTTGTTTGTAAAAATTTTAGGTAAAAGATAAATTGATAATAATATTCAACAATAACTTCCCCAGCCGAATTCATTTCTGGGAAGAAAAACAGTTGGATACACAGCAAACGAGAAAATATTGGATGATCAAATCCTCAATTCAAACTCGATGACTTTGAATACTTTCCATAAAAGATCAAAGTGCCGACATGAAAAGTATTCAAAGTTATCGAGTTTGAATTGAGGATTTGATCATCCAATATTTTCTCGTTTGCTGTGTAGTTTTCGCCTCAGCCAGGAGGGCAGATTTGTTTAGGCCTGTATTATAAAATGTCGAACTATCTTGTTTAAGGATGCTCATGAATAGAAAAAAAAAAAAAAAAAACATAAGGTACATTCACTGAATGTCGGATTACACGGGGCGTCAAGCAACTCCGAGCCAAAGCCATAAGTATATCTATATATATTTTATATATCTATAGATATACTAATGGCTTTGGCTCGAAGTGGTTTGGCGCGCCGTATAACCGGGCCATAAGCCAATATGATGACTTGGAATTTTGTCCGAGCCGAGGCTGGAAGCGGGCGAACAATTTTGTGTGGTCGTGGTTATTTTTCGGATCAATCGCTTCAGTTATAGTCTGTTCGAAATCCCGAATGGGTAGGTAAGACTTCGACCAATCCATTGTAATGGACAGGAATTATTTTTGTCGAGCACTTTGGCGTTCATATAGTCGGCGCGCCGTTCACTTTGATTTTCGGATTTTTTCGGGTAGTTCGGATTTTTCGGGTATTTCGGGACCCGATGCAGACCTCTAGTGCGTACCATATTTTACTCGATGAGAGCATAGAATTTTGGCGGCTTGAGTAGCCTATAGATCCACGAAAGTGCCCACAAGCAGCCTACAAACAGCTACAGTCACGAAAGTAGATTTACCCTTGTGTTCCCCGATAGCACCGCGTGCAGCGCAATTTGATTGTATGCTCGTGACTCCAAATAGTTTGCGTAATTTTGACTCGGAAATGCTGTCATTCAATTGCATGCACTTGATGGCACCATTCTGTTACTACCACTTGCCGCCAAGATGACGTCAAACGCCCATAAATTTATGTCGGCAAAACCGAAGGCTAATGATGCCGCACCTTGTTTCAAACTTGACGTAAATAAATTCTTCAACGATATAAATCTACAATTACGCAAGTTTGGCGTTTCTATGAAACGATCACTGTTGGCGCATAATGACGTACATATGGCATTATTGTCATGCATGAAAAAATTGTCTCTTAAATGAATCATTGTTGCGCCAAAATAATATATTCATGTTTGCGCGCCATAGTGATGTCGCGCCGTCACTGACCATATATATACGCAATGTATATCCTCACACACTCTCGCACATTCACACACTGTTCACACGGAGGTGCTCGGATGTGTACACGTGCATTTGTCATTTTTTTATCAAATTTTTTACCCGCGTTTCTGTGTTAATAATAAAATAATTATTATTCGCTGAATAAAAATCGTGATCTGTGGACGTCGAACCTCGGCATTTATACGTAAGTTACTTTGAGAGTAATTATTTACAAATGTGTAACTCGGCAACAAATATAACCTTGAAAATTAGCACTCAGATTTCTTTCCATGGTTTGAATAAAGGGAATAATAATTATTGTGTTGCCGAGATACATTCCAAGAGTCAAAATTTTTGCCCTTTCTTTCCTTTTTGCTATTTTTAATTTTGAGCTGTAATTTTTTTCTGAAAACGTAATAAACTGTTGTTTTTCATTTTTTTAATGGATTTTTCAATTGGTTCAATATATCCAACATTATGTAAATTGTAAAACATTATTTCATGTAGTTCCAACTTAAAAAGGAGTTTGAACGTTTGAAGGTAATTTTCAAACTATCTGTATTTTTGTACAGAATAACAAAAATATTGTTTTGTGTACTCACAAATATAAGTTTTTGAAATAAGAAAAACTAATAAATATTTGCGAAGAGAAAAGAAAATAATTGATTTATTTTAAAATTCTGGATAACATTGCAGTTTCTACCTGAAAAATTTGTTTATTCAATTCAATTTCCCAGTTCTTCAAACTCGATTTAGGATGAAGTATGCAAAAAATTGAAAGTCATTTTCAAAAAACTTAAATTTAAATGTATGTTTCATTTTGGTGTTTAAAATTTTTAGATGATGTATTTCATTGCAATGGAACTAAAAACATGTTGGAATTTTTACTTCCATAATGAGAAAATTTACAATAAATTATAAAAAGTATGTGTGCATTTTTTCTTTCATTTTATAAACTAATAAATTTTTTTTAGTAGGACTTGGGACTTCTACTCATTGTGAAACTTCAGTTCCATTCACGCGACCAACAAAATACAGTGTACCAGAGACAAGTAAGACGTTTTTAATATTTCATATAAACATCTTGATTTTTGTTAACATACTAAAAACTGTGGGTTTTTTGTCGCGAAAAATTTGCATTGTAGATTCTTAACTTCAATACATGAAAACTGTTTCAAAGTCTAAAGTGTTACGAAATTTTCACAAAGTAAAGAAATCTGTGAAATCCTTTATTTTGTAAATTGTGAATAATTTTTTACCATTCCATACTTATAATGTTAAGAATATATGGAAGCCTGAGAAATCAGTAAATAGTTGAAGCTATTGAAATATGAAAAATTCGAGTTTTTTTTTTTTTAAGACAATAATTTTTTATTGCAATTTTTCAGTATTTTATTGATGTTCTTCCAAGTACTATAATATATTTATAATAAAATAATATGTTAAGATTACAAGAGCTCATCATTCTACACATTCACGATTATTTATTGTATTATTTATTGTATTACGTAATTATATTACTATCCAATTCATTATACAATTCTAAAATCGGCTAATTCAATAAAAATTTTTTAAAGCTTTGGCAACATATGAATTTTTTTCAAATTCTTTACATTTCGATCGAAATGTAGAGAATGATACATAATTTAACATTTTTCAAAACATCTTCAATCAGTTCTTAACTATTAAATTTTTCGGAAAATTTTCAATTTTTTGGATCTTTTTCTATTTTGTAGGAATTCTCAATTCTTTAAAATATTTTTAATTTTAGTAAAATTCCTGAATAATTACAAAATTTTTAATTTTTCGGAAAATTTTTAATTATTTGACAAATTTTTAATTTTTCGAACAATCGACAATTATTGTAAAAATTTTCAATTATTCAAAATTTTTTTAATATTAAAAACGATTTTCAATTTCTTTAACAATTTTCGATTTTTCGAACAATTTTCAAGTTTTTGAAAAATTTTCAAATGTTAAAAGAATTTTTGATATTTTGAACGATTTTTAATTTGCAATTTATTAGAAAATTTTGAATTTTTTGGAAAATTTTCTTTTTTTTGAAAAATTTATAATTATTAAACAAATTTTGAATTTTTGGGAAAATTGTCTATTTGAAAAGTTTTCAATTATTCGTGAAATTTTCAATTTTTTACAAAACTTTCATACTTCAAAAGTTTCAAATTTTCCAAAAGTTTCTTAATTTTTCGAAAGTTTATTTTTCAAAGAATTTATGTCTTATTATTCAAAAAAACTTTTGGTTTTGGAATATTGTCTTAGAATTTTGCAAAATACAAACCCCTGAAATATTGATTGTTGACTTTGGGACAATTAATTGATTAGATTTCTTTTGAAAATTTTCAATTTTTTTTACTTAAAATTAAATTTTTTTGGAAATATTTTTGCACGAAGGAAATTACATTGTTTGCATACAGCTATATCTTCTCAACGAAGATTATAATTTTACCTATAAAAAATTGAGGTTCAATTAGTTTTTGATTTTCCAAAAAAAGATTTCAAATTTCAAAAAAATTTTATGTTTTTCCAAAAATCTTTGATTATATATAAACTTTTTCATTTTTCTGGAAATTGCCGATTTTTAAAAAAATTTTCTATTTTTCAGAAAATTTTCAATTATCTGAAAAATTTTCAATTTTTTGAAAAATTTGCATTCTTTGAAGATTTAAAATTTCTCGTAAGTTTCTCCATTTTTTAAAAATTTCGATTTTTTAAATAATTTATTATTTATAAATCAAAAGATATTTTGTTTTCATCTCAAATTTTTCAAAAAGTTTAAGTTTTTCGAAAACCTTTTCGGGAATATATAGGGTGTATCAAAAACCACGGACGATAATTCGCCTGATTTTTTTCCATATTTTACTGAGTCGAAAAGTCCTCTGCCACTTTTTACCAAACTCATAAACAAAAAAGATATTAAAATCTCAAGTATTAACCGATAAACGCGCTCCTTCGACAAAGGGGGATAGAAACCTCGGAAAAACATTTACTGAAATTTTCTCCATATTTTTCTAAAGAAAAAAGTACATTGCCACTTTTCTTAAAACTCAAAATCAAAAAAGATATTAGAGGGACAAGTTTTAACAAATCTGATTGGTTAAAACTTGTCCCTCGAATATCTTTTTTAATTTTGAGTTTTAAGAAAAGTAGCAGAGGACTTTTCTCTCCAGAAAAATATGGAAAAAATTTCAGTAAACGTTTTTTCGAGGTTTCTGTCTTCACTTGTCGAAGGAGTTACCGAATTCGGCCGTCCGCCAGGGGTAGTGCATTAGAAAAGTTAAGAAATTGTAACACAATAGATCGAATCTACCATGTGTCTACTCTTACAGAATAACTATTGCACATCACACAGTGCAGAGCTTACTATATGAGCGCAGAAATGACGAATCTTTATCTCTACATCAAGTTAAAACAAATCATTTCATCTGTGTATGCATTTTTAGAGTGCAAAAAGATATTTGAAATAATTTTTTCCCGACAAAGTTCAGGCACTTTTTTATCCAAAAAGCCCGTTTCTTCCTTTTTTTCATTCATTGGAAAAATGTGGCGTGTAAGGCAATCAAAATCACGTAAATCTCTAATGGAAGTTGGCAAACGTCAAGTCGAAGAATTGAAGCTGAAATAAGGTCGTTTATGCACAAAAGTAACGATTCTCATGATAATTCAATATCTGCTGAAAAAATCGATTGTTCAGAGTTTGCTAATGCCATTGCTGAGAATCCAGTAAATGATTGTGAAACCGATTCATATAATAATAATTATAATGATGTTGAAATTGCTGCACATCACAGGAATGAAGTTAATGATGTTGAAATTAATACACATGCGAGCAATAAAAATTATTTGGAAAAATCATATTTGGTGTACTGCAGCAAAGACAATGATTCAGATTCAAAATGTGATGCAGATACTCATAGTCATTGTAGTGAAAGTAGCAACGACCATTTCAAAAAATCATTGGCTTCGTCATTTGTAAAAACCAACGTGAATCATACACAAGGTGATTCGATTTTTGAAGTTCTCAGGGAGCATTCATGTTTGTCGTTTCTTCCAAAATCTTCTCGAACGTTATTAGGTACTCCCCGAACATCCGAGTTATTAAGAGACGTGTTTCCAGGACAGTATTTACATACCGGATTCGAAAATTCCATTGTCTCAGTACTATCACAACTGCCAGCTGCAAATATCCCTGATTGCCTCGACATTGATTTCAGTACAGACGGAGCACGCGGTGATAACGAAGGTCAATGGGATATATGGCCGATTCAGACGCGCATCGCGAATATTTCAGGTGTAAAAGCGGAATTAGCTGGAATTTATCGTGGTCTGACTAAGCCTGAATGACCTGTGTTTTTTTTCAAAGATTTTGTTGAAAAAGTTAAAAAAGTGCGAGAAAAAGGTGGCATTGAATTCAATGGCAAACGGATTAAGTTCAGGTTTAGGGCTTTCATTATAGATGCTCCCGCTCGAGCTTTTATACTTCAACACGCATATCCTACATCTTACCATGCCTGTTCTAAATGTCATATACTTGCTGAAAGGTTTGAAGACCACAAGAATTTAGCATTCGTTTCAGTTGATGATAGGCCCAGAACGCATGAAGAATACCTGGCAAGGAACCACGAGGAGGACTTGCATTTCAAAAGTAGAAAATCACCTTTGGAGGACATTCTGGAGGACGTTGTTGCACAAACCCCATTCGAATTCATGCATTTAGGCTATCTTGGTTGCGAAAAAAAAATATTACAAGCGTTGGTTGAAGGAAGGTACAATAAGAAAGAAACGAAACGCAAGAGCTTTGTCCATCTATATATGGCACAGCGTTTGTTTCACACGTTGTTCACGGGCTCCTACATGTGGTCGAAGACGTGTGGCGTTTTGGAAATTTGGACAATTACAGTGCCTTTGAATTTGAAAATAACATGGGTTACTATAGGCAATGTATAAGAAAACCTGGTCTTCCTCTACAGCAAATAGCAAGGCGATGAGCAGAAAAGACAAAGAGCAACTTACAAAAATCACTTCCTGAAGTAGAAAATTATCGTGCATTGCATTCTCACACACATGGGCCAGTTCCACCACATTCACAAGGTTGTCAACAGTTTGAGAGTATTCAAACAAAACGAGCTCGTTTCTCTACGAACCAAAAAAACAATTGTTGTATTCTGACTGATGGAACTATTCATATTATCCGGAATACTGTGCTTCTCGACCATTCCTATTATTTTGTTACAAATCAATTTGAAAGTGCCACAGATTTTTACGATGTTGGATTGCCATCTTCATACTTCGGAATATATGAATGCAAAAATCTATCGACAGTCAACATGTTTGTTCCAATCACAGCGGTACAGTCAAAATGTTTTAGAATGCCACTTTTTGCCAATGACTCTGCAAACTTTGATGCGTCTGCCCAAAATGAATCGAACTCTTCGTTTGTAGTAGGAATTTTGCACTAAAAAAAATCACAAATGGAGTGATCCCCACTCCTATTTATGAATGTTGAAATGACTATTATTATTACATACTTAAGATTAAAATTTTTACTTTCCTCTGAATGTATGGATTATAATGAAATTTATATACAGGAAATCATTGGCTTTGAAATATGTGTTTATCGATAAACAATTTTACACTCGTAATGCCATTAAAACTTGTTATACGTCATGAAACTTACTTACAGCTAGTATGTACAAAACGCATTACTTCGGTTTCTTTTTCAATAATATTTATCATATTGCATTGAACACTGACATCTAAATACTATAATGAGTCTGATGTTTGTCGGGAACCATAATACATACAACGATAAATTGAATTTCCTACTAACCTTTCTGAGCTTTATTTCCGAATTATATACATAAACGAAATGTTATTTAACTTGATTCGTCGGACATCAAAATGCACGAAATATGAAAAGGGTAAGACACCTTGCAAAATGATTGTTTCGTAGATCCTTATTCAAAACTACTCAACTCGTTCATATGTGCAGTATATATTTTACCAAAATTTTTTGCTGGCAACGATTAACTAATTGATTTCGTGTAACTATGTTTCAAGTATGTCGTCGGAACGCCCAAAGAGAGACTTGAGAATACCTTAATAAGTATCTGTCCTCGGACAGTGAAAATGAGGGCTTCAAAAAGACATTGAACACCCAGGAAGAAGTTCAAAAGAAAATAAAACAAATGAGAGCGTGTATGACAGCAATCGTTTCTGACAAAACGGCAGCTTCGACCCCAATGAGTTCGCCTGAGTTCGCCAAGAGAACCATTCCCAGCAAGCCAACAATTATTAATTATGAAAAAATAAAATTTAAAACACCATCCTTGAAAGAATTAAAAATGGATTCAAGTCATGAAACTATTGAAGCCACTCAAGATGAGGTGCAATCTCAGGTGGAATCCGAGCTAAATTTGAGTGATAGCTCCACCTCGGAATTTCAACATCTAGTTACTGATCTTACAGCTGAAATTACTCATTTTAGCGGCTAACATGTACAAAATGTTAGCCGCTCCCTTCCCATTGTCATGTAATGAATGGTTTTCAAAGTTCTCCTGCATCCAAAGATGTTTGAATATTATTGTTTTGTTTTTTGAAACTCTGGATATAAAAACTGAAAAATTACTGTTTTTTATAATGTGAAATTTCGCTATTTTTCAGATGTTACTATCAAAAAACATGGATATCCAATTTCTTTAATTTAGAAAACTTCGATTTCAGATTTTTTTGGGAATATTCAATATTGAACTGCATCATTTTTAAAAAATCTAACAAAAAATTCTTTTTCAATGTACGTTGAAAAGAGTGGAAGGATCATAGAAGTCATGAATGTAGATGACCTTTCTGAAAAGGATGTTTCCATGGTTGATCAGCCAACCTCGGTGACCGAAGACCCGCTAGGATCCCCTAATCCTGAAAGAGCATCTTTCGAAAACCTCTCGGAAGGACTTGACAAAAATGGAAAGATATTGGCTGCCCTGGTGGAAAATCGCTTCATGTATGCATACTTACAAATATTTCTAAAGTCAGTGCAACTTTCCGGGAAAGTGAAACCACGTGTTTGCCTGAGACGTTGAATATGTCTTTGAATTTGCTGAATCGTTTTTAAGATGAAAAATTTTGTTGATTTTCATACATTTCCATGTTCTCGTAAGAAATTATCAGAATCACAATTCAAATATTTATTTGCATATTTTAATTATAATATTTTCATTCAACAAAATATTCTGTATTTTTTAAAATAAAAGTTGGAATGGAAATAAATGAAAATAAATGATGATTAAGATGACACACCGATACTGAGTATAAATATTTTTTTTTTGCAGGGAAATCGCCGTAGCTCGTGGTCGTCAAAATAGTCTGCTCCAAGAATTCTCTGCTCGTTTAAGGTTAATATGAGGAAGTGAAACCTGATTATCAGAAGTTTGAATGAATTTTTTAAGTTTAAGCTATTACATCTCTGCGACTCCCCGCTAAAAATGACGCATCTGTTCCTATGTCACATTTTAGAATATTTGACACTATGAATGTCAATAATTATTTAAACTGAACTTACGGTTTATTTCAATTATATTTATAAAAACTCCAATTTTTTCTCGTCAATTCACATACCTACATAGTTATTGTTTTTAAAATTTTGGAATGGGTTTCAACCCTTATGTTGAAAATGCGTTTTATTACAAACATGGAGCGAATTTGCATAGATTTCAATTTTGATTTGTTATATTTGCAGGAATGCTGAAAGAGGTATCCAAAACCTGAGGGAGCAATTAATGGCGAAGGCAAATGAAAATGAAATGCCAGAGAAACCGGAATTTCTACCAATTGATACGGCATCTGATCTTCTTCATTTTGAAAATGAGATTTCTGATGTTCAGTACCATATGGCTGTAAGTTTTTGTCATTTTTTTTTTATTGTGAAATGGTTTTAGATTGAAACAAATTTTTTAATATTCTGCTGCTTTCTAGGTTTCCTATTTGAGTTTTCTGGGGGGAGCCAACGTCAACGAGGCGTTGAATTTAATGGTCAGTCACAGTATGACAGACAATTTTATGTGGATATGGAATTGGATTGGGACGCCAGATACGATACCGCTGCAATTCACGCGGGTCTCAAAGGCTTGCTATGGTAAGAAATAGATGACTGACAAATATTTCATCAAATAAGGTTTCATGATTATGAAATGGACTTAATCATTTTAATTAATTACATTACTAAATAAAAAATTTACATTACTTAATATACCCATCGCTTGTTCTCATGATCTTTTTGCAGCTGCTCTGAGGACAAACAAATTTATATCGCAGCCTATTAACCTGAAAGACTTCCAGGATGAAATGATCAATGCCATCCGAAATGGAAAGCAAAGGATGAGGAACCAGAAGAGAAAGTCAGGTGGAGAGGGGGAGACTGAAAAGAAGAGGTCGAAATTCAACAATGAAAAAATTTAGAAATTCTTCAATGAATAATTAAATAGTCTAAAACAATTAACTGTCAGTTACAAATTTTAGATATGTCACTTTATTTTAGTACAAGAAAACGACAGCATTGTTAATTAATATTATTTGAAAAAATATAAATAAATTTTTTCACAAACTTGTAATGCTGACTTTCATCCTATATTCCAATATCTGCAGCAATGATTCCCAAATTAACAATTTGCAGGTCACAATTAACTCGCAGAATAGGAATAAAATTGCAGAAAACAGAAATGGAAACATTTTTGGAAAACTTTCAAAATCAACTTGCAATCCCAATATTATGCAATAAATTAAATGAATCTCATTTAACATTAACCTCATCTACTTGCTCGATAAAATTACATACTAATCTTTTAAAAATGCACCATAATATAATAGTATATTAAAAGTCATGTTCAGGTAAATTCCGAGTTTTTTGTTTACACAAACGTTTGATGGCAATATCACGCCATAACCACGCCACATGCATTTATTATGGACGTAAGCTTACTGTCCGATTATGACGTGCTAATGACGTTAGGATATTATGTCACTTGTTGCCGCCATATCCAAGGTCTAATGTGTCAGTACCTTGCTTCAAACTTGACGCAAATCGTCACAATCATAAACTGTAATTATGGCGCCATAACCACAGGCTTTGTGCTATCGGGGTGTTGAGTGTAGGATAGAACGGCGCCGATATGCAATGGCGAACCACTGTTCGTTCGAATCGTCGGATATCGAACATAAACGGCAATCGAATCGTTCGAGTATCGAAAAGTTAGATGACTTGTATCTTGAATGGCGAATGAAACTTTCTGTCGGAAAAAAATTCGTCCCTGTTTGAATTTGACTAAAGTAGGATGATGCCGTAACGGTTTTTGGATAATCCCATTTATGATTACCAAAAGAAAGGACGAAACATTTTCCACCGAAACAATAAATCCTACTAAAAATAAAAGTTGCGTACGAAAAGTAGTTGAACAGAGAGGGAGACGATATCTCAAATGACGTAACAGAAATCAAATTAAAATCTGAATAGTCGAAAATTCTCGATACTATGAAAATGACGAGATTAGAAAGGTTGAAAAAAAATGATTAAAAGGGTCGAACTAGATGAATGTCGTTATACCGGTATAAGGTTTAGACGACAAGTTTTCAGGTAGAAAACTTGTGTTCCGAGGGAGCAAACGAAACGAAAAAAAATCGACGAAATGCAAATCTGCCGAAAATCAATAACTCCGAAAAATCTCTCATATTTTTTTCCCCACAGATGGCAATCGCAAGTATGGAAATATTTCCAATTCTCGTATTATAATTAGAATTGTAGTATAAATTTTTAAATTGTTAATCATATCACAAAGGTTATAAGTGATGTATCTGAAATTTTATTCTTGTATTACCGTATATAGTATTATTACGAGATATAGTTACACAAGAATAAAATTTCAGACACACGCAATATATTTATGTAAGCACATATATAAACAAAAAAAATCATATTTCAACTTAATCGCGCACTGGTAACCAGCTGTTATGTTTTGTATGTTAACAATTATATGCAAAATTTTTATGTAATTTGTAAATTTATTGAATTTTTTATAATTCAATAACTATTATTTG
Source organism: Platygaster robiniae (assembly GCA_028476575.1). Classification (NCBI taxonomy): domain Eukaryota; kingdom Metazoa; phylum Arthropoda; class Insecta; order Hymenoptera; family Platygastridae; genus Platygaster; species Platygaster robiniae. Next base: position 28,595,156 of record CM052022.1, read on the forward strand.
TTAACAAATTTTTTAAAATAGTACAATTATAGAACTCTCGACGAATTCCGAATATTTTTTTAGGGTATCAATGATTTTTACGCTTCAGTTCTTAAAATTTACCTAAATATGCGCCCGTCAATTTATCATTCTTTCTACTACAATCCTCAGACGAGAACGTCGTCGATTTCCGGAGCCGCAGTCATAATCACTGAATAGTACTGCACAAACTGTTAAATACAAATTGTTTTAAACAAATTATTATAAATAAACTTTTCTTGGTTATTTCTTGTGAAAAATATTTCAAATAAATTGTTACAAACAAATAGTAATAAATGTATATCTGTGGCTTCCAGCCATAACCGAAAAAGTCACACATGCTATAACCGAGAAAGTCACACATGCCATAACCTTCAAAATTTTATCAGAATATCATGTAAACTGAGCCTTATGGCACAAGTGACTTTCTCGATTATGGCGGGAAGCCACAGATATATATAAACAGAAAATGAATAAACTGACGTTTTTTGTTAACAAATAATAGTTATTGAATTATTGAAAATTCAATAAATTTACAAATTACACAAAAATTTTGCATATAATTGTTAACATATAAAACATAACAGCTGGTTACCAGTGCGCGATTAAGTTGAAATATGATTTTTTTATTTATATATATGCTTACATAAATATATTGCGTGTGTCTGAAATTTTATTCTTGTGTAACTATATCTCGTAATAATACTATATACGGTAATACAAGAATAAAATTTCAGATACATCACTTATAACCTTTGTGATATGATTATAACAATTTAAAAATTTATACTACAATTCTAATTATAATACGAGAATTGGAAATATTTCCATACCTGCGATTGCCATCTGTGGGGAAAAAAATATGAGAGATTTTTCGGGGTTATCGATTTTCGGCAGATTTGCGTTTCGTCGATTTTTTTTCGTTTCCTTTGCTCCCTCGGAACATAAGTTTTCTACCTGAAAACTTGTCGTCGCCGTTCTATCCTACACTCAACACAAGGGTAAATCTACTTTCGTGACTGTAGCTGTTTGTGGGCTGCTTGGAGGCACTTTCGTGATGGTCTATAGGTTACGAAAGACGCCATTTTCCATGCTCGCGTCGAGTAAAGTCGTTTTCTGATATGTCGTTCTGAAAATTCAAGAGGGAAAATATTGTTTGACAAAATTGTGTAAACTTTCTCTAAGTTCTTTCCATGAAATTGCTCATCGGACTGTAGAATTGCTTTATTAACAAAAGAGAACACTAAACTGATTTTTTGTGAAAGAGCGTGTTGTGATTGAAACGTCGCATTGTTTTAATATATTATATTAATATTACAAAAATTGTAATAACCCGGAGTAACCACCTTGCACTTAAAAAAATGTCATATTCAGAATGCGAAATTCTTCAACATTTAATGGTTAAACTGAAAGTTCAAAAATTCAACACAGCATTATTAATTTTTGAATTCAAAGATAATTGAATTGTTTTTTTTTTTTTATTTTTGAAAACAAGTATTTGACTCTTCAATTTTAAAAATAAATGAAAACACAAAAGATTGTAATTCAAGTGTAACGAAGCATTATGAAGTGGCAAAATTTATTCAAAAATATCATTATACCAGTTTCTGTGGTAGATCATAATTAACAAGATTTTTATAAAACAATTTTCTTGATTAAATTTAATTTGTTTTTGTTATAATCCATACCCACTTGTCAATTCGAGATTATTGATGCAGTGGCACCATTTGACACTCATAATGTCGTCCCAAGGAATAAAGCACCCTTGTTTTTCCCACGGCGTTCTACATTCTGGAACGCTCAAGGAGGTGGCATTACGATTGTTTTTCACTCACTGTTTTTTTTATTTTATAATTTGTGGTATGTTTCTTATCGCGTGCGTCAATAATAGCATGTGGTGTTTTGTTTGTTTTTTTTGGCAACAGGTCGGTCGGTAATATATTTGTGATCTGTAAACTCAACCCTAAGGACACCTGGAGTCCAGAAAAAAACTATTTTTTGTCATCAATCCATCCCATTGGGAGTGTAAGAGGGCTGGCCACAATTTTATTAAAAGTTCTTCACAATGCTATTTTTCCGAGCCGTGGGAATGGCTCTGACTTCCGACAGCTTAGTATACCGTTGAGTGCACGTTCGAGGCCCGTTAAAGGCGCGTTAGGTGCACTAAGGGGCACGTAAAGGCACGTTAGGAGCACGCTAATAGCCTGTGGGCTATTAGCGTGTCAATAGACAGTTCCTTTGAAATTCGCAAATCATCAATTAAAAGGAATCGTAATTATTAAAATGGAATAAATTTGTTTATAGAATATTAATATGCAAATAAAACTTGTCCTATTAGAAAATTTTACAATTTCCAATACTTATTCCCCAACTCACGGGGGCTTTGAGCGTAGCCCACCTTAAAGGTAACAATATACAAATCTAATTTATCCTATTCCCCGATAGAAAATGATTGACTCGAATTTCGCTCATTCATGTTTGCGACAACAAGATGTATCAATAATTTATACATCTTTACGTATTCTCATCGCAGGGATTTTATTGTCAGACCTACAATGTGTTATTAATTTCACAAACTAAGTCGAATCGTGTGTTAGCTAGAGAATCAGACAATAACGTAGCTTTATGCCGACGCATCTTTGTACTTTTTTGGAACAATCACCGGTTGACTTGTGAGTGTGCTTTGAATGAGCATTTTTCATGCGACAAAAGCGTTGCTTCTGGTCGGTGCGTAAAAGCGCCATCAATACAACATCACGAACCAGCGCTCGACCTTCCAAACACTACGTCACAATCAATGCAGCATCAAAGCAGCATAATGAACTCGCATTCAAATTCGCGAAACGATGCTGACATCAATGCTTTATTTTTAACTCGGTAAGGCTGCGTTATGATGTTGCATTGAATGCGCTATGATTCTGTCGAAATGTTCGTCTCGTGAGCGCTCATTCTCATTCGTCAGTGATGATGCTACTATGTTGGCAACATAGCAAAGCACACTTGTGATTTACACAAAAACGTAGGATTTTGCCGACGCATCTTTGACGATTCATGCTGCAATTTCGGTCAATCATGATGCAGCATTGAATGTGAAATGATGTCTACGACAGTGCTATCTGGGTTAAAAAATTTTAGACTCCCGATACTCATCCCCCAACTCATGGGGGCTTTGAGCGTGCCCCGACTTAAAGGTAAGTAAGGCCTCCTCTTTCTTATCCGAATTCCTTCTTCTTCTTTTACCATGTCCTGCGGCCATGGCCGAATTTTTACTGTACTTGGTATTCACGTCGACTTCAGCACGATGCCCGCTATCGACCCACGGGGGAAACCATGGAAAATCCCGTGTCAAGCAAGTGGTTGTGAGCGAGGTGCCAGAATGGGATATTTTTTCCCTCTCTACTCGCCTGGCGCGTCAACTGCTCCCGCTAACCTCTTCTCAACTCTATTATGCTTTCTAACCGAAATTGAGAAATTTTCGTGCTGGCTCGCCTGGCTTGCTTGAGAAAAAAAAACCTGTTTCCTCTAATACAAAGCAGCCACTGGCCTCGTGTTATATTATTTCAGATTTAAATGCCGCCTGGATATTTTCCGTGGACCTGGTTTTTCGCGCGATATAATTTATTATTTCAATCAATTTGAAAAATTGATCGTTTTGACTAATCAGTCGTTTGTATCGATTTTCTCGATATTCCAGGAATGATTTTCTTCATGACAATAATTAATAAAAAAATGATCTTTTATGTTCTTATGTTACCTTTATTATGTCATTACATTGCTCTATTTTCATGGTACGAAAATTGCATTGTTCACATCATTATTATTTTATCCATACATCCAATAATTATGACGGTTGAAAAATATTATTCAACTATTATTTAGTTTATTTCATATTGCTAAGCAAAAAATTAATCATGCATCCATTGACAAATTAAATTACTCAAATGGTATATTCAACAATTAGTAAAATCTGATAAATTGATGATAAGAATTTAATTTCTACTGTTGTTGATTCTGAGGAAAATTTGTTGGTTAATGTTAAAGTAGGAAAAAAATGTAAAGATTTTTTACACGAAAAACTTTCAAAAGACAAAACCTTACTCGAAAAAATTGCATCTTTCAGATTGAAATGTCGAGATTTTAATATTCGAATAGTCAAAAAAATTGTCAGAGATTTTTACTTGGATGATTTTTTTTTGCGAAATTTTTCAGTGTTAAGTGTAAAAACAGCTTTCTTTGATTCAGATAGAGATCCAACTTTTCATGGAGTTTTCCAAACTCGCAAAAAATTCAATGATTTTGATAGCACTTCAAAACTTACGCCTTTGTACCGTGAATGGATTCCAATTTTCAACGAAGACGGTACACAGAAACAAGAATGGGTAAAAATGCAATTGGATGAAATGTGGGCCGCGATATGTTAAAAAAAAATGCAGCTGGCGAGTTGATGTACCCTCATTTACACGAGTTGACAGTTAGAGTTAGGGCTGTTCCCCATTTACAAGGCGATTCCGAACGAGCTTTTTCCTTGCTTAAAAGTTCCGTAATGAGTGACAAAATGATCAATGCGAAGTGTTTGTTGAAATTTAATTATACAGCGTGGGTCGAATCGCCTGTGGATGCTCTAATAACACGCGAACATTTGAATTTGATGGCTAACATATACTCTGAAAAAGATACAATAAGTAATAATCAAGAAAACATTGTAACGCTGCACTCCGATAAAACCATGGAAAACAATGTAGATGAAGAAAGCGACGATTTTAACAACAGTTGTATCTATGATTTCAAATAAAGCATTTCTAAAACCATCCAGAGATCATATAATTAAAGTCCTCACTTGCCTTCTGATTAATTTTTGTCCCATTACATTAATTTTTGCCCAAACAATTTTACTTTCAACCATTGACTTTACATTGACATTATGCCTAATGACAATAGATATTATCCATCGTAGAATATTATTATTTGAAAAAAAAAAAAAAAAACATTTTCTTATATGGATAATAAACATTGCGATTAGGGAGACCATCGTTACCAAAAAAGCGCACCTCGATTTTACCTCCTGGGTGTCATGGAAATAACCTCAAAGTACCATATTAACCGAGAGTTCAATTTGGTTATTTGATGATTGTCGAATATTAGAAGTATGTGCTTACAAGTTGTTCACTTAGAAGACAGTTAATTTATTATGACATCCAGATATTTTGATCTTTCAAATTTTTTTGTTTTCCTAAAAAATAAAGTTGATGTCGAATAGCAAAGTCCAGATTAGTGATATTTTATTCGTGATATGATTGGCTAATTCGAAAGTTAAGTTGGCAGTGGAGTAAAATTTGAATTTTAAATGAGAGCACAGGAAATTCGCGACATGTACTAATATTATCGAAGTAAGTGGTAATTTGCGGAAAATTAAAAATTGCATGAAAATTTCGAGTTTAAGTGTTTTTCTTTGAAATTATTGTGTAAAAAGCAAGATATTATAAAAGTGAAAGTTGACAGCTGAGAGAGAGGAGATACACATGTAAACAAAACATAGTTTAATGTTTTTGTCAGGCTTGTAAGCAGAGGTGGCTTTTGGAGTTTCAAAGTGTTCAAACCACTTCTGAAATTTGGATAAAATTAATTATTTTTTCGTGTAAAAACAATGATAGTTTTATATTTATATATAATTAAAACACGAGTTATACATATAATGTATGCAAACGTAAATGATATTTATTCAATGAAAAAGTAAAACTACTTAAGAAATGAAATTATTTTTATTTCTTCATTGAGAAATAAAAGTAAAATACTTAGGAAATACGAAAAAACAAGAAGTTCAAAAATCACGAAAAATCTATATAAATGTGATTTTTCCATAAAGCTATGAAATAACCGAGATTACATTATATTATGTTTGTACATTATCGGAAATGTTTTTTTTTGTTGATATATGAAAACATGGCAAGTAACGTATTGATTCGTTATATAATGCCCATTTTTTATTTGCACATTTATAGAATTATGAATAAAATTGACTAATGGAACTGTTATATATTGCAAATTTACTGCAATATATATGTATCTATTATATTTAGAAGAAAGAAAAAAAGGAAGAAATCATTATAAATACTTTACAACTTTTAACGAAAGTGGAGAATTATTGCATTCATTTAGTAGATAAAAGGAAAAAATTCAACATTTCGAAAAAAATAAAAATCATTTCTCAGATAGCAAAATATTCTATTTTTTTACTTTTATCAAGTCATTAGTATTTCCACCTTTTTTACTTTTGCGAAAACGAATTTCAGAACCATTAGATATTCAGTTATCTCTAGTCGTGTTCAAGTCGATAACGACTTAAGATTTTCCACTTTTTGCAAATAAATTTTAAATCGTTCAGTATTTGATTTAACAGAAAAGACAGGATGTCAAAATAAAAATCATTACTCAGATAGCAAATTATTCTATTTTTTTTCTTTTATCAAGTCATTAGTATTTCCACCTTTTTTTACTTTTGCGAAAACAAATTTCAGAATCATTAGATATTCAGTTATCTCTAGTCGTGTTCAAGTCGATAACGACTTAAGATTTTCCGCTTTTTGCAAAATAAATTTTAAATCGTTCTTACTAGCTAGGATGTCATTTGATTTAACAGAAATTACTAGCTATTTTTTTTTTCTTGTTTTTAAAATGTAAAATTCCTTCTAATTCGTTACCCGTGGCCTCCCACCCACGTTTTTTTTTTGGTATATAAACCCCAGAGTTTCGAAACGGCTGGCTGTCCTTTTTGGATTCAAACATGAGTAAGTTGAATTGATTATTTATTTTTCCGGGTCCGTTCCTTTCATTGCAATTGGGATTTCCAGTTAGGTTGGTTGTTAAACCGCCTTGCTTTTGAGATTTTTGGATTTTTGTTTTTTTTGGATTTCCAGTTAGGTTGGTTGTTAAACCGCCTTGTTTTTGAGATTTTTGGATTTTTGTTTTTTTGGATTTCCAGTTAGGTTGGTTGTTAAACCGCCTTGCTTTTGAATTTCATAAATGTTTTTTTGGATTTCCAGTTGGGTTGGTTGTTAAACCGCCTTGAATTTTGAGGATTTGGATTTTTGCTTTTAAGATCAAGATTCAGGTTGGTTGTTAAACCGCCTTGAATCTTGAGATGTTTGGTATTCATCCATGATAGTTGTTAAACTTCCTATGGAAAAAAAGGGGGGGGGGGCAATCTTGGGTTGTGAAATTAAGCACAAGCTGACTGTGTTATTCTCGAGTCCCTTTTCCTTCTTTCACGGTTTCTCTGTACTAAGCTGATATAGAAATAATTCACCCTAAACAAAATCTTTGCGCTCTACCATTTCCACGTCCCTAGTGTCGGAATCAATCGTCGAAAAGATAAGACTCGCTCGGAATCAGGCACGATCTTATGGTTTGCACCCTCGGGATGGATATACTAAATTCGCTCAAAAGGGACAGGGAGATTTGTGGGCCACTCTTCAGATTCTCCACGGTCGCGCTCCAGGGGTCAGAGACGCCAAAGGTGACTCGTCAGCAGCCATCAGGTGCGTGGTAAGGAAACAACAGGAAATCCTCGCGGGCCCAGAATCAGGATTCCAGGGACCAGCACTGAGACCCGGGACACTTAGCCCGGAGAAGCTCCACGTGAAGGATATTCCATTACCACCGGGCCCAGAACCAGGAGTCCAGAAGTCGGCGCCGAACCACGAAACGCCTGGCCCAGGGAAGCCTCCGGCAGCTACACTCCGGCCAGTGTGTATTGTGAAGCCTACTATACGCAAATCAGAGGCGGCTACTCCTCAAATTCCTGGAAGGAACACCCTCCGGGGGAACCGGACACGACCTAGGGTTAGTGGGATACGGACTGGAACGGGGTCTCAAGGACCCCCACCGATAGAAATAGATATTACCGGAGACGTCCCGGAGGAAGTCCCGATTGAACCTGGAATTATATCGAGGACATTACCACCACACTTCCGGAGAGCCTTGGAGGACCGTAGGCCCGCCACCCAGGGTAGCCTTGTCTTGGAAAGTGTAATTGCAGGTTCCTCTCCTCCACCGTCACCTCGAACTGAAGCAGCACTGCTGGAGGAAGCTGATGACACTGGGATTCCTCCAACACCTCCAGCCCTCCTCTTGGCGCAAGACCTACCACCCTTACAACCCACACTGGATGTGTTCGACCCAAATCGACCAGGAAGTTCCGGCGCTCGATTATGAAAATTTATGTGAAACCGAAATGCGGGCATAGTAAATAAACAAAATAAATAAATAGACCGTTGTTGGAAACACGAATCTTCTCATTCACAACGCCCTCTCTCACTCTTGAGAGTCTCCAATTTCGGAGACGCCTGTTTATGTGTAATACATAACAGAACACTGCAAATCAGAAACTGTGTAATAGTATAAACAAAATGAGTTTAATTATCAACGTCAGCTTCGTACTGCAGGATTGGTATTATATCATTAATGTAATTTCATCTCAAATTAATATTTCAACTTAAAAAAAAGATTGAGTTCAAAAGAAAACTATTTGCAAGTCTTACATAGTGATGTTCACAAAGAGACGGAAGAATCGAAAATTGATCATGACTAAATTCGTGATTAAATTGAAGCGCGATATATGGACCTGTGGAAGGGAGTTAGCGAATATTCGAAAAAAAAAAAACCTCGAAAAAATGTAATTCAGCTATACGATCACTATTCTATTTTTCGAATCAAGCTGCATATACAATAACTATTTATAAATCGCAACAACAATCTTTTGAGAAAATCGGCATTAATTTAAAAAAATATGTTTTCAATCATATTCTTGCCTGTTGCTTTTTCCAGAGTAAAATTGTGGAAATCGATAACAGTTTGCTGCATGACAATAAAAGGAAATAAATAAATGATAGTAAATAAGGATAATATGTAAAATTAGGATATAAATGTCATTTGTGAGCCGAAAAATATGAATTCACTGAATTATAATCATAATGGTCATTTAACTAAAGACATAAACTCAAATAATAAACATTCTGCACAGTCTAACATGATTGGAAAGACATCGAACTTTAAGAATTATAATCAGGAAAAAGTTGAATGGTCAATAGTTAATTTAGAATAATTATTAAATAACAAATTACAAACAAATGGAAACACCACGATTCGAAATAGTTTACATAATTATGACTTGAACATTGGACTTGAGATTATGAATATAGGAAATAATATAAAATTCAATAAATGGGGGGGGGGGAGGGTGGCTACTAAAAATAATGAATAAATAAACAAACGAAAATTGAAAATAGAGTAATCAGAATGTGAATTATGAAAATTAGGCTAAATCAAAATTGAATGAAAGTATGAAAAAAAAGTGATTGAATATTGACTGTACATGATAAGATGGAAGACAGGAAAAACAGGTGAAATATATATTTTATTTATGTATATATATAACGAACATCAGATTGTAATATAAATCAAAATGATAGTAGAAGATGAAGTGAAAATTAGAATGCGGCGCGCGTAGCGCGCCAGCGTTCTATTAAGACTATAAAATTAATGTACACCTTTCAGCAAATGTACGTTCTTTTAATTTTCACAGTCAATGCCTGAATTATTTTGAAAGTGCAATCGTTACTATTTTTTAAAGATACACTGAAATCTTAGAATGCATACTTAATTATTTCAGGATGAAGGTACTACTAAATTTCAAAGTACATCATTCATCTACAAATAAGCGAATTAATATACAATTATCAGAAACGAATGAATGACGATATATCCAGAGCTGCAAGAAATGAATTAGACCACGTTCGCTACGAACGTAAAGGAACAAGGAGACGAGAAAACGTCACCTCTCGAATATCCCTACTCTTTCGTAACTTCTGCCCGGCACGACGGGTGGCCGGGCACCGGGCCCGGTCCCCGGGGGCGAGGGACCACGGACGAAAAAATACATCCTATCGCTGTGCAGCGATATGATAAAACCAAGAAGGCTAGATACTAAGGAGATATAACTTCCAGCAGGGTGTTGGTCGGAAATCCGTATCCCGATTTCCAGGAATCAAGTGGTGACATGCGTGCGCGTCTCGCTGCTTTGCCGCGATTACAGATTCCCAGCCAACGCCAACATCAAGATCAAAACCACGTGACAAGTGGCACATGCGCAGTACAGCGTTTTGCCTCGCATCGAGGATACGGCTTTCGGCCCTCTCGATTCTTTTGTTTAGCCCGCGAGTTATATCTCCTTAGTTTCTAGCCTTCTTGGATCAAACATGAAAATAGCCTTTTCAATTCCGAGCCGCCCTTTTTCTGGTGGCTATCGATACGGCTAGACGGCGCTTCGACCATTATCTCGAGACTTTTTTCTGTCAGTTTTTCTTTTTTCCTAATTTCAGCAGCCGAGGAGGCAGTGACGGATCCACGGGGGGGGGGGGGGGGGTTGGGTCTGGAACGGCCCACTTGGGATCATGCTCCAGAATTTAAATCTTCTGATACATGTGGGTCAAGGGAAAAAAATTTTTCACTATCAATTCAAATGTTTAGACATTTTTGAAATATTTTTATTAATTCAAAAAACAGTATGCAACAGAAAAATTTTAATGAAAATGAATGCAACTCAAAAAATTAAAATATACAATATCTTTTGATACATCATACATCGAGGAATGATCATCATTCTACAAATCTTTATGAGCTTTTGAATTTTCGAGGCTTCTCAAAGAACTTCTTGAGAATTTCGTCCTCCGTTAAACTGATGCAATGATGGATGTTCGAAGCTGCGAGCCCATTGAGATGCTCCTGTGCCATCGTATTTCTCAGATAATCTTTGATTCTCCTTAAAGTGGAAAACGACCGTTCTGGAGTTGCTGTCGTCACGGGCAACACTGCCAATAGCCGTAAAATCCTGTTCAGATTTCTAAATGTTTTTCCATTGATCACCTGCAAAAATTCTTTTTTTCAAATACTCAAGAGAAACTTGTTCAATGCAATCTCTTCGAAAGTGCATTAATAAAATATTTTTCTGAAAAAACGGTCATCAGTAAGCTCTTTCTACATATCTTTAAGTCATCACAGATTTTCTTCCAGAAAAATTTCTTGCTGTGGAATCAGTGAAAAATGAATGATAATTGGCTATTAGATGGCTATTGATTACCTTCAGTACAAAATGTCAATTATCTATACTGAGAGTACTTTGTGGAAATTTTTGGAAAAAATTGTATGAGAAGACAGTATGAATCAAAATACTGTGAAGTGAAAACAAATCAAATTCTAATTATTCGAAGCAACTATATGCATTTAACTTTGTTCGAAGCATAGAACTTTTGGAAAAGTTGAGTATGATATGATTATGTATATTCTTACATTTTTTAAATACAATGACCTGTATTTTTGCATGAAGCGCAACATTTTTGTCCCAAGATAATATTTCAGTAGAGGAATTTGGCATTTTTAATAGCAAGTATTGAAGTTATGAGTTACTCACTGATAATGCATCAAGCGCATTTAAAATGTTCTGGTTGCGGATTCGTTGTCTCCACATTTTGACATCGGAAAGGAAATCACTCTCGGAACAATCCAATATATATTCGTAAAATTTGTAAAGGCCTGCGCATTTTTCATCATCGAATGCTTGTTTAAGGAATAACTGCCCGAAATTCTGGAAAATTGCTTTGTGTTTTTCGAACCGACTTTGAAGATGACGGATGTACGTGTCGAGAAGTGGAATGTAAAAAGCGATTCTGTAGTAATCTTCGACTGTTTCCGTTTCAATTTTGTAACGGTTTGTTTCATGACTGCATCGACGAGGCGTTTTTATTTCGATTTCGTACTCGGAACAAATTTCAGCAACTTTTTCATGAACAATGTCGAAGCATGAATCTACGTTTTCCCGCTTTTCCTTGAAGTCGTTCAAAGCATCATCAGCCAATTTCGTAGCTTCTCCGAGATCTTGATTTTTCAACTGCGATTCTCGACTTGATGGCAAAACGATAGAATTTATCGATTCCATTATATTGCGGGAGATTTGGAATTCGATTGCTAAAATCGCCGTCAAAAGTTGAGATGCGGTCTGTGAAGTATTTTGATCCTTCCACGTTTTTATTTCTTCTAACGCTTCAATAACAGCCGGTTGAAGTTCGACGTACGTTGACACAGCTTCACGAGACTGAGTCCATATCGTAGGACAAACGGACTTCAATTTTTCTCCTCTTTGCTCACTTTTCTTCGTCATTTTGAAAATTTCTGTCTTGAAGATGCTTTGTCGTTTGGGCCAATGAAAAAATGCTTGAATTGCTCCGACAGTCCCCCATGCGTTTTTTATACCAGATACTTCGCAAGCTGCATTAATGGTCAAACTAAAGCTATGTGCGCCGCAATGCACATAAATTGCCACAGGGAAATATGATCTTAAATACGCTTGTGCTCCGTGAAATTCACCACTCATTGCTGGAGCTCCGTCGTATCCTTGATCATACATGAATGAGCAATCTACGCCAATATCGATGAGATAGTTGCTAATGGAATTTGCTAAAGCTTGTCCAGAATCGTCAGTTACGGGAACGAATCCGAGGAAATCTTCACGGATATTTGATGTTGACTTCAAGTATCGTACACAAATGAAAAACTGCTCTATGCTAGAAATGTCAGTCGATTCATCTGCTAAAACTGAAAATCCTTCTGATTGATTCACTTTATCAACAATCTTTTTTATGATCAATTCGTGACAAGTTTCGATTATTTCATTCTGAATGGTTTTGCTCAAATATATCGCATTTTTCGGAACAGACAAGAGGAATTTCTTAAAATTTTCATCACCTTCAGCTCGATATCGTAAAATTGCACGGAAGTTTCCTTCGTTCAAAGATATTTCGCCAGTTTCGTTGTCCAAGTCAGGCTTATCTTCGTACAACAATCCATCGTCTCTATGGTCATGAAGTACGATTCCTTGACGTCCACATAAAATTATAGCGCCAACTATGGGCTTCAGTCTCTCAAAATTTTCTTCTCTCGTTTTCTCTTTTTGCTTGTCAAGTTGTTCATCGATAGATTTACTTTTACCGAGCTGAATATCGCGTAAATTTTTGATATCTAGGACAGATTTTTTATGGTAATCAAGGTTTTGGTGGTTTCGATAAGTTTCTTTAGCTTGCTTCCAAGTGATGAACGGCTTGTTGATGAGTTTTCCTAGGTGTACATCTCCTACTCCACCGCTTTTGACGCCGAAAGCTATGCAGTACTTGCAGTATGCACCATCTTCTTTGGCAGAATATGCCAACCAGTGAAATTCCTCCAGTCATTTTCTTTGGAAAGATAAATTTTTGGCAGTTGTTTTCGGAAACAAAAAATCAGCTGGTGGCACCCACGAAGCATCGGCGATGTTGAGAATTTCAAAGGCGTTTTTTATATTTGAGGGAAACGTTACTATTTTTCCTATATCATTTTTATAGGAATGTGAATTATCGTTCTGAGTGGACGTATTTCTCGCGATCGGTGGTTCTGCAATCTCTAGTGGACTTCCCTCAACGTTCGGCTTCTCCGTGTTTGCAATCTGAGCCAAAAAAAGAAAAAAAAGATTCTATATACGTTCAAAAATCCCAATTACAGTTGAAGATTAAGGAAATTTGAAAATTCCGGAGTTAACAATCTAGAGTAAATTCATGAAAAAAATTTCAATCATGAGATATGAGTAGAAATTTTATATGGTATCTGTTTTCGGAAAAAAAATATTGTTTATTTCAAATTTCGGAAAATTGTAAGTTTATAAACGTAGAATCATAACTTTGAAGTTCGATCTTATTTAATATTTATAATATTCTTTGTGAAATTCAGAGATTCAATTCTTGAATGTTTTCATGATGGTAATGGTTATTGTGATAGTCATTAGAAATTTCAAGAAAAATTTTTGATATCGATGTTTGCTTTTATTGATTTTTATAATAGTAATTGAAAATCAACAATCAAACACATTGAAAAATTTGTAAATTGAGTAGACTGGTTGATGATGGTTTGAACCAGAAATAGATATGTAAAAGAAAGAGTTAAATATTTTGTGAGAAAATCTTATATAAACATCATATTCACACTCGATGCTACATTCGAATTTCACTTATGCTCAATACCTACACAAAAAGTGGAAATTCACATGAGATTTGACTTTATATCAAACACTTGCTCGTATTACAGAAACATTAGGCTATCATATTTTTAGAAAATAGCGATTCTTGCGACGAAATCATAACTTTTAAAAATAATTTTTGTCTACTCGAAGCTCAGCGAGATTAGGTTTCTTAGTATCTAGTTTATATTTTGAGATGGAAAATCAGAACGCATTTCGATAATTGAATATTTTTTTGAAAAATTGAATATTTGAAAAATTTTCTCGCAATCCGTTTTTTTTTGGTAGGGGAATGTCGTCAGGGTTGGGCCACTTTTCGAACTTGTTCTATAACTTTTGTTTAAATTTAGAATTTCTTTCGCGCTCTGTCTTAATTTATAGTTAATACGATAACAAGAAAGTTTTACGTTACGAAAGTCGACGCGTTAAAAATTAAAAAAAGTTATCAACAAATAAAAAAATAAAAAAATGTAGTCAGGGTTGGGCCATGCTGTCAGGGTTGGGCCACTGGTGAAAATTCGCATAATTGTTGCTAAATAATTGTTTTTACGCAAATGAGTGTATTCAAGTGTTTCTTTATTCGTTGAAATACATTACAAAACAGGAAATCTTGCAAAATTTTCAATCAGATTCGCAATTCTCGCAAATAAAATAACTTTTCGTTATTTTAGGGCATTTTAAATGAACTTCGCGCTTGCATTCCATGCATGCAATGGAATTATTGCGGCTGAGAATTCCAGGCATTTTTTCGAGGCAAATGATGCAAAAATCTTCGTCCTCATCTGAAGAAATTTGCTTTTTCTCTCTTTTGGGTGGACGACCTCGTTTAGCTGGTTTCTTGGGGGTTGACTCCTTCGTCTTCGACATAGGGCGTTTTTTCGGGTTTTTTGCAGAATCCCGCTTTTCTCTATTTTCCCGCAATGTTTGACGGCTTTCGGGCGATGTTAGGATTGTGATTTTCATAGCACGCCGCCCACGATTGGATTTCTTATTCGCTGGCGCGGCCGCTTGTACGGGCCCGATCGCCGTCAAAATCATGGAAAGGCTGCGCTCGGAAGACGTAGACGTCGAAAACTCGCTAATTGATGCCGCGTGTCATTAGAAGTAGCCGCTTCCTTGTCCGCGCTAGCTTCGAGATTATCCGAAACTATTATACGGCGCTGTAAATCTCCTTCGGTCACTTCGGCCTCCAGAACAGCTCGCTCATTTTCCCCGCTGAACTCAGCTTGAACGAAATCAGAATCTGCGAAAATATCGGGGTTGTAAGGGCAAATACCTGTGGCAAGAAATCCAGCTTTTATATTTCTTGGTGTCAGCGCCAAGTCCAAAGTAAATCGGACGAGTCCTGGTATATGTCTGATCTCCAGTATTTTGCCGGCGTTATTCTTTTGCCACGCGTTACATTGAGTTTTGTAGTAGGCTTTAACGGGGCCGTAAACCGAGACATCCAAGGGTTGCAAGCGATGGCTGCAGTGAGGGGGGAATGAAAGTATTGTAACGCCATTGTTAGCAGAAAAATCCAATGCGTCGACGGAAAGATGCGACGAATGATTGTCCAACAGCAACAATTTCGGTGATTGCTTCGAGGCTTTTGACTTATCGACGAAAAACTTCATATGTTCGATGAATTCTGTTTGCTGCATCCACCCGGACCCGTTTGCAAACCCGACTGTCCCGGGAGATGCATTTTCCAGGAACGTCGATTGCATGTTTTTTTTAGCGAACAAACCGAACGGTGGTACAGAATTTCCCTCAGCATTCACTGCTAGAGCCATTGTAATCATGGACCCCCGTTCTTGAGCCGAAATTTGCCCCACTCTTCTTGCTCCTCGGAGAGAAATTACCTTTCCAATCTTGGTCGGCACTGTGGAGAACCCTGTCTCGTCCATATTCCATATATCTGCCGCCTGATAAGGATGTTTTCTTTGTTCGTAAAGACCTGTAAAAAACAATAATTAGTTTGTTTATTTCTTTTTGGAAAAATTTTTTTCATTTTCTGATTTGATACTTACTTGACTCGTGGCACATGCAGTGTATGTTCCAATACGTTTAATGGATTCTTGCAATTTTTCATCGGAGATAGTAGAAAAATCTTTGTATTCAATCGAAATTTTTTCTATATATCGACCTAAAGTAGTTCGTGGCACATTGTATTGTTCTGCTGCGGTTCTCACAGATTTTTTTTCCTCCTTTACTGCTCTAATTGCCTGAACGACATCTTTCAAGGCAAAGCTGCTTCTATCAGACGTCCTTTTGTAACGAGAAGTTCTGAAAACCGCAAATACTTTATTGTAAATAAGAAAATTTTTATTTTTTACTACTAATATATATATTTTTATGTTGTCATTTTTTCGGTGTAGTTATTTTTATTTACAAATTGATTGTTCGCTTTAAAAATTTTTTAGCACGATTCATTGATTTCCATTGAAACAAAATTACTTTTATAACGAAAATACACTAAAATGTGTAGCTGACCAAAAAACATTTGCAAAAGAATGAATTCCCAGATAAAAAAAAAAGAGGTGGCCCAACCCTGACTACAAAAGTGGCCCAACTCTGACTACAAGCACGATTTTATATTGCAATGCGTTGCAAAGAAACAGGTTAGAATCTGATCTTTTCCACTGAATAACTTATTAAGCGATACCTACGTAATAGAAATATATACTTTCTTCGACATTGGCATGTTTCTTGTTCGAGTTTCACGGCCTTCACTAAGAGGTATATAAAACTTTCCGATTTCACGAAAACAATAATTGAGGACAAAATCATCCGGGAAAACTTTTTGACACAAGCAACGCACTGAAAAGATTGCTGTAAGTGAGAGTAATAATGACACGCTGCGACATAGATGGCGCGGAATGCCTTGAACATAATATAGAAGTGGCCTAACCCTGACAGTGGCCCAACCCTGACGACATTCCCCTGAAGTTATGCATGTCAAAGAATGAAAACCCTGAAATGGACGAAAAAAATGTATTTACGAACAAAAAACATAAGTGCAAAGAATAAGACAAAAAATATTTTCTATGCCTATAAAAACAGGTGTTTTTCGAACCGAACACAAAACAACGTATTAGAGTTTCACTAAAATTTAAAATCATACCTCGAATGGATCAGTCAATTTGAAATAAGGAAAGCCTTCATTCTGGGGAATAATTACGAGTGATAAAGTGATTGATGATGAATTATTTTAATACATTTTTCGGTCGCAAGTATATTTGTCATGTCGATTATTTTATTTTACAAATAGTATGAAAACACTGATATTATGAAGGGTGTGAGGAACGTGAAAAGTTAAATAATTATGTTGGCACATTTCGTTCATCCGGCCCTGCATGAAAATATAGATTATAAAAGTATGCACAAGTTGAAGTTTTCTGTGAGAACAGTCCCATACTTCATATTGGGTGAAAAGAAAAAAATTTGTTCAAAAGTAGTAGTTATTTTATACATATTTATTTTTCTTTGATTGAAATATTCCGCTGTACCTGTTTTTCCTTTTTTTTTCGTTTCTGGTTCAGATTCTGGATCGAGGCGGATGAAATAGGAAAATAAGGTCCTCTTCATTTTGTGTAGGGTGTCGACTGAGTGCAAGAATACCGAAAATAGCTTTCAAAACACTAATTTTAAAACACTAATCACCGGCCACAGAATGCATGTTTACATTACGCATTTTCTGGGTTGGAAAAACAAAAGAATATCGCACGCTCATGGAGCTCTCGGATTTTAAACAGAAACCGACAGAAACACTTGGAGGAAAAACCACACAACTCTTCTATCAGTACCTTGATGGCGCGCTGCTAAAAAATTCAGAAAAACTGAGACAAACGTTATGTATTGAATTCTATCTGTGAACAAACGTGCATAATTATTTTACAGGTGGTACTAAAACAACAATATTTAGACAAACCGTCAATCCTTTTATCAAATTTAATTTCAAAAAGTCATTTGCTGTTTTTGAAATTTCCAAAATTAATGAGTTTATTCTTTTTTTTTTCTATTGGCTAATCAGGACATTTTCAGCGTAAATGATTCCATTTCTGATTAAAAAAATTTATGAAATCGAAGTTATAACAGGCACCCATATGCATGAATTATATTTTTATGGAATTCTATAATAAATCAATTCAAATATGCAAGAGAATTCTACGTACTACACTTTTAAGTGCCATAACTATTTTCTATTAAAGCGTAAATCAAATCCCCCCTCCCCTTATTCAAAAATTTTGGACCCACCCCCTTTGGAATCCTGGATCCGCCACTGCGAAGAGGTAACAACTTGTTCTTGTTTCTAACAAGTAACTTGTCTGAATCGAATCGCGCTTCTGTTTTATTATTTTTTTTTTTTTGAAAATGTCAGACCCGCAGCAAAACGCGATGAAAAAAAAGCAAAGTTTGTTGCGAGTTGGTCAACTGAGATCAACGAGCGTATTCAACCAGTCAGTGGTGATACGACTTTGTTTCATTGTACAGTTTGTGATGTACAATTGAAAGCCAGTAATAGACAAAGAGTTTTAGACCATTTAGATTGAAAAATTCAGTAGTAGGGCTGATGGGATTCTGCGTCCCCCCACTCCTACTCCCATCACGTGACCCCCCTCCACTCGCAGGCCCTGTCCACTTCCCCCTCTCCTCCCCTCCCCGCGTCGGTAAGGTAGAGAACTGGTGGGGAGGAGTCGGAAATACCACCTGTCGGTAAAACAGGGGCACACCTGTGGATGGTAATATCCGCGGTCGGTAAGGTAGGGATCTAAGATGGCGATGGTCGGTAAAAAATGTTGCTCCTACTGACGGTAAAGCAGAGGCGCAGTCGATAATACCTCATTTCACTTATTCTTTTTTCGTTTTTTATGTTTTTATTTTTTGTTTTTCCATTCTTTAGTTTTGTTTGTTTGTTTGTTTGTTTTTTAAAATTTTTTTTGTTTTTTTGTTTTTTGTTTTTTTTTTTTGTTTTTTTTTTAAATTTTTTTATTTCAGATTCCGAATACATTTTTACATTTTAAATCACGATATTCATATTCAAAATAAATTAAAACATCGTATGAAAACTCGCAGGCGTTGAATATCCCTCCGCGATGAGTGAACATGACCGGCTTCTCCGAGTGTGCAGATTCTTCAAGTTTTCGCAGCGCGATTGGATCTTCTCGTAGATTCTCGGAGATCCTCTCTTGCAGGAAAATTTCGAATTCCGAATTCAGTGTAATGATATATTTCGGGCCGAATCTGGTGTGGACGGAACGAATTCCAGTCACAGCATAGGTTCTGTTGACTTCCAAGTCGGATGCTTTCCGCAGTGGGAGATAAGTCGTCGCAAGAGCTATTTGGTTGAGCTTTGTGAATACCATGTTGCTAGTTCGAAAAATTTGCAGTCGTCTGTCGCTCCGGCGATTGATCCGCCGTTTTATAAGGCTAACAGCTACGTAAGCGATGACGTCATCACGACAAGTTTGAACACGTCGCCGGAAACGATTACGTCATCACATTTCTAAGCGATGATATCACGTTTAAACACGCTTTCGTTGACCTCAAAAAAAAATGCGTAGAAGTAATTTGATACTCCGATAACTGCGTAGACCAAACAATGACGTCATAGCGACAAGTTCAAACACGTCGCCGGAAATGATTCACGTAAACAGACTTAAACCTGCTTGGAAATTCTCGGAAATGATGACGTCATCACATTTCTATACAATGACGTCACAATCTATTATTAGAATCGATCTTTTTTTTATCTTCAGTTTCACTCAGAAATACATTCTAAAATAAATTCAACAATATTTTTTTTTTTGCAAGAGGCCTCACCCCGCCTCTTGCTGTGAGACTCAACCATCATGTTAGTCTCTCCATTTTTTATTTCAAAAAATTACAACTTTCCTCGCTTACATCTATCTTTTATTTCAAAAATTACAATTTTTCTAGCTTACATCTAATACAATCTTTTATCATCGGAGCGATACCAATACAATCACCAAACGTTGAATTCCAATGTTTTCCACATCGCGTACAACCGACAAACTCGGGATCTTTTTGTAATTTCAACGGTAGTTTTTCCCAAGCTCTCACAATACATTTTTGTCGAAAGTATAATAAAAATTCTCGCGGTAGTTCGGCGATATCCTCAGAATCCAACTCGTGGAGGAAGTTGGTGTATGAGAGTAGGGTAAAAGATCTCTTCATTGATGGAGTGTCCCCGAATTTTTCCATTAACCACATCCTGAAACGGCGAGCGTTTTCCGTTGCACAGTGATGATCATAGACAGGTCTGTGAAAGTTGTTGTAGGGGCATGCAGAGACTCGCAAATCCTCCAGGGACGGACAGCCCATATCCATCAAATCGATGATGATGGCATTTGTGTAGCGCTTTAGCCATCGCTTTTTGTCCATTCCTTTGACGAATATAAATGTACCATCCTTCAACTGATTGCTCAATTCTTGATCAAGTTCCTCGCATGACACATCACCAGAGTTCCAAGGCACGCCATGATAGTTACGTGTAAGCCACAAATTAGTTGCCTTTACTTTTGGTGGCAAATCATTCCAGGCACATGGGGGCTCGAATAATGTCGCGACAACACCAGCGTAGGGCTCAAGTCTTAAAACTGCAAGCTCCTTGACAACAAAGGTTTTTTGTATGGAGAAGCCTTGAACGTCCACAATGTACTTCATGACGACTCTCGGTACACTGACACGTCGTTATATATAACACTCCTTTTAAAACCCACCACCAACGTTGGATCATTTACTTAAATCTTTTATACTTGACGGTTGACTTTTTATATTTATCATCATCTTTTTCCTTTTTATCCGACAAAGGTTTATATTTATCCGACGTTTTATCTTTGGACAAAAGACATCGACGATCATCGGTTATCTTATCCATCGCGACTGACGATTAATCAAGTTTGAACATTAATATATATGTAACCTAACCTTTTTATGTAGATTTTCACACACACACACACACACACACACACACACACACACACACACACACACACACACACACACACACACACACACACACACACACACACACATTTTATAGTTTTCTAACAACGCCACTGATTGGTTGATACTCGACAATTTTATCATGTATGATAAGACAGTACGCCGCAGTTGCGGCGGGAAAAGCTGCTACTGATTCAAATTCGAGACGAACATCAACTGGTCCAGTAATCAATGAATCGTTTTGCTTTGCACAATCAATAATCACAAGAGGTGCATTCTCTTTAAATTGAGTTTTTGTCAGCAATGGAGCATTTTTCGTTCCATAATACGATGATTGAAAATTTGCAAACATTTCATACAACGTCGCAAACTGATTTCGTTGAAAATTAACGTTAAGATTTGTGTAAGGATAACACTGTGTATTCAAATACAATTTCATATCGCGCAAATTACACGTATCAAAATTACTCATGTTTCCGGTTCTAACATTCTTTCTACCAACTTGGAATCTAACGATAACATATCTTGGCTTTTCCAGTTAAGTCGTAGTTTTAACGCTTCACACATGCTTGGTCGTTTGAGGTAACAGAGGATACTCGTAAAGTTCCCAGCTTCGGAAACTCATGGCGATGGCTGGATCCGTTGAGATGTAGTTCAGCATACGAATTTTTTCTAAGTCGGAAACTTTGACGTACGGAATCAGCCATTCTATTTTGCTGAGGGTTATTTTAAACTCCTCTGGAACTGCAGGATCTGCAACCGCTGTCTGCACGATAGCGTTTATGTCGGTGTTGGCTCGGAGTATGATGAGTTCATGCTTGGCGTTGACAATCACTCGCTGATAGTCCTCGGCGAATCCAAAGATGAAATCCAGTGGAATGCAAGTGTCGAAATGTCCATTGTTGTTGATCAATCGTCTGGGTTCGTCAATGATCCATCCAGTATTTTCCATGAGATCTTTCTGATCAGGGTTTTGTGAAACGTAGGCTTTCATTGTAGTTGTCAGACCAACGTTTTTCACTCTCTCGATCTCAATAGCGTTGAAATCGTAACGAATCTCTTCGAATAAGTGAGCTATTCCATTGTTTATTATAGACGTATGTACGACATTGACTACGCCGTCAGCTAGCGTCAATCTTCCTTGTATATGCAGCGAGCTCTTGCTCGGCAACATGTACGAATCCTGATTCTGGACACTGATGCGAATTTCATCGTTGTTGTTGTACGTTGACGATGCGTACGGCTGGTGCGCGTGCACTTCATAGTGTGCTATCGTCTCGTCAAAGACGATCTTCTTCTCGATGGATAACATGGTATCAGACAAAATAGGCAGCAAATTTTCTTTGGACTCTCAGACCAAGAATTTTCAGGAACTGAACGTTCTGTGGTGTGAGTCGTTGAAAAGGTCGGCTTTGACTGATGATTTTTGGCCATGTTGCTGGACTTTTATACTCTTCGTAGACGATACCCATTATTCACTTTTTACATGTAGTCGTATAGTGATAACTTCACCTCGAAAATTCACTAGCTTTCCACTTTGATCGACTATGCGCAGCTGCAGATGATGTATTGCCTGTACGACGATTGGATGATAAATGACGTGATTTGGCAATTCGATGATCTTATATCCTGGAGGCACCACTGGGAATAACTCGTGGATGGTGTGTACACGCTGCTCGTTTATATACGCTCCTGCCGTGATGTTACACTCGATGCGTAAAGCGTTGACGGCGAGAATTCTCACTGGGTAATCCGACTTGTGTGCTACGTCAGCTTCGATGATTCTCGAATCAACGCCCAGCAGTTTACTGATAGAGTCTGCGGGTCGGAAATCAATCTCCCGATTGCATTTGATCTCGCTGCGTAGTGTGCTACTGTTGGCTCGCAAACTCAGCTGGATATTTTCTGGAAGTACTTCCTTCAAATATTCCTCGATATTTCCCAATTCGTAGTTTCCAGATGGTATAGTAATGACGTCATCGCCAACATAGAACTTGTTGTTTCCCTCGTCAATGTTGGGTATGGAGTTAAAAGTCAACAATTCCACTAATCCCAAGGAATATTTTTTCCGAGCTGACAGTTCGATTGGTGGAAAGTAGTGAGCTTCCAGAACGGACGATGTTCCCGAGAGCGTTAATGTTAATGAGTCCATTGTCACTCGTAGACTGATGCGTGTTCACACTCGAGCAATGCTTTTATCGAGTAAAAATTGTAGACACAAGTGACCACAAATGACTGAGTCATAGTTTTGAAATTGATCGTGATTGTATTTGATTATGCTACCGAAACCTAAATAGTTTAAAAGTTCACGAGGCGGTTGTAGATTTCCAAAACTGTCGAAATAAACGACTCGATTGTTGGTTTTTCTATAGGCTACCCAATGCGTGCCAGTACCATTTTTATTATCCAAATTCACAATGGCGGCCTCATATTTTTTCGGACCATTTTTTGGTAAATCGTTGCGCATAAACACACCTCGAAACGATGCAATTTTCAATAGTTTTGCATATTTTAGTAAATCCATATCGGTAAGTGCACGGTTCGGTAGCTCTATACGTTTTTTAAATGAAGTTTCACACCAGCTCCCCAAGGTTTCAAGTACAAGCCTTTTCCCAAGGCGATTGATTCCATTTTGAGGTTATGTCGCTTCGCTTCATCCAACTGTCGCTTGGCGGCTTTCGCGTCGTTGATGGCTTTTGCAACGCTAGCAGCGCCACCTGCCAAAGCCCCTGTAGCACTCAGTCCGGCAAAAACAGGTAGCAAAAACGCGGGAAGAATGCCTCCAACTTTGCTCGGTACAGGTAATACACGAGGCACTCGAACTTTCTTCTTCCCTCCAGCTTCTTTCACGGCTGCACGTGCAGCTTTTAGAGTTGATGGTATGGATCCAGTAGCTTTTGATGCTATTTTTGCAGCATCGATGACTTTCCTCAAAGGGATTTTCTTCAATTCATTCTTCAATTTCATCGATTTTTTCTTCTTCTTCAAACCCATTCCAAGTTTTGACTTGACTTTCATGATGCCGGCAACTCCAAGAGCAGCTGCTTTTTCTCCAACTCCGGAATCCCTGGCGTAGATACGTTCGATCGCTCTTTTTGCGAGGACTTTGTCAGCTTTGTGTCTTACTGTTAGATTAGTATTTTCCGAGTACGCGATATCGTGATCTTTGCAGGCTGCGTCCAGAGGGTTTATACCCTGGTCTCTACGCGCCAATCTTTTAGCAAGCTTGGTGCCTGGCCCGCAAAATTGGTAACCCGGTATATGAAGTTCGACAGGGAGCTTGTTTACGAGAGTGTTGACGAGACCGTTACCTCTCACTGCCATTACTCCACTGAGCTCGATGCTATAAAAGTCGAGTATTTAAAGGTTTTCCAATCAGACGCGCGCGAGCAGCCATGGAGTTTACACAGCAAAACGTCAAGTTACCAGTCATCAACTTTGATAATGTAACGGAGAAGCGGGAAAAAATAAAACGTCATGGAAAGCTGCTACCAAACACGGTTCGCTCTATAATTTGCGGCCCTTCGAATTGTGGCAAGACCAACGCTCTTCTCACGCTCGTCACGCATCCTAACGGCTTGAGATTTGAAAACGTGTACCTCTACTCAAAGTCGCTCAATCAGCCCAAGTACGAATACTTGAAGAAAATCATCGAACCTGTCAAAGGAGTGGAATATTTTCCGTATAGCGACAACGAAAAAGTCGTCAGTGTGGACAACGTCAAGCAAAACTCTGTGATGATATTTGACGACGTGGCATGTGAAAAGCAAGACAATATACGTGCATACTTTTGCATGGGACGGCATCGCGATGTGGATAGTTTTTATCTCTGTCAGACTTATGCTCGCATTCCCAAACACTTGGTGAAAGACAATACCAATATGCTCGTGCTGTTTCGTTAAGATGACATGAATTTGAAACATGTTTACGATGATCATGTAAACACAGACATGACGTTTACACAATTTCGAGAACTGTGCGCGACCTGCTGGAACGACAAGTATGGCTTTCTCGTCATCGACAAGGATAGTGAAATTGATCAAGGTCGATACAGGAGAGGATTCGATTGCTTCTATAAATTAAAGTGATTCAATGGCAATTGCATCAGTATCATTTGAACGTTGCTGAGGGTGACACCATGGAGCGTAAAGATGTACTACATCAGATTGTGCAAGCCAGTGAAGCTATCCGACGCAAACATCGTCTGCTGAAACGAGGAAAAGCTGCTGTTGAGGCGTCGGTGCAAGAAACGTTCAAGCCCATCATCGGTCCGCTCCAATCATTGACTAAACGGGATGTGGAAATGAAAGAAATCAAAAAGGAAGAAGTCAAAGAAATATTACCTACGATGGAGGATACATTCGAGAAACAGAGTGAAGATTTAGAGAGCTTTGATCAAACCATGGGAGATCAAAGCTTCACACCGGGCATCGCAAGTTCACCAGCTCCTGTTGACACTCTGAAGAAATACTTGAACATGTTAAAAAACTAGACGCAGCAAAAGAATCTCGACATGCAGTATGGAGTACGAGCTTTGAAAAATGGGTTGTATATTGGAAACACACCAATCAGTTTCGTAGAAAATACTGTTCATGTGGGGACTGAGGAGTTTGAGAAAACGCCGGGACTTATCGAACTTCTGTTTAAGAAAATACCAAACAGTTTGATTGTGAATAAAATTGATGTGGAAAACTATAAAAAAATTATCCAGCAAACGAGTGCAGACAGAAAAAATTATCTACCTGACAGGAGTTTGCGTGTTGGTAGAGATTTGAAGTATCTGACATACGTTACTGACAAGAAAGTGGGTTCAGGAGTTTACAACGTAGTTAATCGTGGATGTGACATCGACTATGTGCATTGGGATGATCCAAACGAACTTGTTGATCGCTTGCGACTTATACTTGCATCTCAAGCCGCTGGAAACAACAGTCATACCAACGAAATCAACTCAATCATCGAAGAATTGAGAGAAGCTGGGATTATATATTAAAAATCTCAGAGTCTGTAATCTCATTCGAGAGCTGGACAATGGCAAGTGTGGACGTGTTTGGAAGACATCTAACCAAAAACCACGAAATACGTAGGCCACCGGGTATTGGATTCAAACTAACTCCCGTAGGTCATTACGATCTCCAGCATAAAAAATTACTCAACGTTGCAAAGGGTGATTACGAGACGGATGGTGCTTCGTATCAAAATATAATTGATTTTGAAGAAGTGTTGGCAACGGGAATGGAGCAGTTGAAGAAATCGTTGGAAACCTTGGCTAACATGTACCAACAACATGTGACTGAAAACGCGGCAATAATTTCATCGATTCAGAATCGTTTGAAGCATACCGAGAAGGAAGTGTTTGACGATGTTTCACCACAAAAGGACGTTTACGAATAAAAGCCAGAGTAACAACGAATAGCATCCATTAGCATCATGGAACTCAAGGAGGCTCTAGTGGAAGAACTCCATAAACCTGCAAGAAGAAATTACCGCCGACGCCATGTTGATATGCGTGGAGTGGATGAAACTTGGCAAGCTGATCTCGTCGACATGTCAACTTACAAGGATAAAGGCTACAAATTCCTGCTCACCGTCATCGATGTATTCTCCAAGTACGCTTGGGCTGTGCCAATCAAATCAAAGAATGGACCTGACGTCACTGCTGCTATGAAGACTGTGCTCAAGGATCGTCAACCCAAGAATCTACACGTCGACCAAGGCAAAGAATTTTACAACAAGGACTTTAAGGCGTTGATGACGCAGCATGGCATCAACATGTACTCTACATTCAGCGGCATGAAGGCATCAATCTGCGAACGTTTTAATCGCACACTCAAGAGTAGGATGTGGAAACGATTCTCTCTCCAAGAACATTACAAGTGGATCGACATCTTACCTGACTTGGTGTCGAGCTACAACTCTACCAAACATCGAACGATCAAGATGAAGCCCAACGATGTTACCACAGCTGATGAAAAACGTCTGCTTGATGAAATGTATCATATCAAACATCAGAAAGAGGAGAACAAGTTCAAGGTCGGTGACAAAGTCCGGATAAGCAAGTACAAACATGTTTTTGAGAAGGGATATACACCCAACTGGACTACGGAAATATTCACCATCGCTGCTGTAAGGTCAACGCATCCCACAACCTACAAGCTCAAGGATCACCAGGAACAGTCCATTGAAGGAGGATTCTATACCGAAGAACTTGCCAAAGTGAAACATCCCGATATATACCTTGTGGAAAAAGTGTTGCGCAAGCGTGGATCTAAACTATATGTAAAATGGTTAGGATTTGACAATAGTCATAATAGTTGGATAAGTAAAACAGATATGTAATCAATAAACATTTATTTGTATATGTATTGAGTGTTTTTAATCAAACCTATACACATATGTATAATTCAGAAAAAAATTCTTTTACATATGATGAATTCATTTCCGCACCACCAGAGCCCGCATGGGGTGGTAGAATTCATGATGCGTTTTTGTTGACGTGGTATACCCAGTAGGCCTAATCCACGACTTTTACATTTCAAACAGTAGTAGTAATATTTACAGTTTTTACCCCAACTCATTGATATTTACAATTCCTCCTCGACATCCATTATTTTATAGTGACCGTGAGCTAAAGTGTCCGTTGTAGTTGACAATAGGTGACGTTTGTCATCATATGAATTTAACGCGACTTTTATTTGTTTAATTGTTTGAATTTCATGCAGATGTGATCTGAACAGATTTTGAACGCGATACTCTGTACTCTCACTGTACAAGCAATGTATATAATCATCGAAATCTATTGTTTTCGCCACAACCGATCCTTTGACTCCTTTGGCTTTTTTTATTCTATCGCGACCTTAAACTCGAACCCTGTACATCTTACTGCGAAGGCCTACAAATTCAGTAATGATTTTTCCGTTGCATTCGTCCTTCATAAGACCCACAACTTTTTTGTTTTTCAATTCAATGTCGAACCGATTAGGTGAAGGATAATCTGATGTATCGAATTGATCATTGTTTTCTTTCATCATTTTATATGGGTCAAGATTTTGAATTTCATAAATCAGACTGTCTGTATCGGTATAAAGAATTTTCGCGTTTGTTGCAGGTTTCATAAAGTCATAATGAAAAGAGTAGAGACATGTTTTAGATAGGTCGAGAACGCAGAAACCTATATAAATGGGTTTGTTCATTGTAACTTCGACGCGAGCTAATTTGATGGCAACTAAATTCTCATCGAAAATCGTTCGTGAGACGAAATTTGGTTTTGAAATCAGGGCTTCTGCGCCATATCGACCCAACCATTGCATGACAAGTTTTATATCTACATGTTTCCTAACATTCTCCATGGTTTTTCCATAAACTGCATTGTTCATCAGTTTGTAAAGATTCTTTTCAAAATCATTTTTCGCATTTCTGCGTAAATTACTATTCATGACAATATAAGATTTCAACCATGGAGATTGCTTAAATTTTAATATTCTATGAATGCAAAGCAAAACCAGTCCATGACGCAATGCCTACCTCAAATTTCTATAATGAATCACATACCGCTTTTTTGCTTCAAGAGTCGTCAGAAGCTTTTTACACTTTGAACCAGGTGGAGTTTTGTGTTCAGCGCAAAAAGGTAAATCATTATGAGAATCATGAATTCCCGGTGGATACTCGAGATCCACTTCTAGGATGTATCCTACTTCCGAGTTATCGGATACATTCCAATCGAAATTTTTATTGAAATTTTCAACCCACTCGAAACCCCCATAAGGCAAGAATTGTGTCATGGCCCAACCATATAAATTATTTACATCGTAGTACATAAGATACTTTGAGTCAGATTCAGGATTGTAATCAGCAGGGTAGTATGGATTGTTTGCGCGAGAATATCGATGACTACATTGTGAAATCCCTCCCCTGATACCTCGTTCAACGAAGAGGAGTTTGTCGATGTCGGTGAGAAGTTCTAGTTGGATGTTGGTATGTTTTAACATCGCATTCCAACTTAAACCAGGTGTCGTGTAGTAGTGGGCAGGATCCAATGCATATGATTTCAGACAGCTTTCTCGAAAGTTCTCAAACACATCCGTCAGAAGAAGGACGTCGGTTTTGAGATACAAGTCTGAATACTCTCCCAGTGTTTGGATGTTGAATTTTGTCCAAACTGTCTGCGCATGACTGAAATGAAAAAAAATTTTTTATTTGTTTATGTATTATTATTTTTAATTTTATTATCCATTTATTTAGTTACT
The DNA here is from genome assembly GCA_028476575.1 of Platygaster robiniae. Lineage (NCBI taxonomy): Eukaryota > Metazoa > Arthropoda > Insecta > Hymenoptera > Platygastridae > Platygaster > Platygaster robiniae. The sequence goes on from CM052022.1 coordinate 28,624,466, forward strand.
TTTTTTGTATAATTTTAGAAATTACCTATAGTCATCGTCCGAGATGTCATCGTCTGTTAAGGAGCTGTGAAAGGCTTCTTTTGGAGGTAGCTCAGTTTCTTCCATTTTCTCCCACGAGTCGAGGTGTTCGTATGGAAAAACACCTTTTTTCATCAGAAGTTGTAGTTGTTCATTGTTGAGATGAGAGAATTCTTGATGAATGGTGGTTTTTTTATCATCTTCCAAGTATGATGCAAGCTTCTCCAGGGATGACGCCATGAAACGGAACGAGTCGATGAATCGGAGGGATATCTTGCTGTCCTTGATGTGTTTTGTGAAAGAGATGTAACGTTTCATCGTTTGTGGTATCAGAGTGACTCGTCCCTCGACGCACTTGGAGATTTGTTTGATGATGAGGTGACTATCATATCCACTCAAGTTGTGGAATATAATCTGAAACAAAAGAAAAAACACCGATTATCCCTCAAATCTGCTTCAATTATTCGTTTTCAAGTGTTGCAAAAAATAATAAGTCAAAAAAAATTATTAAATAAATTATTTGGAAGAAATTTTTCTTTTTCAATAATTTACTTACGGGAATAGTGAGAGCATCCTGATATAGAAGGTTGCATTTTCTGATGGGCTGCTCCCCTAAACTTCCCTGTCAAGTGGCAATGGTCTCGGACTTTGACTTGACCCTTCAACGAACTCCTGCAGATGTGACAGTTGACTGCTTTTCGAAACGCCTCATTCTCAGATGAAGTGAGAGGTTTCATAGGCTTAGGATCTTTCATCTTCTCCTGAACTTGTTCCGTCATCCTTATAAATTCTTCGGAGAACCATTGCGCGGGATCGTGACCTCGATAACTCGCGTAGCGGGACTGTTCTTCATCGAAACTACACTGGATATAGTAACAAACGCTACAAGCCTCGTGAACTTGAACGACTTGAGTGTTTTCTTCTTTTTCAGACTCAACTTTTTTCAAAAGACATTCAAAATCTGCGTATACAACGTATGGAACTTTCAGATTATTTTTATGATTTGTGAATTCAAGAATATTGTTATTCTCTGTTGGTAATTTCATTTTGCATTTATTTATTTCTCTGCAGTCGATTTCGTGGATGTCCAATTTCTCAAAACTTTGAAAAAAGTGAAGACATCGATCGCAAATGTAATGTTTAGGTTTGTGTTGTGACAGTTGTGATCTTACAAGACGAGAAAGATCTTTGATCCATACATAGTGAAAGATGATGGGTTCACACTCTTCATTATCATTATTGTCATTTTCATCAACATAATAATTTTGAATGAGGAGTAAATTGACATGTTTTTCAAGTTTCTGCTCGGTAATGTGAAGTGGAGCGACTGCAAAATTTTTTTTCAGTATAAGTATGTAAACATTGACGGAAATATTATTCAATTTTTCAAATAAATGGACCTGCTTTGGCATGACTGGAAATGAAATTCCTTCGAAATTTAATTCATTTTCGAAAGGTCTATACTTTGATAAGCGACCAAAATTTCTATCATTTTTATCGACAGGGTGAAGTGCTGAAAGAATGGCCCATTTGAAACACTCATCATCAAAATTTTGAACATTCACGCAAGCCTTTTTATTCTGAATTATCTTTGGTAGTTCGATGAAAGAACTGCCGCGCAAAGGATTGTATTTATGTATATGGATAGCTAGGCTCACGATCCGGCGCAGCGTCCACCCGGATCCTTGACCTTGGAAATCTTCAACTTTTTTAAGCAGATGATCTTTCACGTTCACGTTGAACCAAGTGTTGAGGTCCGTTGTTTCAGTGATTATGGCATTGCGTGTCTCAAAGTTTTTCAATTCAACCACCTCCTCATCATTCTTCACGATGCTGAACTCTCCATCCAGGGAAGTATTCACTTTCAAAGTGCTTTCAGTTTTCAAGGCCTCTTGAATTTTAGCAATGAAAACTTCTTGAGCTTCAACCAAAAATTGGGAAATGTCCAAATGCTTGAGGTTGACGATGACTCCTGTGCGAATATGATTTGTAAAAGCGCTGTCGAGGTCTTCCCATTCCACACGTTTTTGTATACCAGCTCCGCTCACGAGTAAACCACGCAACTGGATTATATAACTGCGCAGTCTTTGAATTACACGCGCGCACTGAATTTTCACGACACCAAGACTTTTTGCACTCAATGCTCGAAGTTCATCAATGTTTTTGATAGCTCTATCGTTCAACGTCTGAATTTCTTCCGGATTCACTGCATCACCCCGAAACAAAAGTTGTTTTTGTGTGTTTACCACCTCATACGCGGCCTTGATTTTCGCATCCATCTTTTTCACGTTATAGTGTCTTCGAAGGAATTCACAAACTAAAGCTCACCGCTCGAAACTGGCATATTTCTAGAGTATGCACGGACCATGGAGAGAGATGATGTATTTCAGGGCACTGTTGCCAAATCTTGTACAATGTTGTCAAGTCTCGCGCACTGTTGCTATGACCACGTTTGCATGATGTTGCCACGCATGCGCACTGTTGCCAAGTCTTGATCACTGTTGTCAAGTCTCGCACACTGTGTCACATTATTCTTTTATATACTTTTTTTTATTGTCAATAAACACTATTCGAATGAATAATCACTGTGTACGATGTTTAGAAACTTACTATTAATACAGTTCAATGTATGAAACGCGTAGCGACTGTCTGTTAAACGAAGCGCTGAATATTAAAATGATTCGCGAACATGTCAAAATGTGACTAATGATAGGGGAAAATCGGAGGTTATTATATAGCTGAATGATGACGTCATCATCCAACCCTGCTCGACATGAGTCAGAGATAAAATTTAGTTTTGACTTTGAGGTTCTGAGAATCGAGCAATCGCTTCTGTAAATAATGGAATCAAATAACTTCTACGCAGAGTTCAAAACAGGATACTCGAATTACAAGAGCGTCGAAAGTATAAGCAAAAGTATCAAATGACAACTCCGCAGCGAAAAAACATCGTGATCATATTACATCTAGGACCGGAAATCACTCTGTAAACAAAGGTTTTAAATGGAACGTCATCAAAGATGCCGAATTGTAAATAGTGCAGGATACTGACAATGAGGTTGAATTACATCTATGCAGCGAGTGACTTTTCTAAACAAATGATTCGGGTTACATTTACGCAGCAATTTTTTTATATAAACATTTAGGTCTATATTTAACTATAATCAAATTACATTCAAACAGTGAAACCCAACTCTATAAACAAACGGAGTAGAGCTTATCTCGGTGTCATATTTTTAGAACTTTCATAATATAAGTAATTGCATGAAATTGGTCGAGGTTCGAATTTCATCTGAACAGAGAAACTCAATTCTATAAACAAATGGAGCAAAGTCTATCTTCGTATCATATTTTTAGAAATTTCCAAACATAAATAATTGTTAGGAATTGTTCGATCTTTGAATAATATTTATGCAGTCACATACGATACCGTTGGAACTTCAATGCAGATTCAATTTTGTTAGAGTATTATTACATCATCGTGACTTTAAAAAGTTATACAACAATTGAAAAGTTTGTTCGATGAAGTGTTCAGAAGGTAATTCTGTATCTAACCGATCAATCATTATTTTATAGGCGGAATCTTCCTTATTGACAAAGGATTCCTTCTGGACTTGAGATAAATTACCAACTTGGATAATCGTGAACGTATTGTAACATTTTTTGAAAGTATGAATTACTTTGAGAATCAATTAATTGTAATTATAATAGATTGGGGAAAGTTGGTAAATGTTTCAAAATTTTTATGCATGGAAATCTGTATTTGACTTCCCTCAGCGTATAAATATCATTCATACAATTTTCTCCTCTATGGCTATTGAAATGAGGTAAATTATATGTAAAAAATGAGTTCAAATGTTATAAGGGAATGATTTAAGATTCCATATAGCTCGTTGTCTTCACAACGCTAGAAAAAATTGAAATTTTTATCCAGGAAAACTGAATTTAAAATCCCACAGCTTACAAATACATTTTTGCTACTCATGGGCTATCCAAACAAGATTTACAATATGCAAAAAGTGAGTTGAATCGTTTCTGAAGAATGATTTTGAACCATTCGTTGTCTTCGGAATGCAACAAAAGATAACGCACCCGGGCGGAGTGATTAGACAGCGCGGTGTCTATGAATTCGGATGCGGTATTCAAATTTCATCTCCAAATATCTTTATTGAAAAAAAATTGACTCGATCGAAATGTATATTCTTCCTCGACGACAGTCATCACTGCAATGTCCATCATCATGGAATATCATTTTACGGACGAGTGGAAAATCAAAATTAGAGGACTTGCAGTGACGATGCCTCAGAATATGATGATTTTATCTAAACTTCAACAAACGAAAATAGTGAAGGAAATCCAAAAATTCTACAACCAACATCCTTTACATTTGCCAATTTTGATTGGTCAGTCCACATACGAGCTAAAGAACGGATACGTCGTTCCTGTAAGTATGAATTTAAACAATATTTAATCAAAATAATTGAACTAAAGAAAATTTTTTATTACAGCGTTTGTTTGGCCGAGTCGCACAAAGGGTGCGACTTCTAGAAGAGAAGGAAGAGCAGGAGGAAAAATCGCGTCTTTTGGGGTCGGACGATGAGGACGAGGTGGAAATCCTCAACTAAAAATTGTACAGCTCATAAGTTTATGGAATCTTATAAAAATGTAAAAAAACAAAACAAAAAAACAAAGCAGACAAAACAAACAAAAAAAAAACAAAAAACAAACAAAAAAAAAACAAAAAAACAAAATCAAAAAATAAAAAAACAACAAAACAAAAAAATAATAAAACAGTATGACACTACCGACCGCGGGTATTACCATCCACAGGTATGCCCCTGTTTTACCGACAGGTGGTATTTCCGACCCCTCCCCCACCAGTGCTCTATCTTACCGACGCGGGGAGGGGAGGAGAGGGGGGAGTGAGCGGGGCCTGCGAGTGGAGGGGGGTCACGTGATGGGAGTAGGCGTGGGGGGACACAGAACCCCCTCAGCCCTACTACTAAATTCATATAGAAAAATCAGGCGTCGTAGATAGAAACTCGAAGAAGGAAAAAAAAAGTTTTTCCAAACACAAGTTCATGCTTGAATGGTTATAAAATCCTGTCTATCTTCTGTGGTTGGGCAATGTTGAGGGGGATGTATATTATTTTCATTGCCGTGCATGTGACAAAAATCTGTCATGTGTTGCCGGCGAAATGAGTGTTTCGAGTCACGCTGAAAGTGAGGCTCATAATTCTGCATGCAATGATAAAAAAATTGAAGTTGTTAGCAAAGAGGAGGCTGCAAAAATAACCAATACTGAACTTCCTCTTTCAACAAGGAAAAAAATGCGCGAAGCCTAATTTGCCGCGTTGGGTGTACAGCTAGATTTATCTTTTATGACTATGGCTGTCCTTTTGGATTTTTTCAAGAGTTTTGCAAATGATTCTGGCGTTCTGCAAAGCATGGCAATGCAAAGAACAAAATGTGCTAATATTGTAAAAAATATTTTGAGCGTTCGTGAAACTACACGTCACTCACACAAAACAAACTCAAAAAAATGACTTTTGATTCGGCTCAAAAAAAGGCAAAAGCAATGATAATCGTTATTATATGTTGATAAATAAATGCATCGTCACTTTTGTGTGATATTTTATTAAACGTTGTGTTTTTTTAGTAACGTGAAAACGATATATAATGAATTATTGAGCCAAATCGATCAAAAACAGGTTTTCCAAAAACGTCCGCTAGGGGCGTCAGTACAGCCGGAAACGGAAGTCTCTGCAGTGAAATATTCACGTTTAGTCTTATCAATTTCGTTGTGTTTTCGTGAAAAAAATAAACTGTTTTTCTGTCTCCTGAGTGAACCAAGGAGCGGATTTTAAAGTGTTGGTGCTCAAATGAAAAGAGAAAAATCGTAGTTTCTGGATTAGTACTACATAGTACTCAATTACTTCCGTAAATATAAAATATTTCCCAAAATGTGAGTGTCGGTACGGCAGAATCGCTATACCTCGGGAATAGAGAACCGGTAAGCTGTCAGGTGACTTTTTTATTATTATTATTTTTTTTTAAGCCAAAACTATTCGAATTATCCCGATATAACGTCAAAATAAAACATATTTGAAATCGATCCGTTTCCGCGCTATAAATATCTGCGCATGTGCACAATGCTGTATATTGTTTTGATCTCACGATATGGTATCACAGTGATTTCCTAAGTGCGTGATCTTACGATGTGATATTCCAGTGACTTCATAATAAGGCAGAGAATGTATGCGTCAGTGATATCACTAAATCACAGGGAGAGATCGAAGTGATTTCAACACGCAATCACGAATGTTTACTGCATTGCAGTTGACTTTTAAAAAATTTTAAATCATTTGATTACGATTTATTATTTTTCATTAGAAAATTTAACCAGACTTGAAACTTATCAAAATTGAAAAATAAATTTTACACAAAATTGTGGAACATCATTTGAATACACTTATTTTTTTATGGAATTTTTAACAAAAATTTTTTCAAAAATTGAATTTGAATCTGAAACTGACTAAATATACAAAAGCAAAATTTAATGTTCGTAGCAGTTCAAATTTTCTTTCAGATGATTAGCATTTTTGAAAAAAATATTGTAATTATGTAAGATATCGAAGATAACGTTATAGTTGACTTTTAAAAAATTTCATATCCTTTGACTATGTTGTATTATTTCTCATTGAAAATTTTAATCAGACTTGAAACTTGTAAAACTTGAAAAATAAATTTTTCGAATTATCTTCCAACATTATTTCAATACATTTATCTTCTGATACAATTTTTTACAAAGTTTTTCAAAAATTAAATGTGTATCTTTCACAGACTGCATACAGTAAATTCAAAATTCTTTTGCTCTTTTCATTTTATCTCAGATGATTTTTATTTTAAGGGAAATATTGTAATTATGTAATATGTAAAACATAAAATATTATAGTTGACTCTTAAATATTGTTAAATCGTTTGACCATGTTGTATTATTGAATTTCTCATCGAAATTTTTAATCTGACTTGAAACTTGTGCAATTTGAAAAATAAATTTCTAAAAAATCTATTTTTGCAAACATCCAATTTTTCTTTTGGTTCAGCAATCTATTATATATTCACAATAAAATTTTTAAAAAATTACTCGCGAAAAATTTCCATATGAAAAAAATTTATTAGACAATAGTACAGAATTTGTAAATTCTGTAGAAAAATTCATTTTATAAATTCCTTAAGTTTCAAAGTACATGAAAAATTGAAGTGAGATATTTGATGTTATAATAATTAAAAATTTTTTTGATAGTCAATCTCTCTTTTTACTTCTACATAATTACAATATTTTTTTACAACTTGAATCATCCAAGGTAAAATATGAATTCAGAAGAGCATTTATTATTACTTTTTCAAAAGTAGTTAATGAAATATTCACAATAAATTCAACAAAAACCGTTTGCTAAAAATTTTCATCAACTATGGATGTTTTTAGATTATGTTGAAGAAATTTTTTTTAATTTAATTTTTCCAATTTTATGAGTTTCAAGTCACATTAAAAATTGAGAAGTCTCATGCAATAAGGGGGTACGCGCGCGACAAGTCGAAAAAGTGAAAGGTGACGGGCAAAAGTATTGCCCTCTGTGGCGGCGCGTTCCCACGAATCTGAGGGAGAAAGTAAACTAGAGAGAGAAGGAGACTTTCCTGGCTCGAACTCGGTCGTGCGGAACAACACGGCAGCAGCGCGCTCTATCACAAGGAGGAGAAAACAAGAATTGGTACCACGGGAAAATAGGGTGTGATCCTCGGTCGTGTCGGTACAAAGGGAGATCAACCAAAAATCGCCTATTCTCAACCTCGTGTCCGCAAATATCGTTCCCCCATAATTGTTACGCGTACAATTAACCAACGTTGTAAAGATTGTGTACAAGGAAGATAGGGAGATTATTTATCGTAAATAAATCGTGTGGATTGTGTATTTTGGATCTTTTTCACCCACGTGAGAAAACCTAACCTCACTCTCGTCCAGTAAATATCTACCCTTGGATCAGATACGCTACACCTCCTTGTCAATAATAACTCTTCACGTTGCACGTGATGCAATCGAAAACCTGTGAAAGTGTCAGGCGGATTCAGGTTCGGTCGTGCACACTCGGACTTTTTCGTTTTGATCGACTAGATAACTCTTGCTTGCAGATGTTTTGCCACGGAATTACGCCCGAGTAGCAACCTATCATGGTGGTTCAGAGTGGTGCAACTTCGGCCTTTTTAAATAGGCCAGTTTGTACCGCTAAAGTATATGGCCGCTAAAGGCGCTGCAATCTTGCAAGGCTCTTTTTATTGGTTCCCGTCGTTCCATAGTATTCAATGTATTCAACAAAACAAGCAATTGAAGGCACCAATCGAATAAGGGGTTTCGAGCGCGAAACCCATTATTCGATCGGTGATTTCAATTGTCTACAAAGTCCAAGAACACTAGACAAAGTCAAACATGCGACTAACAAAATACATAGTTTGATAACTAAAAATACCCTGTGTTTCAAAAAAAGTGTTGTTTGTCCAAAGTCATCGATTTTTCGATGATTTCTGAAAAAATCTTTTCCCCTGAAAACTGTTTATTCCTCTCACCTTTCAGAAGCATAATTTCCACCAAAGCTTGGCTGGTGAGATGGACAGCTGAATCGCCATTTTCTACTATTTCATTCTCATTTCAGTGTATGTGATCTAATCACATATGTAGGTACAGTGAAATAAGATGTATCAGTAGAAAATGGCTAATACGTATCTCACCAAACGATCGAGTTTGCCATTCTCTTTCTCCAGACTCTCTAACTCAAACGAGAGAAAGGAATTCAGATATATGTTCAGATATTCCTCGCGGGTGGCTAGATGGATCTGCAGCTTAGTGCAACGCGCCCACAAGATAAGATAAAGTAGTACAGGCCTGTCCTTAGACCATAAAGAGCATAGACTGCTAATCGCCTATGCTTTGCCATGGTAGTTACTGAATTCAAGATAACGGTGGGGTAACGCTAACCAGTGCCGTATCTACGGGTGAACGGCCCGTTGTGACAACAGTGACGCGTATACTTAGGGTTCCAAAATTTTTTTTTTTTTACAAAAATTGTCGATAAATCATTATTTAATTTTTGAAAAAGGTTGTTTTATGAGTATAATCATTTTAATTTAATGGAAATCTGTCAAATATATGTCAAAATCAATGCAATGTTTTCTGTCGTTATGAAGTTCATTCTGTAACTGTATAGAGATTTTTTATGATATTTTAAAAGTAAACTAATAATATATTATACGATACACCTAATATATAACGGATTCCAATACAATTAACAATGAAAATAAACGTACGTAAAATGTCGAGTGAGGCGATAATGGGTTCAATAAATATATGGTAATTCAGTCGGATGTCAGTTTTTTTTATAAAATAGATATTATTATAAATATCTGGAAATTATCGTCGTACAAAATCTTATTGGTTTTTAAAAAGAACTAATTTAGTATGTATGCGTCGCACATATTTATCAACGTTGCTTTTTTTTGGCTTCGTGATGCAGTTTAACAGTAAGGTACATTTTTACTATAAATTTTACAAGTTTTTGATGGTGATCAACATTTTCTCAGAAGTGCTCATCATTGAAAAAATTTTCATTTGTGCTTACACTGGATACATTGTTCATCAAAAAATAAGAAATATTTTGCAAAAAAAAAAACATTTTTTTAAAGCTATTTTTAGGAAAATCTCCGACACTCAATAATTGAAAATGTAGTAATCAATATCGATCATTCGTTCATAATAAGAATTTCGAGGCACAAGTTACAAAATGCACCTATGAAAATGTAAAATAGGTAAGTTATTTACACTAAAAACATTACCTGTGGCAGGAAATCGTTCCATCCGCGTTTTCGATGACGCCACAAATGACGCAATTTTTTTTTCAGCGTCTTTTCCATTTTCTATTTTCACTTAACACTTGAGATGAAAGTTGAAAACATTTTTTGATTTATTCATTCGCGTTTCACGATCAGTTTGACGATTTCTATACCGAAAACAACAATCGAATATTGTCAAATACACGTCAGCTGTAGTGGCTGGAAAACGGTGAAATTCAAGGAACCAATCAGAACCGTCAAGATAATCTAGATAATAGCGTTACTCCACTTTCATCTTTGCTTCACTTTTCGGAGCTGGTTAGCAGTCCATGTTCTTTATGGTCTAAGGGCTTATCGATATAGCGAAGCTTTTATACCTTAGTAGAAAAATAAACACATTATTTTGAACAGCGCGCTTCATTCACCGTGTCACTAAAGTACTGGGTATTATTTTCTGTTGGTCCATGTCTCAGACAATTTCATTCCAAGAAAACGCATATCGATCATCATTGCCAATGTTTTGAATAACGTTTTACTTTGGCTCACAATAACGAATTATGCGTACTTCATAGTCGTAACAGAAGACTTTTATATCAAGTTGAAATTGATTCGTCCTGCAATTTATACTGCAATGGCAATGTTCAAAATTTCGAATGTGATTTGTCTAAGTGCTAAAATCCGTTTGTGCTTTCAACAAATAATACAAAGCTCTTGGAATATCTCGACTTTCGCAGACGATGTTTTAATGCAAAAAAGCCTGAAATATGCAGTGTATTTTTCATATCTTTGCGCTTTAAATACGTTCAGTGGTGGAGTAATATACAACTTCTTCATGCCGTTGTATGCAAACGTTCAAGGCTTGAATGTCAAAGAGAATGAAAGATTTCTGTCGATGCCTACTTAGGGAGATAATTTGCATTATTACTGACAGTTAAAACTTTTTTGTCTAAGATAGCATTCGTCATCCTCTTTCCAGTTAGGGGACGTTCACATATTACGTAATCATTTTTTATGCATATGTTTCTTTCTCTTCAATATCAAATGGTATTTGGGTCTCTTTCTAATCTGTTTACGTAGTATGTGGACAGCCTCTTACAGAAATCAATGGGCTAGATATTGAAAGTGCCAATTTCAGGTTAAGATACCCCAAAAGGTAATAATCGATTTATAAAATTTTTCGTTTTAGATATCGTGGTCTTCTTTCCAAGAGCTGTAGACCTCAATAATTCTGTTATAAGTTTCAAATTTTCTATAATTGTTATATGTTGCAAATTTTATTGCAACATATATATATATATATAAATAATATACATACATGTGTGTTTCATATAAGTAAAACCTGGAAAGAAAAAAAGAAATCATTATCAGAATTACGTTAAACTTTTGATTTGTAAGTAGGGACGAAAATGAAAATTATCAAATTCATTAGTAAAGTAATCTTAAGAAATATTCACTCTAAAAAATTGTTCCGACAAAGAAAAAAATCATTTCTTGCATGCATTCAATTATTCTATTTTTTTCCTCTATTATATCAAGTCATTGGGATTTCCACTTTTTGCAAGATAAATTTTATTCTTTCTTTTGTCAAATTCAATACCCGATAATCTGCAGTCATTTGTAACTTGACAACGACTTGAAAAATTCCATTTTTGCAATAACACATTTTCAAGCCATTAATACTCAATAACCCTCAGTCATTTTTCAATTTGATATTAACTGCTAACTACCTGGGATTTCCACTTTTTGCAAGATAAATTTATTTCTTTCTTTTGTCAAATTCAATAGTCGATAATTTTTCAGCATTTACTACCTAATAACGACTTGGGATTCCCAACTTTTGTAAAAACAAATTTTACAGTCATTTCATATTCGATAATTCTTCAATCATTTACGAGCTTGTAACGACGCGAGATTTTCGCTTTTTGCGAAAACAAATTTAAAAACGATTCAACGTTAGTACGATAAAGTTATTTTTTTTTTCATTCGGGCCTCTATCTAAATTTCACTGACAATTAGAATTAGATTTTCGTTGGTATATAACTTGTGAGTTTTCGAGATGTCGGGCTGTCTTTTTGGATTCTCGCACAAGTAAGTTGATTTCGTTACTTCAGTTTTCACGGTCTGTTCATTTGTACAATTTGGTTGTTAAACCGAATTGGATTTCTGGTTTGTTTCAGTTTTTATTTGTACAATTTGGTTGTTAAACCGAATTGAATTTCCAGTTTGTTTCAGTTTTTATTTGTACAGTTTGGTTGTTAAACCGAATTGAATTTCCAGTTTGTTTCAGTTTTTATTTGTACAATTTGGTTGTTAAACCGAATTGAATTTCTAATTTGTTTCAGTTTTTCATTTGTACAATTTGGTTGTTAAACTGGATTGAATTTCTAGTTGTTTCAGTTTTTCATTTGTACAATTTGGTTGTTAAACCGGATTGAATTTCTAGTTTGTTTCAGTTTTTTATTTGTACAATTTGGTTGTTAAACCGAATTGAATTTCCAGTTTGTTTCAGTTTTTATTTGTACAATTTGGTTGTTAAACCGAATTGAATTTCTAATTTGTTTCAGTTTTTATTTGTACAGTTTGGTTGTTAAACCGAATTGAATTTCCAGTTTGTTTCAGTTTTTATTTGTACAATTTGGTTGTTAAACCGAATTGAATTTCTAATTTGTTTCAGTTTTTCAATTGTACAATTTGGTTGTTAAACTGGATTGAATTTCTAGTTTGTTTCAGTTTTTTATTTGTACAATTTGGTTGTTAAACCGAATTGAATTTCTAATTTGTTTCAGTTTTTATTTGTACAATTTGGTTGTTAAACCGAATTGAATTTCTAATTTGTTTCAGTTTTTCATTTGTACAATTTGGTTGTTAAACTGGATTGAATTTCTAGTTTGTTTCAGTTTTTTATTTGTACAATTTGGTTGTTAAACGGAATTGAATTTCCAGTTTGTTTCAGTTTTTATTTGTACAATTTGGTTGTTAAACCGAATTGAATTTCTAATTTGTTTCAGTTTTTCATTTGTACAATTTGGTTGTTAAACTGGATTGAATTTCTAGTTTGTTTCAGTTTTTTATTTGTACAATTTGGTTGTTAAACCGAATTGAATTTCTAATTTGTTTCAGTTTTTATTTGTACAATTTGGTTGTTAAACCGAATTGAATTTCTAATTTGTTTCAGTTTTTCATTTGTACAATTTGGTTGTTAAACTGGATTGAATTTCTAGTTTGTTTCAGTTTTTTATTTGTACAATTTGGTTGTTAAACGGAATTGAATTTCCAGTTTGTTTCAGTTTTTATTTGTACAGTTTGGTTGTTAAACCGAATTGAATTTCCAGTTTGTTTCAGTTTTTATTTGTACAATTTGGTTGTTAAACCGAATTGAATTTCTAATTTGTTTCAGTTTTTCATTTGTACAATTTGGTTGTTAAACTGGATTGAATTTCTAGTTGTTTCAGTTTTTCTTTTGTACAATTTGGTTGTTAAACCGGATTGAATTTCTAATTTGTTTCAGTTTTTCATTTGTACAATTTGGTTGTTAAACCGAATTGAATTTCTAATTTGTTTCAGTTTTTATTTGTACAATTTGGTTGTTAAACCGAATTTAATTTCTAGTTTGTTTCAGTTTTCGTTTGTATAGTTTGGTTGTTAAACCCAATTGAATTTCTGATTTGTCGAAATCTAGTTTATTTGCGTTTAAGTGTAGTAGCACTCGCTTCCTTACCTATCCTTACTCAGTGTCTCCAGAGAGTTATACGACCTTAGGGGAAGCCCGGAAGCAGGCGCGCCTTGTGGGGTTGCATCCACGGGACGGGTTTGGAAAATTCGACCGGAAAGGATACCCGGAACTTTGGGCCGCTCTACAAATATTTCATGGACGTGCCCCAGGTGCACTGACGTCCACTGGACCCTCCCCGTCGGCTATAAGGTCATTGGTAGAGAGTCAAAAAGGACTCCGTTCTCAGCGGGAAGGTCCGTGGGATCAAACCATCAACCCCTCCCTTCCCCTATTGGAGATTCCGTTACCAGACGACCCCGAAATAGGAATTCGAGAGAACAAACCTACCCTTGAGAATACTGAACGAGACACCACTGAACTAGAAGCCTCTCGACCAGTGGGTATCGCCAAGCCGATTCCTCGAAGGCCGGTTGAGAATTCTCAACATCCTGCCAGGAGGGGTCCATTCCTAAGGAACCGAGGCACACCAGATAGTTTCCGGACTGAGGGAACGGCGAGAAGCCACGGGGGTTCACGAATCGACCCAATAGTGATAGACCTCACTAACGACAATATTCCGGTACCGTCAACGTCACGAACAGAATCAAGAACTTTGCCACCCGCATTCAGGCAAGCTCTCAGTCAGATTAGGGCGGCCGAACGCGAATTGGGAACTCTGGGACCGTCGCCCCCGCCGTCCCCCGGCACCGAAGAGGAACTTTTGCGGGAACCTGAAGAATCGAATGTTCCAAGTACCTCTGGGTATATTCCAGATTAATAAAGATATTCGGGCCTGAGTTGTAATGATGTTTTCTATGAATATACAAGTTGTAAAGATTGGAACTCGAACGGACCTCAGTGTGTTCTCATTTACAACGCCCTCTCCCCTTTGAGAGTCTCTAGAAATTAGAGACACCTGTTGCGAGTAATTAGAATACATAACAAATATACCCAAAAGAAGTATTAATCGATTTCACGAATTTTTTGTCTCAGATAGCATTCATCATGCTTTTTCCAACGAGCTGTAGAAATTAATAAACCGGATAGTCAAAGTTTCAACTTTATTTGATCGAAATACCTAATGAGCAATCAAATTGTTATTTCCACCATGTTCTTTTACGAATGAACGAAACGTAATCACTCAAGAGGCACTATCGTCATATTATAAATAATGTTAAAAATTTTTGAAATATCATGGAAAAGAAAGGCAATCAAACAGTTATAATTATTTAATAAATCAATGAAAAACAAAAACAGCACAAAAAAATGGTGCTCAATCCAATGGTAATAATGTACTGATATTACGCAACATTAATAATGGTCCAGTGATGGTACTCTTCAAGTACTCTTGTTTTCGCAGATTAAAAAGTTTTTGATTGACATTTTTGTCAGAATATTGAATTTTTATTGACTAAGTTGACAAAGCAATGCAACTCCTCGTAGAATCCAATGTTGAGGTTTTTCATTTGTCGGGATTTCAACACTAATTACGAAATTCGTCGAGTGCCCAGTTGTAGATAAAGTTCCTCGTCTTTCACTTGTCTTGTAAAGTGGACATAAGTAGGTTGATTTTTTCTTTAGATCGTCTTTCTTTACAGGAAGAAACCACATCTTCAAAAAAACAAAAATACAACTATGAAAGTCATGTTCAGTTGGAGGGTGGATAGTTAAAGTCATATGACCGAACATTTTTCAAAATTCGTTTTTTTTTTTTCGAAACTTAATGCAAATGCCGTCATTTCTGCGATAAAAGCTAGTCAATAATCACAATATTTTTATTGTGAGAATTTTTCAAACGTTTCATTTTGGTAACTGGCAGCATATGGGCAACTCAAATTCATATAACGTCCAATAGATCTTGATTAATTTAATAGAAAAAATTGATTCAATGTTGCTAACCATCGAACCGTGCTTTCGATTATATTGTTACATCCCAGTAGACCTGTGAGCTCACTGTGAGCTCACTGTGAGCTTAATTGTGAGCTAACAGTAAGCTCACAGTGGGCTTCCAACTTCCGCTTTTCAAACACGTGGCGTGAGCGTACTGTGAGCTCACTGTCAGCTAACAGTGAGCTAACAGTGAGATCACTGTTAGCTTCCATGGAAAATCTCGAGGTGAGTTTACTGTCGGTTTTCTGTGAGCTACTTGTGAGTTCCACGGGAAAAAAAAACTTGCATTTTTCATGCAATCAGCATGCATGTCGAAATAAGCAATTTTTTTCTTCTTTTTTTTTTCATTGCATTTTTTCGTGCATGGAAAATTGCAAGTTAAATTTGCAACCATGAAAAATTCATCTACATTTGTATAAAGGAAAAATAAACATATTTGACCTCAAGCTTCCTAGTGATTGCGTCTACCGTGCCTTTGTGGCACAAGTAATGACACTTACTACGGAAATGGGCCAAAAAGTATCATATTAATTAACATGAAACATGCGTTTGATTTAAGTATTCTACAAAAAACTTGAAACATGAGAAAAAACCTGCAGCCATCTGGTGAGCGCTTGGGGAGAGCGCGTGAATTTTCAAAATTTGAATTACTTTTTACTCAAATTTTGAAAATTCGCGCGCTCTCCCCAAGTGCTCACCAGATGGCTGCTGGTTTTTTTTTCTCATGTTTCAAGTTTTGTGTAGAATGCTTAAATCAAGTGCATGTTTCATGTTAATTAATATGATACTTTTTGGCCCATTTCCGTAGTAAGTGTCATTACTTGTGCCACAAAGGCACGGTAGACGCAATCACTAAGAAACTTGAGGTCAAATATGTTTATTTTTACTTTTAACAAATGTAGATGAATTTTTCATGGTTGCAAATTTAACTTGCAATTTTCCATGCACGAAAAAATGCAATGCAAAAAAAAGAAAGAAAAAAAATCGCTTATTTCGACATGCATGCTGATGCATGTGGCATACATGAAAAATGTAATTTTTTTTTTCTCGGGGAACTCACAAGTAGCTCACTGTTAGCTAACTGTGAGCTCACAGTACGCTCTTGCCACGTGTTTGAAAAGCGGAAGTTGGAAGCCCACTGTGAGCTTACTGTGAGCTCACAATTAAGTTCACAGTGAGCTCACAGTGGGCTCACAGGTTTACTGGGTCATTGACAAACATTTTGACTCAAAAAGCAATGTCGTTAAGAATATTCTTAACAAAAAAATTACGAATTAAAATATAAAACATATTTATTCAGTAAATTCATTTTACAGTAACAAATAACAAAAATAAATAACAACAAGTAAAATTTTATTGAAAAGTTTCGGATTCCCAAAAGTGTAATAAAACCTTCGCGAAGCTTGTCTCTCTTATTTTCACTCTGTAACGCTGATGGTTGATATACGACTTCGAACTGCTAGATCTCCTCGAATTAGACGTGGAAAAATTTCAAGTGGTCGTATTTTCTTCAATTTTAATCGAAAGTTAAACTTGAATGAGTGATGTTTTATCTTATAATGGACTAACAATCGTGAGGTTTTCAAAAATATTTGAAAATGAAAAAATACGAGCGTTTTTCCGGTCTCCTGTAAAAAATTTAAAATGGCGATTGTACGACTTTGAATATCCACCCTTCAATTGATGAATAATTTGATCTTGTTTAAGAGCATCACTTGCAAAGAAGTACTTTTCTTTGCATGAGTCTAATCTGTTTTATCTGACTGTATAACAATGCGATTGTTTGTTGAACAAAAAGTTTGTAAAATTATATCCTACAGTAATAGCACCATGATTTTATAAAGATGATGCATGAAAAGAAATAGTATATTTCGCTTCTTGGGACAGAAGTTGGATTTTTCAGACGAGATTAAAACAGTCGACACAAGTGACATGCGAGGGCGCCGAAGGCGCCCGATGTTCTTCACGAGTGTCAACTGTTTTGATCAAGTGAAAATCCAACTTCTGTCCCAAGAAGCGAACGATATTTTTTACGATAAGTGTATCTTGTCTACGTCTTCTTATACCTGCGGGACGACTCTAAGGTTCCTGTGTTCGAACAATGAATAGCGGTCTGGGCAGAAAAACCTGCTCAAATTCCAAGACAAACAAATTGGTTCTCCCGTCAGGGCAGAAAAGTTTTTTTGCCCTGACGGCCTGGGAAAAAAAATACTTGCATGATTCATGCATGTAACATGCATGCAATAACATGTAAGCTGCTTGTATGTTTCTTGCATGTTGTATGCAAGTGTGCTTGCACGAAACATGCATGTAACATTTAAGTTTTTAAATGCCTGATACTTGCATGTTTCTTGTAAGAAAATCATGCATGATTCATGCAAGAAGAATCTTGCATGCAGCATGTATTTCGAAAAAATCGTTTTTTATCCGCTCGCATGCATGCATCATGCAAGTTTTGCATACATGTCGTATGCATGCACCATGCAATTTTAGCAACATGTCGCATGCAAGCAGCATGAATGTCGAAATAAGAGATTTTTTCATTTTTATTTTGCATTGTATATTTTTTGCATTGCATATATTTTTATTATTTTGTATTATCTATTATATTATTATTATATAGGTATTTTGCATTACCTTTTTTGTGGAAATAAAAACTGTATGATAAATTTTCATAACCTAATAAAATGGAAATTTTTCAAGAAAGTTTGCTAGTAATTGCATTACCGCGCCTTTGTAGTGGGAGTAATGATATATCTGCTCAATCTGCTGGAGACATGGGCTCAAGAAGTATAATATTAATTTTCCCTAAGACATGCACTTGCTTTAACCATTCTACACAAAACTTGAAAAATGAGAAAAAAAATCCAGCAGCCATCTGGCGAGTGTTTGGGAGAGCGCGCTCTCCCGAACACTCACCAGATGGCTGCTGGATTTTTTCACTTATATTTCAAGTTTTGCGTAGAATGCTTTAACCAAGTGCAATTCGAAGAGAAGTTGTATAAATATCATATTTATTGGGCCCATGTCTCCAGCAGATATGTCATTACCCGCGCTACAAAGGCGCGGTAATATAATCACTTGCAAACTTTCTTGGAAAATTTCCATTTTATTGATTAATGAAAATTTTTAATTCCAAAAAAAAGTTAATGCAAAATAATGCAAAGCAAAAAATATATAATGCAAAATAAAAAAAAAATAATCTCTTTCTTTCGACATTCATGCTGCTTGCATGCGACAAGTTGCTAAAATTGCATGGTGCATGCATGCGACATGTATGGAAAACTTGCATGCATGCGAGCGGATAAAAAACGCTTTTTTCGAAATACATGCTGCATGCAAGATTTTTCTTGCTTTAATCATGCATGATTTTCTTGCAAGAAACATGCAAGTATTAGGCATTTAAAAACTTGAATGTTACATGCATGTTTCGTGCAAGCACACTTGCATGCAGCATGCAAGAAACATGCAAGCCGCTTGCATGTTATTGCATGCATGTTACATGCATGAATCATGCAAGTTTTTTTTCCCGGTGGAGAACCAGTTGTGTTGTGTTTGGATTGTGAGGAGGTATTTCCGCTCGGACCGCTATTCATTTGTCGAAAACAGGAACCTTTGGGCCGCTACGCAGATATAAAAAGACGTGGGGAGGATACACGTATCGTAAAAAAGAATAATTACAATCGTATAACGCAATTCTTACGTAAATTATATTTACATGTGGCATTCGACTGTGCAATATTTTCGGCAAACTCTCATCCAAAACCATGATCGACATGTTAAATCTTGCTCCATCCAGAAAAAGGCCATGTATGTAAATTCCATCGATCGGGGGTTTTTCAAATTTAGTTTCTTTGAGTACGTGGAAATCATAGACAAGAAGATCTATTGGTATGTTGTATTTTCTTGCGTAGTTTTGTAGAGCACCCGTCAGGAATGCTTGAGTGAAATAAAACCCTGACAACCAGAAATCACTGGGTTGGCCATGGTCATACCAATTCTGGAAATTTTGATTCAGAGTGAAAAATTGAAACTTTCTCTTCAAGTTACCGTGGTACCGTGGTAGTTTGATGGAAAACGTAAAAAAATTTTGTCATTTACAATGGTACTCAATTCTGTTGTCTTATATCTTACGTAAAAAAAGTAGATCTACATAGATCTACATGTGACCGAAAATTGAAAGATTAAAATCAGTATTAGATCTACATAGATTAAGTTATGTTGTATAAAAGTCTATACATAATCTATCCAAGTTCACGTGTGACTCTGATTTTATAAAAATGAATTAATAAAAAGCCTTGCAGAATGATTTATCGTCAGTTATGTTACGTTGCTAACATTTATCCCAACGTATATGCTAGCACACATTGAATCAGCCATAGGTATTTAAACGCGTATATATATGTATTTTACAAATTTCTACTTAATTATTTATAATTACAATAAAATAAATATTATTTTTTTTGATCTTTAACATCTACTCAATGTAGTTCTACATAAATCTACTTAATGTAGATCTGTATAGATCTATTCGATGTCGATCTACATAGATCTATTCACTGTAGATCTGGTCGAAATGGAAATCTGCCTATTATATCTCGACAAGTAGATCTACTCGAGACCTATGTAGATCGACTTTTTTTACCTGGGATGGGAGATAAAAAAAAAAGCACAAGACTTGACATTATTAGATATAATCAGGAAATTTCTGTTTGTGTAAAGAATATTCCCACACACTTTAAAAAATTTCAAACGCTCCAAAAAATCAGCGATATAACTTCCAAGTAGTTTCAATGAAGGATAAGATACTCGTTTCCAAATTTCTGGTATTTTCCCCAGAGAAATTGACTTCACGACATCTTCCATTTCGAAAGACATTACGACAGTTCCTGTAAAATCACGTGATAAGTGAATAAGTAAAAATGTAGTTTCCGATTTCAAATATCATCGTATTACCGTTCAGAGCCCTTTTTGCATTTGTTAAACTTTCTCTGATGCAATTCAAAACAGAATTGAATCTTCCTATCTCTTGTACAAGAACCGTATTCATACTTTTTTCATACGAAACTGGAAATTTTTTTGTTGCCTCAAACAAATCGAAATTTTCTGGCAATTTTTTTAAAATTTCACTTGCAGCATTATAAACAATTGTGCCTGTTGATTTTTCCTCCGTTTTATTCTTCAATGTGTCCTGTCAAGGGCACAAGAATAATGAAAATGTGTTTTCTTTTTTTTTTTTCTTTTTGTAACCACATGTTCTCCTTACCAAAAGTTCCTTGTTAGCATAAAAAAAATGTATATAAAATCGTTTTTACTTTTGAATTTGTAATGCGGTGTTATTTATTTACCTTTTTTTCAAGTAAGTCCTAATTTATGCATAAAAAAAGGAAAACAGTTATTCGAAATAAGTGTCTGAAACGTAACCTAGAAAAATTTTCGAAACCATATTTACCGTTCGATCCTTGTAGCATGGAAAAAAAAAATCGAATCGTGTATCGTGTGTAAGGAAAATATAAGTGTGTGCGAGTAAGGAAATAGAAAAATTTACTTGTGTCAATAGTATGGAATTTATCAAAATTTCTGTTTCTTTTTGGTCCTTCAGAGCGTCCGCATTTTCATTCATCCCTAAAATACTAGGTTTTGTTGTCAGAGGTATTCTTTTGATATTTTCTAAATAAGCATCATATTCTTTCGCAGTTACACAAAAATACTGTGAGGAAGATGAATCGTAATAATATGTATCTTCCTCCAGAATTTCCCTACGAATAAAACAAAATTTTTTTCCAATTTGTGCATCGAATGGTAGAAAATTTGACCGAAAAAATATTGAAATCGAATTCATTTGTTGGAATTTATTTTTCAAAATCGATTGTAGATTATCGTCTCATGCGGACCAATACTCAAAATTTTTCGAACAAAGTCTATGTGACTCAAAAGCTCCAGAAAACAAAAATTTTCAAGTCCGTACTTGCAATAAAACTTTTCCAAAATCGTAGTCAAAGTTCTTCGATCCCAGTGGTCTGTTACTCGGCCACCATAATTGCACTCTCCAGTTAAATATTTCAAAGCCCCATATTGCACGTCCTCGTATTGGTTCAAAAACATGTGAAGTTGCAAAACGCTGATTCTTAAATCAGTTTCGTTGAACTCATAAGGTATATTCCAACCGATGGAACCAAAGTTTCTGCGCTCCTGAACCACAGCGTGAAAGAAACACAAAGAGTACAGTAATTTTTTGAAGTTCGAGCTTTGGTTGCAGGATTCGAAAAATTCTACATCGCTGATTGGATCACTCAAAAAAGATCTCAACAAATTTGTTTTCAAGTTTTTCGGAGGTTCGTTGATCATTTTTATACTGTTTTGGAGAACAGAAACTGGGAAGTCTTCAGAAGGGTAACTAGTTAGCCACAAGCGGAAGTCTGCGTGTATGGATTCCGGGGAAAATCCGTCGCAGATTTTTTCCTGTATTTAGTAAAATTTTCAGTTGTTAATTACATATGGGTTGAATTTTCAAAAAATTACCAAAGTGTTCATCCAACTTTTGGCCAAATGGCAGTTTTGGAGCACTACCCAAGTTCCAAGAGCAACACCTTGGTTTATCATTTCAATTGCTTTCGCTCCTTGACCTGTAAACAAAATAAAAAAAATCATACTTCCATAATTATGAAATAGCTGTTATATATAAATCTATATATATATAATTACATAAAAGGTAATTATATTAATTATATGAATGCATATTAAATGTAACTATGTATATAATAATAATAAAAATATTATTATTAATAATAATAATAATAATAATAATAATAATAATAATTATAATAATAATGGTAATAATAATGATAATGGTAATAATA
Source organism: Platygaster robiniae (assembly GCA_028476575.1). Lineage (NCBI taxonomy): Eukaryota > Metazoa > Arthropoda > Insecta > Hymenoptera > Platygastridae > Platygaster > Platygaster robiniae. The sequence continues at coordinate 28,646,828 of CM052022.1, forward strand.
ATAAATTTAATACAAATATTATTATTAATAATGATAATAAAACAATAAATCCCCATGCAAATTTATTATAAGTAAGAATTAGGGGCTTTTATTTTACGGAATTTTAGGAAGGCTTTGTATGAAAAATCCTTTTGTTATCAGAAATACACGATATTAAATAGCCTACCAATAGAACTGAAGTCATTAGAATGTAAAAACAGGGCACCGGGATTTGGGATCAGGAAATGGCTATTGACTACGAACAAACATCTGTATTAAATACTATCGACTCATACGTAAATAAAAAACTGTCATATTTTCCACGATAGTTTCAACTGGTATTGTGAGGATGTTCATAAGGGTATTTAGATTTGTTTTTGTATAAAGACCAGTTGAAATAACGATCTATTACTATATTTTCTCCGCAGGCCCGTGCACAGAAACACTATGTTTCTATACGGGGGTTATCATTTAGCATTACATTGCCTCCCCCCCCCGTACAGGGACGGCTCGGGACTGACATCCTGGTACGAGAAAGCGTAAATTAGGTACACAGTGAAAAAAATCTTGCAGAATTACTAGGGTATAGTAGAGGTGTTACTACTTATAGTATAGTCAATGTACTAGAAAGTAGTACGAATTTACCAGAGTGTAGTAAATGAGCATCACCGGATAAAGTAATTTTACTAGCGCCTAGTAAGTGTACTAAAAATGTGTAATAGTACACCTTTCAATATAGCAAATAAAACAACCTCCTTCGGAAGGGGTCGAATTACGACCGCTAGTAAATTTACTACATTGACGTAAGAGTACTACCAAAGTATTAGAATCGCTGCAGCCATGGTAAAAGTATCACCAAATCGTATTTATGCAATGAAATCGTCAAAGTGCAAGTTGGACTTAGCGTCCTGTTGGGTCTTTGGCGTCTTGTACGATGGCGTATGCTGCTGCATTTTTATCGCGTCTTGCAGTGTCTTGTGCGAAGAAAATATTATATATTCGCTAGTTCAGTTTGTGATGAATAAAGCAGTTTATAATAAATTCTTTTTTATTATGTTGTTATTGCATAAATCGATTCATTCCATGCAAACCTAACATCAAATTTCTCAGTACATTAAATATTTTCTAGTATTTTTAAGAATTCCTAGTAATTTTATTAGTTTCTTGTACTTTTACTAGGTCCTAGTACTTCTGCTACTCCGTTGCAGAATCACTACAAGTCTGTAATTTTACCCCTTCCAAAGGAGGCCGTTTTATTTGCTAGTTTGGAACTGGTAGTTCTGCAAGATTTTTTTTACTGTGCACAGAGGGGCTCGCTTTGCAGGAGAGGACGCTCCACTTTTTCGCCTTGTGACTCACTGCTTATCGAAAAAACTTCAAATACGTAAAAAACACGATTGCATGTGTGTATGAACAAATACGTTTTTACTTAATATTAAGCCTGTAAAAATGTTAAATCGACATATAAAGTATTTTTACTGCTTTTTTTCACATTCTTTTGTCTTTACGGCTGCAAAAACATTTTCGCCAGCTTTCCTCGGCATTTCGGAACGAAAAAATTGTGTACGAGTGTGTACAGTGTTTTGATCACTATTTATAGTCGGACATAGATAAATGAGACTGTTCGGGAGTTTAACTTTATCTAAAGTAAACATTTCCCTTAAGCGATGCTGCCAATCATGAAATGGAAGTGAATAGAAAAATTTATTTGAAGGGATCGGGCCCAGATCACTACATGTTAAATCAGTATGCAGTACAATAACTTGATAGCTTTCCCGGAACCGAATCATCTCTTCACGGTCATTAAGATTTTTGTCAAACCAGTTTTCACTATAACGATGTCCATCAGCACATTCTTTAGTATTGGTCACTGCGAGAACAAATTTTCGCCAGTCTTTCTCGGCATCTTGGAGCGGAGACATTTTTTGGGGAATGTATAGAATTTAACAAGTAATGTGTTTGTAAAATAGAGGAACAGGAAAAAACGAAGAAGAGTCCAAAATATGAAAAGCTAACTATAGCAAAAAAAGTGGAAATAATACAAATGTTGGAAAAAGGAGAAAAAGGATCAGCAATACTCGTAGCTGCAGCATACGGAGTTGGAACTTCGACTATTAGCCGTATAAAAAAAGAAAAAGAATCAGTGTTTTAGTATTAAGAGAAATTAAAAGAAAGAAAAATGACAGAAGAAAAAAAGAATTTCTATAAAAACCAATATTGAAAATAGTCCAGGTTTTCAATAAAAACCAATATTGAAAATAGTCCAATGGAAAAAGAGTTGTATCTTTGGTTGCTTGAAAAACATACTTCGGGAGAACCGGTGTCTGGTGCAATTTTGCAGGCTAAAGCACTTGAATTAAATGAAAAACATCATGACCCTTCCACATTTAAAGCAAGTCACGGATGGTTGTACAAATTTCAAGAAAGATATCAGATACGACGAATTGCATTATCAGGTACGTAAGCTTTTGCAATTTGAAAATTTATGTCGTCCACGCATAAATTCTCAGGAGAGCGCTCGAAAAAGAATTTTCAATATGTACCTTATATTTTAAATCCCTGAAATCTCAAAAAAACTATTTCAAAGTTTCAAAAATAAAAGTTCGTTATTGTTCAGTTATTAAAATTGTCCAGTTTATTAGTTTTTCAGTTTTTTCATACACCTAAAATTTTTCAAATACATGGTGAATAGGACATCAATTTATAATTTACTTAATTAACTGTTTGATTGAAAACTTTGTCATATTTTTAAATTCAGATTTAATAAGATATTAAAGTTTCGATTCAAGAATGGAAAAGGTATACAAATTTTGATTTCCGGAGAGAATTTCGTCATTGTTCGTCTTTTCCCGAATCTAAAATAAAATTGCCCGAATTTCAGGAAAAAATTTCAGAATCGATTCAACTTTTTTCTATTTTGCTACTTACCTAGAGATTTGAGTTTTTTTTTTTTTTTTTAACTCAAAATCAAATATTACTAGTACTTTTCTATTACAGGAACAAAGTTCTATAAATGTTTGTTTTTCTCAAATGTTTAAAAATTTTTTTTACTAATATATGAAATATAGGCAACCAAGTTTGAATTTGTTCTATTCGTTGAACAGTGTTGCCAGATCAGTGGTTTTCCCACTAAATCTAGTGGTTTTTTGGGCTCTCAGTGGGAATTTCGGTAGGATAAAATATTCGATGGTTTTTTTGGTCGGTTTCGAAATTGTAAATTACTTCAATTGAACGGTGAATTTCGGAAGATCCAATATAAATCTTCATAAAAAAAAAGGTAAGCAATTTTTTGAGAAAGAAAAATTTAGTGAGGAAAAATTTTTTTAGTGAGATTTCAACAGAATTGACGGAAACATAGTGGGAAAAGGTTTTGACCTTCTGGCAACACTGTCGTTGAATTGAGAATTAAATTTTTTGTACATATTCGGGATTGAAATCGCTCGTTCTGTATTATGATGATTTTTTTCGAAAGATTATTTTGAAAATTCAAATGACATATTATTCATGAAATCAAAAATATATCGATTTCTCATGCCGATGAAGGGTATATGAAACAGCTAAAATTTGTTTTGTAACGTTTCCCCCCCCCCGTCGTGTGACAAACTGTCACATTGAGCCGACCCCCCTTCAGAGCGTTACGTAATATATGGACAGCCCTAAAATAATTTTTTTTATGACATGTTTTGTTAGAAATACAAATCGTACAATTCGGTGGATGATTGTCAAACAGTAATTGATCTGCTAATTTATTTTTTTACGATATTCAACAAAATATCTGTCAAAACTGTATAATAGTTGAGTATTTCAAGACAAAAGTGTGCTGTGGTATTTAAAAAATTCTTCATTTTTTTTCAAGGTGAAAAAGGATCAGCTGATCATGAAGCAAGCGAAGAATTTCGCAAAAATTTCTCAAAGGTTGTTTAGAAAATGATATCAATATTGAAAATATTTTCAACGCAGATGAAAGTGGATTACAATACCGATGTCATATGTATAGCACTTTAGCTTTTAAAGGTTTCGCTGCACCTTCAGGACGAAAATTATCAAAAGAAACGGCGTCGATTATGTTTTGCTCTAATGTGATTGGTTCGCTGAAAATTCCACCTCTGGTTATAGGTATAGATCTAACTTCATTTTGAAATATAATAACGTTAATGTCCCAGTCGTTGAACGAATTCGCTAATTGGGTAAAAAAATTCCACGATAATTATTGTTTTTTGTTGAATATTTAATATTATTCTAAAACTGACACCTATATGCGCAGCGAGTTCAACGGTGATTCCTATTTTAAGTGAAATTCTTTTCGTTGTTCAACGACTGGGATTTAAGCATTCAATGATTTGGACATTTACCTTACTTTTTTGGATTATATCACAATTTCTACTATTATGAAAAATACTTTTTCTGTATATATGTAAAATACAATTACTTCATAAGTGATAATCATGCGTAAAATGTTCATATTGCATAAACTAAATACTTATTAATTTATTTGAACTTTTGTTCATTAAAGCGTTCGCTCATTTTACGTGATATATCTTGCTAATTACAACTTTTAACATTGCCATATACTTTTAAAGGATTAAAATAATCAGGTCTCATTCTTTTTGGTCGAGCTAAAGTGAAGAAGCTTTTTGACCGGCAAGATAATTTTACTTCTCGACAATGCATCACCACATAAATTATTCGAAAAAGAATTAGCGCTGATCGACATTGATCTTGAACTAAAATTCTTGCCTGCCAATGTTACTTCACTTATCCAACCCGTGGATCAGCATGTGATTGAAAAGTTCAAAAGGCTGTATCGCAAAGAATATATGAATTTTTTACACAGCGAGTACAAAGAGCTTGTATTCGTTAAACGTGTTGAAAATGGGATATTTCTCGCACTCTCACAGCTGTGGAGAAAGCATGGGGCTTGATTTCGAGCGAAAACATCCGAAAATCGTAGAAAAAAATTTTTCCTCTAGTCAATTTTGAGTTAGAAGATAATACACACGCGAACCCTAATGCTGAACTTGTTAATGTTGCGGGAGAAATTGAAGAATTGAAAGAACAAGCTGCGCTATACGTTGAAAACTGGATTGAATCAGATCGACAAGATTTTGGCCATAAGTTACGCGAATTCGAAAAATCAATGGATTTCGAAAATGAAAAAGAGTTCGAAAGTGAAAATGAGTTGGACAAAGAAGATGAAACTCTTTGCCAGGATGTAGCTGTTGGGTTGAAAATGGTTAGCGAATTTCGCGAAAAAAAGAAGACTCTGACTTGCTACAAAAATTTTTAAATATCGAAAATGAAATTGTACAAAAATATTTGAACAAATAAGAACCATTTGCATCATACTGAAGTGCCTTTTTCTTTGAATATAGTTATGTGTCATATTTTTCAAAGTCTGCAGACTACTGCTATAAATTTCATAATAACTACCCAACGTAATTTTCATATGACTTGCTAAGAAAGTTATCATACTTCTGATCTCTAATAATAATGAAAAGCATGTTTATTATAAGGTTTTCTTTTAACGTGGATTATTCATTTTCCTGTCGCTTGATTAGCTTGTGAATATTTTAATAGTTCAGTAAAAAATGTAGGATTAAAAAATTGAAAATTCACAAATATTTAACAACAACAAAAATCCACGGGCTCCCGCGCATAGCACTGAGTGCGTTTCGGCCCTGAGTCGTTAGCTCTCGGGCGTGTGAGTGGGAGCGGTGCTTAGTCAAAAAAAATCCAGGTACGAGAGGTACCGGTACGGGGGGGGGGGACCACTGAATATTGTATATATTGTTTTAATGTATAATCTGTTGTGTATGCACCTGATTGTTTGAATAAATTGAATTGAAAACTGAAATTAGGAGCAAAGAATTAAATTATATATAGAGTCAATACTTTGCAGTACTACAAAATATACATTATTAAGTTAAAAAATATATCCTGTGTATTAAGTACTAAAAGTTACTTTGGCATAATTCAAATTGTTTTAAAGTACCTTTAAGTTCTAAGTACAGGATATATTTTTAAAGTTGACTATGTATATTTTGTTACTTTGCAAAATACTCTGTAAATTAATTCTTTGCTCTGAATTCTTAAAGTGCTGTAGACAGCAGTGAGCCACACTGTAAAAAAAAGTTTTAAATTTCCTATAATGCAGTATGGTAAATTTCATATACCTCTACATTTACTATACCGCAATTGAATTTTTTCCTCGACCATAGGACTTTTACTACTCTTTTCATTAATTCTTTCTATGTCTGGTATGTGAAAGATGAATATAGTAATTTTACGATAGAACAAAATTTTTTTTACCTTCTCGCTGTACTAAAAATATCTTACCCAAGTCAAAAATCATAGCTGGTGGTATAGTCAGCTAGAGGCGAGGGCTCACCAGGGAGTTTCTACGCTCTAGCACTGCCAAGCTATACTTACAAAAACTACTTGAGCTGTGGCGTCATCGAGAAATTTTTTTCCGTTTCCCGCTTTCATTTTAGCCTTATTCAGGAAACCACTGATATATTTCAGATCCTGGGTATATAAAGAATCCCAATCCAACATTTGTTGCTTGCAAACTAGCACACATCCCAGTCGGCATGAAAGCTTTCAGAAATATGGTTATGTCCCAGAAAGATGTCTGGTATCGTTTTTTTGAAACATATCGATTAGTACATGTCTGATACACTTCTCTAATGTTTCAATTGAAAGATTTCTGAAAAAGTATCTCTGAAGGATGTCATTTGAAAGGTTTCATTTGAAACCTCCTAGAAAGGTCAGTGAAAATGACTAGTGACACATTTCAGTAACTGTGGTTTTGAAAGATTACTGACAGCTGTCATAGGAAATGTTAATTTGAAACCTCTCAGAAACGTCAGTGAAAATTATTTGTGAACAGTTTCAGTGATTTTGTTTGTTGAAATTTTCTGAGAGGCTCCACAGTGAAGATTTATTTTAAATCTTTCAAAAAATGAGATAAAAGTTATTCGTAAAATTTTTCGTTAATATATAAATGAACGTTTCACAGTGATTTCATAAGAATAGTTTAATTTGAAGTATTTTCGAAATTATTTTCAAGATAAATAGTAAAATCTTTTCAAAAATTTTATTTTTAAAATTATTTGGGATTTTTCGCGAGTGTCGTTTAGAATGAAATTTTTTTTAAAGTCATTGTAAGTTAAGCAGAAAAAATACCTACTAACTTTGATTCTTATAAGGACCTTATAAGGATCCTATAATGTTCTTATAAAGAGACCTCATAACGGCCTTATAAGATTTTAGATTTCTTATAAGGATTCTGATTTTTATAAGACTGCCTTATAAGGATTCTGATCCCTTATAAGATTCTTATAAGGTCCTTATAAGAAATCTAAAATCTTATAAGGATCAAAGTTAGTAGGAATTTTATTTATTACTTTCGAAACTCATACGGTGAGGTATTTACATTAGAAAGGTCTCGATATTTTTATTCTTAATCTCATTCTCAAAAGAATTGATCCTTATAAGGTCCTTATAAGGATCAAAGTTAGTAGGGCATCAAACACGCCTCATTAAAAATATAAACAAGAGGATGATGAAAAATTATGATGAGAAATTCCGGTCACTTTTATCTTTTGGGTTTCTACTTAATTTCATCTGAGACTTAATTCAAAATCTATATAAAACGTTTTCAAATTCGAATAAAGACGATATCACTGTTTTTTGAAACCTTACTGTTTCTTTTTGTTTTGTTTTTTTCATATGAAATTTTTTCCTCTATATCTCACCTGAACGTAAATGATGGACAAATTTTGAATTGTATTTTTAATATTATGTCATCATTAGTTTGCGATATAATCGACAAAATGATCTAAGATATAAAAACCCTTGTATTCGTAAGCCATATGATCATCATGTCATTTTCTAAAATTACATTAAATTGTTAAAGTAACATTATTTTCTGATGGATTTTTCGATTCCCGTAGCAAGATGGTGCTTGCACCGTCTTACACCGCGGTGTCTTCATGGATGGCGACATTTCAACGCCTAACCGGAGACAAAACGGCGAGTATCAATTTTCAGCTAAAAACTCGTGGTGATTTTGCATGGTTTTTGAAAATTGTGCAATAAAATTTATATATAGATTTTTCGACATTTTTCGATTTTTCTATGTATAGATGTTTTTTCAAAGAAACAATAATTTTTCTCGATTTTTATATAGAAGAGCATGACAAGTATTCAAAGTTTCGTGTAATGCAATAAAAATACTTCCTGGTTAATTTAGACATTGAAGATTTTTCCTGAAACCGAAATTCACCTCTAAATTTCTCGTTAAGTGCTTTGCTTTAGGTGTTTATTTCAGTATCCCCACAATGTCGCCGTTTTGTCAAGTCTTCGCCGAACGGAGACAAAATGGCGACAATGCGGAGACACCGTATTGCTAAGGATTATTTCATTGAAGCAGGTGTATTGAAAATGGTAATCAATTTAAACAATCAGATATCGAAATTTGAAAGTGTATTGTTCTTTTTTATCAGCGTCCTCTCTGGTAAAACTGGACCCGACGTGAGCCCGACGCTAATCCGACGATGTAAATAACAAGCTTATATGACCCAATTAACAATCATTTCTTCGTATAAGCAACATATTTTTTTGTTTTGAACTTTCGATGATTTTCACTTGCAAGTTGAATTTTTCAGCAACAATAGTTTTCGTGATGTTTTTTATACTTCTTCAATGTTTTTAACAAAATTTCGAGATAAACAAACTTCTGTTTTTTTATTGTAGTTTTAATTTTGAAAAAGGCTTTATTGAAATGAAAAATGAGGGATACCTCAATTTTTAGATACTTTCTTTTTGTAGAGTTCTTTGAAGTTTTCACAGTTAAAAATCATAAAATGTAGAAAAGTATGATAATGTAATCCATAGATTTTGTCACGTTTTGCTGGACAACTTTTAAAGTATTTCAGAAATACTCGTCAAAAAATAATTTTTAAAACTCATGAACAAAATTTTTGAAATAATTTATAATTCAATTGGAAACAATTTCTTTTCTGAAAAAATTCAACAAACGGTTAGAAAGAATTGTTGCGTTATATCAAAAATAAAACAAAAAATAATATTGCCCGTTTGAAGAAATGCCTTTCAATTAAAACTTGCAGAAATTACAATACAATAGAATATTGATCAAACGTTGGAAAATCGAGTGAGCATTGTTCGATACATTTTTCATAATTTTAATAAATTCAATAGTGTTTGATCGTTTATATAATGATTATTAAAAGAATTTCTGGAAAGGGTCATGAGCAAACTTAAAAATTGTAAGAAGTGAAAGGAAAATTTCCTGCAGATATTTGCTGCAATGGCAAAAACTTCAGTTCACAGTCATCTCGGAAAACGTAACAATTTTAATAAAACTTCGTGTCGTAAAAAAACTTATAAGTACTTTTTTAACATCATTTTATACAGAGTGTATCCAATTCTCTGTAAAAAAACAAAAACAAAACAAAACAAAAATACATAATTCCCTCCATTCAATTTCCAGTCAAAATGTTCTTCACCATTTTGTTTGAAACTCAAAATAAAAAAAATTATTCAAGACTAAAATGTAAACAATAAATGCGCTCTCTCGACAAGTTAAGGACGTAGGGGTAGACTTCACGGATCAAACTTTGTTTGAATTTTCTTCAATCATCAAAATTGTTGATAATTATCAACCTTTTTGTAATTTATGAGCCTAGTTATCCATTGTCAAGTATATTAATTATATTTTCATTTTTTAAAGGTTGAAATTGGAAAACAATAAAATTAAATAAAAAGAATATTCCCCAGACGGCAAAGTAAGCTTCAGACAGTTTCAGAAATGTTTCGAGTGAAACCTTGCAATCTTTCAGAAAGCTTTCCAAGAGCTTGAAAAGTCCGGCCGTAAGCTTCAGAAAGATTGCTGAATCCTTTCAACAGAGAGATTTGCAGTGAAAGATTTAGTAAGTTTTCGCTATAAACCCTTCTGTCGAAAGGTTTCAGAAACCTTCATCAAACTTTTTGAAATCTAACGGGCGGGCATTTCGAGCTCTCGGAAAGCTTTCTGAAAGGATGAAGAGTTTCACATGATAGCTTTCTGAAGCTTACTTTGCCGTCTAGGTCTCAAAAATACATTGATTTAATAAATATTTAAACAATAATCAATCTTTGAAGATTAAGTAATTATCATTGTTGAAAAAAATGAATTTTTGTTTAAGCCTTAAAAAATCCCGAACGTCAAAAAATATTTCAAATTTCTTTTATGTAAGGAAAAAAAATTGCATTGAAAAAATAAAAAAATGAAAAACTGATTTTCATAATTTTGAGTCCTTCTTTCTAGTACATTATTTAGAATTTGATAAAACCGATAGGAGTTATATCCTCACGCTCGTTTTTTTTTTTTATTCTAGGTCTCCAAGAATATCAATCAGACTAATTCCTTAACGTGTGAGAAACAATTCACGACTGCTCATAATTGTCCATCGATGGTCGAGTGGATAAACGCGTGAGACAAGCAGCCTCATCAACATGAAGATCTTGGGTTCGCGTCCCGTCTCCAGCAAAGATTTTTTCATACATAAATTCCTCACTGATCGTAATAAATAAATAATTTCTGTTGCTTGATTAGTAGTTATCCTGGCAATCAAAAACAATAAAGATAATCTACCGATTAATGTTTTTCTTTTTTTTTTTTTTTTTTTTTTCAGTAAATCTGCAAAAATACTGCAGAAGTATTTCATACGAAAACTTTTTGATACGCTTTCTATTAACGTTTCAGAGAGCTTTCATTATGGGTACACTGTAACCTAAACAGAAACGTTAATAAAAACTTTCAGTAAAATTTAAAAATCCTTTCTGTAAATTCTCATATATCTTTCATTGTTACTGAAAAACGCGTATTTAAAGATCTCAAAGAGCTTACAAATACCTATCAGAGAGGTTTCTGTAAGCTCTCAGAAAGTTGTAAGGTTACAAATGAAAGCTTTCAGAGAGGTGAATGAAAGCTTTTTTGCCGACTGGGATATGTAAATAAACAATGTTAAAGAAATTCTCTGGTCAAAAAAATTTCTTTTCATGGCATGACGGAAGTGTACTTAGATTCTATCGTTCGTTGGTAAAAATTTTACATTTTTCCACTTTAAAGGTGAGTGAAGTTAACTTACCTTTAAAGTGGAAAACTGTAAGTAAGTAAGTTAATTTAGTTAACTAACTGACCATATTGATTGACAGTTTGGATGTTTTGTTGATGTAAACAACTGCGAGACTGTGTTAAAAAATGTAGATGCTATATTTTAATAAATTGTGTAAATAAATGTAAGTGTTAAATGCAAAAGAGAAATGAAAAGGTGATAATAATTTATCATTTAGAACACAATACATATAATTTTTATTTTCAACATGAATTAGTACATTGATAATGTATAATGCATATAATTATATTAAATATTTGTTTATATTTTTTGCTTAGGACATAACATACATAATGAACAGGCACAAAAATCTATTAGAATAAAAATTCAATACTTCAGAATTTCCAAATGAATTGAAAAACTCGAAAATACACTTTTCGTATATACAGCACGCTGTATATAATTTTTTAATTCATCCATTATATATTTCAAGAATGACGTGAATTTTGGGAATGACTTTAGTTAAATTCAATGAATACAGTTAATACGCCGTGAATAAGCTTAGTTGGTAGAGCTCCCAACGCATTCACGAAAGGCCCTGGGTTCGAATCCTAGCTTCCAACGCATTTTTTTTTTTTTATAAATCAAAAGATTTAATTAGGTTTTCATGAAATTACTTTGAAAAGTTCTTTAAAATGTTATTTCATCATCATTGCTGGCTGTAGTAAGCAAGAGGGCTCGCCAGCGAGTCACTACGCCCTTGCACCGCCACGCTATATTTACAAAAAAAACTTGAAATATCACGTGATCGACAAAGTTTTTTCCTTATATTACCTTTATTCTAGCATTATTCCTGTAGCAGTATTCATATATTTGAGATCCTGAGATAATAAATTATCCAAATCTTACCTTTGTTCCTTGAAAATTGCTTTCATATATTAAATAAACATGAAGAATAAATTTTTTCGTGTACGAAAATTTTTTCTCAAATCTTTGGTCCAATCGTACCTTCCGTCGATATAAATACGTTAAGTACCGACTGGAACGTTATTTAGTACCGACTGGACACATTGTTTGTAAAATCATTGCTGGCGATAGTCAACGAGAGGGGAGGGGTTCCACCACCAGGGGTCGACCACTCCATATGAACTACTTGGCTAAAAAAGTAAGAGACGGGGCGGGAGGATCGTCAGTAAAGTATACCTATATATGTGGATATATATAGGTATACACTCCCACTTTCTTTTTGGTTAGTATTAGCCAAAAGTGAAACCCACAGTGGTCGACCCCTATCTATCCCACTCTCGCACCGAGCAGTTATAATATTTACAAAAAACACTTGATTTTAAATTGTCACGGATTAATCTTTTCCTTGTATCTTTTTAATGAGATAAAGATTCAAGAAATTTCTTTTTGCAGGTAGTTCCTACATGAACAATGAATCACAAAAACATTTTTTGGCGACTTACAAAGCCGCCAATTGTTCGTATTTGATCGTTGCATAATTTAATCCGCGGATTCCACGAGTTTTAAAGTATGGATTTTATTAAGAAATGACTGGCGCATGGTAAAACAGCTATGTGCAGTACGCAAATACCTATCTTACCAACAACTGTGCTTATACTTCATTGCTTTGTTTTGACATATAGGTTGTGTTAACATGAACGTAAACAATAAATATACAGAAGTGCAAAATTAATTTTTTAAGTTGAAATGATGATTTTAACTTCAATTTGAAATAGGAGTTGTCATAAATTTTGTGCAGTGCATTAATTTTGACAAAGTTCAATCGGCATTTACATTACTTAACAAATTTGTTGGACTTTACAAAATCTATGCTGTAGCTTTGGATCATAATATTTTTTTCTTTTCGCGATTCCAAAATTCAACATTTTTTATGATAATAATCATGGAATTTTCGCACCTACTGATGTGGAAAAAGTGGTAAAGCTGTTCAATTTTAAAAAAAACTGAAAATTCTTTGAATATTTATATACACAGTAAACGAGGAAATATTGGATGGTCGAATCCTCAATTTAAACTCAATAACTTTCAATACTTTTATGGAAAGTATTCAAAGTCATCGAGTTTGAATTGAGGATTTGATCATCCAATATTTTTTCGTTTGCTGTGTATATACTTTTCAAAAATTAAAATTTTCCAATATAAACGTATGTGAATAAGTTTGAAAATTTTTTATTTAAAACTTTTTCTGAGAAATCGACATGTATATATATTTCACATGTTTTATAACTTTAATATAATTCTTGTACTTCATTGTTCGACTGTCAGTGGAAATTGTTTGAATTCTCCAATTTAAAAAATTTTCTGAATAATTTAATAGTAATCTTATAATTACTGAAAACCTTATTTGATGAATAAAATTAAGGAAACTACATGTCTGCCATTTTAGCATTTACAATAAAAATGTATCGTCGAAATTGACGATGAATGAAATGTGTAGTCAATTTTTATAGGTATGTAAAAATTGAAACAGATTAACTTGTGTTTATGATAAATAAACATAAGGTCAAAATTGGTAATTCATAAGATGTTAAATTATTTTTTACAGATTATTCAGAATAATTCATTCAATTTTAATAAAACTTCAAGTTCAATAAAATTGATGAATCGGATGAATTTGATTTGAAAAATGTTTCTAAAAAAAAGTAATATATTAGTTGGTTTCACATTAGTAGATACGTATTTTAAAAGAAACAGAAATTATGGAAGTTGAAAAAAAAAGATTTTGTAATATGAAAGGATTAATGCTAAGTAACTTCAAAATTAAAGTAAATCAGTAGCAGTTGACAGTGGTTTATCAAAAAATATCCATATCCCCAAAAAAAACATTTCCAATGTGAAAATTTGGAAGTAAGGGGTCACGTCTAAAAAGCATACCAAAAAAAAACCAAATCTTCCCTATACGCTCAGAAAGGGCTAATATCCATTAGAGTGAGTAAAGTGACGCGGTTTCGCATAAAAATTTGTCTTTAAGGTTTCTTACATTGAAATTATAACATGATCGTTCATGGCAAATTTCATTTTCTGAAAATCTAGACTCGAGCATTTTCAGTCACTCTCCTGCTCGCTTTTCCTGACAAATCGTAATCTTCAAACTTTGTTGTTTTTTCGTTATTAACTTGTAAATACGTATAAAAATTGGATTTGCTGTTTTAAGTTTATTCAATGTTGGACTCAGAATGAATGTTTTCAGAAACAAGGGGAAGCATAAAAAGTTGATTAGCATGTACACTAATCACTCAGATAGCAATAATATTTTATTCTAAACTATTGTGAACCAAAAGTGAGGGGACGAATTTGTCGGTGCTTGTGAATTTTTCAAAAATTATAGTCAGAATGTTAATTGTATTTTTATTGTCTTTGACAAAGAGCGAGAGAGAAATAAGATAAGGATTCAAAATTAATAATTTGTAATTGTGATAAAAAATATTGTATTTATCATTACACTATGATACAGAAGAAAGGAAGGAATGGGGTAGCACTTCTAAATTAATAAAAATTTATGCCAAAGATCTATTCGACTCTAACTATAAAAGAACAAGTTATTTTTCTTTATTGAAAAAAAATATTTGGAAAATGTATTTCGATATTTCGATATTGAATGATTTTGGGACTTGTTTGATTTTTCGCTAAAGAATGTTTACCGTGAATTTTCAATGATTCCTAGATAGTACTGTCGTAGACATCATTTCACATTCAATGCTGCATCATGATTGACCGAAATTGCAGCATGAATCGTCAAAGATGCGTCGGCAAAATCCTACGTTTTTGTGTAAATCACAAGTGTGCTTTGCTATGTTGCCAACATAGTAGCATCATCACTGACGAATGAGAATGAGCGCTCACGAGACGAACATTTCGACAGAATCATAGCGCATTCAATGCAACATCATAACGCAGCCTTACCGAGTTAAAAATAAAGCATTGATGTCAGCATCGTTTCGCGAATTTGAATGCGAGTTCATTATGCTGCTTTGATGCTGCATTGATTGTGACGTAGTGTTTGGAAGGTCGAGCGCTGGTTCGTGATGTTGTATTGATGACGCTTTTACGCACCGACCAGAAGCAACGCTTTTGTCGCATGAAAAATGCTCATTCAAAGCACACTCACAAGTCAACCGGTGATTGTTCCAAAAAAGTACAAAGATGCGTCGGCATAAAGCTACGTTATTGTCTGATTCTCTAGCTAACACACGATTCGACTTAGTTTGTGAAATTAATAACACATCGTAGGTCTGACAATAAAATCCCTGCGATGAGAATACGTAAAGATGTATAAATTATTGATACATCTTGTTGTCTCAAACATGAATGAGCGAAATTCGAGTCAATCATTTGCTATCGGGGATTTAATGTAATAAGCTATTATATACAAATTTATACAAATGAATGGTTTCATCAAAAAAATATTTCCTTCCATATACAAAAAAGAGAAATGAATGATAATATTTAAAACTTGAAATTTTAAAAACAAGTTTAACTTCAAAAGCTGTTACCTAGTTTCGATACGAAAAATAAAAAAACATCGAAGACATTATATATATCTAAAATAAATCAATGCTGAAGATAAATTTTTATCAATATAATTATTCAAAAAAATGACATTTTCGAAGTACAATTAGACAACGAAAAAAAATAACATATTTTCTTTTATCTAAACCAACCTCATTCAAACAAATTTGAAAATGTTTCAAATATATTTAATAATAGTTTATTATTAATTATGCGACATTGCAACAAAATAAAGATAAACATCAATTTTCATATCGCTGAAAACACTAACGTAATTAGTTTTGTAAAGTCGATTGGCGACATGTACAAAAAATGATGAACTCCCAAAAATTGAAATCATTAGAGGAACCGGAAACTAAATAGAATAAAGCCAATTTTTTTTCTCAATTAACTTTTTTTTCCAGACAAATAAAAAATTTTCTTCTTTGATATCAATCTTTGTTCGCTAAAAAATGTAAAAGTAATTTTTGTAATGTGTGAGTTATCTATGATTTCTCAGTTTTCAGCAAATTTTATATATTTTTTATTTTTAAATTTCTTTATTATGAAGAACATCCAAAAACGAGTTTGTGAACAATAAAGAAAATAATAAGTCAATTTAAATGAATTGGGGGTCTTTAGTAATTTTACTTCATCTTTTATTTTTGATAGTTTAAATACAGGAATTTAATTTTTTTAATGCAATTAAATTTTTTGTTATTTTGATTTTTGTATGAAACAAAATGGTACTGTACTTAGTTTCTGTGAATGTGTGTGAATTCTATGATTTTTTAAATCTCAAAAAAGTTTTTTTATTTTGAAATTTCTTTATTATAAAGTCAGCCAATAAAAAATTGTTAAAAAAAAGAAAATTGAGTAATTTAATATAAATGAATCAAGAATTTCAAATAATTATAGTAAAATATTTGTTTTTGACCATTTAAGTGTAGGAATGTCTTCTCCATAATTAATTTATATTATTTTTTACGAATTGGTGTTTCCAAATTATTAAAATGTTTGGCATGTGAATTTGCTTTAGTAACAAAATTTATATGGAAAATTCAAAAATTTGAGATTTCGATAAGTAGATCTTCGATATTTCATACACCAGACTACTAATTTTTTCAACAAATTATCATTTGATTTTAAATTTCAATGATAAAAAATTATGTTTTTCATTTCTTTATCCGCAACCGCCATGTTAAGAGCTAGTAACCCCCCTCGAAAAATAAGCGTTCCGTCACCCATTACTGTATGGTGATCAGCTGTGATCACGTTAATAGTTCTGGAAACCGCCGACCAATAGCGCACAATATATTTTCACCCGTCGCGTTATGGACTCATAACATTACGACACCAAGAACAACCTATCTCGAATGTCTTTTTGAACTTCCCGCGTGAAGAAAGTAGCCAATGACAGCAAAATTTACAAGATTCACAAGCACTCACAAAAGTTTACGTAGAACAGATGTTTTTGCCATGGGTCGGGCACTTGCGTATCAAATTTTAATCTAAAAAAGTGGGGGGAATACAGCGGTGACATTTCTTGGATTCGCTTGGTGTTCTGCATTCCCCTTAAGTCACAAAGATAAATTGACATGTAAAAAACAGAATTGAGGTTACCGAGATATAAACAGAGCATTATTCATTTGTTTTTTATATTTTGGCCGTTCTTCGGTTGCTATTGGTAATAGGAAACATTTTTCCCCTCAAGTCCTGCGCATGCACTCAGACGATACGTTCAAAATATCGTCTGCTAATTTTCTGTCAAAGCTCCCTATGAAGTGGCCCACCCCTGGTTTTTGCCAGGGTCTGTTTTTGCGTCATATCTATAATGGGTGATACAACGCTCATTTGTCAAGGGACTTTACAAGCTCCAAAAATGACGATCGCGGATAAAGTATGGTATATTACTCGTAATATTATGAACGTCTTCACGCGCACAGACGCAAATAACTCGTCCTGAAAACATCGTGCTTCGCGCGTAAAGACGTCCACAACATTACTCGTAATGTAATATAATATTATACTGACATTTCAGATTGAATTAGTAACGTTTGGTAGTTTGCATTATTTAGTTTGACTTTTTGAAGTTCGATTTTATTTTTTGTCCACATTTTGATTAGCAGAGTATCAATTGGTTTAAATTGTTATTGTTAATTTATTTATTTCCTAAATACAAACTTTATGATGAGAAATTTCAAACTTTACAAATTCAGAACAATAGTTCTCCGAATCAATTTCATCAATTTTTTTGATATTTTCATGCCAACCTTTTCATTTACTGTATTCAAAATAAGTCACAGTCATTTTTAAATTGAAGAAAATCTTCAGCTTCTAGTTACAGATATTTTTCGTATTTCAGTTTTTTCTTTCATGTATGAAAACAAATACTTTTACTTTATTTGGAAATCTAATTCATTTGAATTTGTATTTAATAGCTTTTTATAACATAAACTAACATTGAACATTTTCCCCTACTTATATTAATTCTTATAAGGCTCCTTATAAGAATCCAATATCTTATAAGGCTGCCATATAAGAAATCGGATTCTTATAGGGTGACCTTATAAGGCGCTTATAAAAATTTTTTCTTATAAGGCGACCTTATACTATTCTTATAAGAAGAAAAATTCTAATGAGCGCCTAATAAGGTCACCTTATAAGAATCAATATTAGTAGGGTCGTTGTATATTTTTCACTAAATTGTCAAAAAAGATAAAAATTATAAAATTATTAAATGTATAAAAATAGAAATGTGTTTTAATAAAGTTGGTTTAAATAGAAAAAAATGTTTTTTTTTTTTTTTTTTTTTTTTTTTTCGTTGTCTAGTTGTACTTCAAAACATGTCAATTTTTTAAAAATAATGATATTGATAAAAATTTATCTTCAGCATTGATTTTTTTTAGATATATATAATGTCTTTGTTGTTTTTTCATTTTTTGTATCAAAACTAGGTAGCAGCGTTTTTGAAATTGAACTAGTTTTTTAAGTTTCAAGTTTTAAATATTATCTTTTATTTCTCCCTTTTGTACACAAGAGTAAATATTTTTTTGATGACTCTTTACATACATAATATTTTATTACAAATTAAATTATAATCCAGAATTTTAAGTCATACCAAAAAAATGCATTATTACAATAAAATTTTATACAAAAATAAAAAGTGTGATCCTGAATAGATTACAATGCTTAAAAATAGTAAAATATAATATTATGAAATTCGGACGAATTTCATCTGTCGCTTAAAAAGAGCGCGCGATGAAATCAACCGAAAGAAGACATACTTTAAATATCATTTTTGTCTCTGTCTAAGTTGTGCTGTGTAACGGGAGTGCCTCTCTCTTACCTATTGTGCCGCTCGTTTCGTCTAACTTTCACTACCTGCCTTTCATGCTCCCTACATGAATACTATTATGATTATTTTCGTCAGCTGATCCCGAAAATCCCAATCGATCCGGCTAATAGACCTCAGCTTCGCTTCGGTCCATTATTTTGCCGTTTCGCCAAATTCGCTTATCCATGCCTGGTACATAATCTACTATTTTATATCTTGCGCAGCTTCTCACAATAGGTCTAAAAAGCGTACTTTTTGGCCACATCGCGGGCAAAAGTCGGCTTTTTCTCCTGCTACGATAAAAAAATCGTTCGCACCATGAAAAAAAACTATTTCTCCCTCAGGTATATTACACTTACACCTTCGTGAGAAATATATTTTTTTCCTAGATGCGAAATGTACTATTTCGCGATAAAGCTCTTTGAATATTTTAGTTTCGTCTCTCGCATAATTTGTTCTGAATTTAACTACCATTATGGAGTAAAAAAATATATGACTAGATTTTACCAAAAAATTTAGTTCTTACCCATCGTGAGAGAAGCTGCGCTAGATTTAAAAAAACAGTTTTTTTTTTTAAAAGGGCCTGCTAGATTTTTTTGATTTTTGGCTTGAATGATTTATGTTAGGTCAATCTACTATTATCAAGTGGAACAAGTCATATGCAAGGACCTTTCGGTTGAACATGTTTCAGACACACTGTGATTAAAAACAAAACTTTTGACTCACTTTTATTTATGTGCTTTCCCACGTAGGTCTATTGCACGGATTAAAATTATCTGCACACCTTCAATTTCTAATTAAATGTAGACAAATGAGTAAAATAAAAATTTTAAGAACGTGACTTTTGACAGGGAGTAAAAGATCTGAATAATGATCCAGTACTAAATAATTTTCGAATTCTATAAAAATACGGGAAATTTTTCATGAATTATAATGATGCCAAATAAACTTTAAAATAAAACGGAAAAAACTACTTTTTGGTAGAAATAGTTCTTACAATAAAAATCACCTGTTATAATTTTTAATATACAATAACTGAAAAAGTTATTCTGAAAAAAATTACAAGGTAACAACAATTATTTATTTATTGTTGTTCTTCAGAATACAATGAATAAATTATTCATATTCATTCATTATACTGCAGCTTTTTGCCACTACTAATTGCAGCCGTGTTTCTTATTTTTTCACGAAAAACGTAGAGTTTTGGAAATTCAGAGTCTTTATTATATTTTGCATTATCTTAAATGACTTCTGAAATCCTGTTTCCTCGATCAATAGGGATCTTGAGGAATCTTGAAATTCTTTGCAATGACTTTCATCAATATGCCAGAAAATAGAGAAAATTCGGTGAATACCGAACAATATTCGCGTAATTGTTTATTTCGCCCCACTATCCACTCAGACTGGACGCCCCTCATTCCCCACTCGACGTGAATCTCCTCCGCCACTGTGGTTCACGTACACGTGACGTCACGAGGTTGCGCTTGTGTAAAAACTACGCGCACCTCACTTGGGTACACTGCTTTTGACCACCAGAGCGCGCTAATCGCTATATATAGATATACACTCTGTTTCATTGAGGCGACACTAGCGTGACTGGTGGTCAAAAGTAGCGTGAAAAACGTAGTTATTTTGCTCAATGTCATGTAGGAGCCCTGGTGTGATTGTGCGATATTCAACTGCCAACTGTTAACTACAACCCAAGAGAGAGACAGACTTATGTGACTCAGCATATTTTATATCCTTTCTTGGGATTTTTTTTGTCGTTTTGCTTTGAGCCTGTCATTTTTTAAAAAAAGTTGTGATATCTCCCCCCCCCCCCAAACAGACATTGCTAATGTAAAGGTCAGCCGTCGCTTGTAGGGTGGTACACCATTAAATGTACAATTTTTTAAAAAATTTTGGCGTCATTCTCGGAAACCTTGTATTTCACATAACACATAATATTGATAAGCCATTACTCGCAGAAATAATCAAGAGCCACACTATGACATAAAAAGAGTAGACTTGAAAGTAGTGATATCACAGAAAACGTCGCTCGAAAAAAAAAACAAAAACAAATAAACAAGAAACAAAAAAAAAAACAAGAATTCAACACCAACCGTATTTTGTGATCATATAGTGAAAACTATTGATATATGAAAAAGCGTCGCATTCCTAATTAAAGTATTTACAACTGGTGTATCAAAAAAATGAACAGTCATAATGAAAATGGATCAAAAGTCAGTAAGATAACTTTCAAGTCTCAAATTTCTCGTTGAATGATAATTTGTCAATTTTCCTTTATCCTTCGATGTAGTAACTCCAGCGCAATACAAAACACGAACGTTCCGCATTTCAGAACTTATGGGTTGGAAAGCGCTCGACGGCCCGCTTTTATGAAATTCACAAAATTAATAATTGCATCAATAGTGCGAGGAGAGTGCACATAAATATGCATAGAAAGTAGTCACATATTATTTTTTTAAAACAGTAATTCACGCTTTTATTTCGTTTGTAACTATAATATTATTGAGTGGAAAGGAAATGATGTCTTGAAAAATTTATTTTTCTTATCAATAGTTGTATAGGATGTTATATTAGACACGTTAATAAGCGTGAAGAAAATCAAATTAAGTTCTCGACATCAACAGAGATTTAAAAAGACTCATTCTAAGCTAACATGAAGTGAGCCGCAAAACGCTTCTTACGACGTCGCGCGAAAAAAAAAACAAAATACGAAGTCGATTGTGTGAATAACAACAAACAAACAAAAAACAAATGAAAATGCATTAAGCGGGCCGTCGAGCGTTTTCCAACCCATAAGTTCTGAAATGCGGAACGTAAGTGTTTTGTATTGCGCTGGAGTTACTACATCGAAGGATAAAGGAAAATTGACAAATTATCATTCAACGAGAAATTTGAGACTTGAAAGTTATCTTACTGACTTTTGATCCATTTTCATTATGACTGTTCATTTTTTTGATACACCAGTTGTAAATACTTTAATTAGGAATGCGACGCTTTTTCATATATCAATAGTTTTCACTGTGTGATCACAGAATACGGTTGGTGTTGAATTCTTGTTTTTTTTTTTCCAGCGACGTTTTCTGTGATATCACTACTTTTAAGTCTACTCTTTTTATGTCATAATGTGGCTCTTGATTACTTCTGCTATTAATGGCTTATCAATATTATGTGTTATGTGAAATATAAGGTTTCCAAGAATGACGCTAAAATTTATAAAAAAATTGTACATTTAATGGTCTACCACCCTTCAAGCGACAGCCGACCTTTACATTAGCAATGACTGTTTAGGGGGGAGGTATTAAATAAATAAAGAAAATATACTTTTCAATAACGTATCTGTCATCAAAATCACCAAACTTTCTTTTGGATATTTGATGACTTTTGCTACTCCGTCAACATTTGACATGCTACAAAAAAACACTTTGAAACACTGCTGTTTTCACTATTAAACTTTTAAGAGTCAAAACAATTCTTCACGATTTTAACCTTTCCGCGGTATGAAAATTTCCTTAGTTGACACAGCAAAAGAAGTTATATCCTCCGCCACCTCCCTCGACACACCACACACTGTGCCAATGTAAAGGCGGGCCGTCGCTTTTATGTGTCAACGAATCCATTTTTTCTTTATTTAACCGTTTTTTTCTCTCATAAAACTTTCATTCAAAATCACCCATATGTAAGTTGTGATATCTAACTATTCGTCGATTATCAAAAATAAACATTACACAAACGAAAGTTGTGGTATCCACAACGTCATGTCGATCTACATTTGTAAAAATAATTTCTTTCCTCCAAAAAAAAATTACCTTTTAACAAAAAGTTGACCGAAATATTAGTATTATACCAGCAACTGATTATTTGATGTCCAAAGGCAAGCGACGCCGACGGCCTGCTTCGAATACTGCTTTATAACGGCCTTGCCAATTGATTATGATCATTTTTTTTTTGCGAGAATGTATTTTCAATCATGTTTTACTGTGATAACGCATAAATGCGAATGTGTTACATGAATAAAACTTTCGAAAGTATTCAAGGATTTTTTAGTGTTTTTTAGTAACTTAGTGTATAATTGTGTGTAATTATTGCTTTGAATTATTTTTTCAATTTAATGTGTTGGGCTAGTGAAATCAAATTTTTGGGAACTTTTTATGGTTTGAATTGTGATTTTTTCGGGTAAACTGAATAAAACGCATTTACTTGCTTTCTTGCATTTAATATAATATTGTCTTAGGATCTTTGAAACTTTCACCTTACTTACTACTTCAGATAAAAACTGCAGGTATACCTTTATAACTGCGATCTTTATCAGAACCATACAGCGATCTGAATTTCAAAAGATATTTGAATTCTTATAAGACTGCCTTCAAAACTATATCAAGAATTTATTCCCAAAAATTTTCATACGTTCATTTTATAAGTTCCTAGAAATCCTTATAAGATTTTTATTCCATTGTCTTGAAAGAATTCAAATTCATATACGTAAGACTTTGATAAGGTTCGCAATGAGCTGGTTAGTCATATTTTTTGACCATCAATTGCACTTTAAACGCGCTTATAATATATCTTTATGAATTCGCCAAACTCGCTACAACATTTTATTTAAAATGTTGCATAAGTTTGTAAACAGTTCAGATTATCAGCAAAACGTGGAGTCAAGATTTTGATACTCCCAGCGACATGCATGCACATAAACAAAGTGTATTTCATTTGAATAAAATTATCATTACAGATTCGATCCAGAGTAAAGTCTTATTCATTGAAATGAAATACTCGTGTTATATATTGCGAATTGCAATATATAAGTATATACATATTTTTTTATGAATATAACTAACACCTCTTTATTCAAAAAGAAATCAATTTTCATAACGGTTCGCAAGAAATCATTTCTATTCCCGTATCAACTGTGCAAGAGGCCATTTCCAAAAAGACATTTACGTATCAATTGCGCAAAACTTATTCCGATAGCAAAGAGCAATTTCCTAAAATTTCTGCAACTCGTTCTTATCATTTCGCAACCTCGCTACGATAGGAAAAAACTCATATTCTATTCATTTCTAAAAAGACGTTTATCGTTCCGATACTGCAAAGTCATCTCGATAGTCAATTTTAATCGCGCGTACATTTAGATTCTTTCGCAAAATCTTTTCGTGTTGCCCCCCCCCCCCCACCTACAGTATCTTTTGGGTATATAAACCCGTGACTTTTCGGCCTTAGTTAGTTGTTCACCGGTTATTCAGTAGTTCCAGTCCGTTCTGTACAGTGTATCTTCAGTTAAAACTTCGTGTCGCGAATCAGTCCCGTTTTAGTCTTCCTGTCAAATTTCTGTATTTATCGTCCTTCCTGTCAGTCGAGTAAATTTCGGTCTTCGCGAATAATACCTATCATCGAATAGTAATCAATTTCGTGGAATGTTAGTCGGTGTCGTTTCGGGTTTGGTTAAAAACGACGTATCCTGTTGTCTCTCGCGGAAATCTCTATAAGAGTAAATGAAAGTGGAATATTGGTGCAACCTGGTTTTTTTCCCTCAGAACATATATTTTTACTGTCAAGGTCAGCTAAATTCCTGAATAAATATATTGACTGTCAAAGTCAGCTAGATTCCAGAACATATATTTTGACTGTCAAACTCAGCTAGATTCCTGAATAAATATATTGACTGTCAAAGTCAGCTAAATTCCTGAATAAATATTGCTGATTGAAATTTATTTTCTGGAACTGTAATTGGAATGTCTGAACAATTGTATTTTGTTCTTTAGATTTGTATGTAAAATTTCTAAATCATTATTGCTGATTGCAATTTATTCTCCGGAACTGTATTTAGAATGTCTGAACTATTGTATTTCGTTCTTTTGATTTGTATGTAAAGTAACAGAAGCAATATTTAGTTATTAAGTGTATTTTACTCTTTCAATAAATCGAGGCTTCCATTATATTAAACCTAGTGCTCTCATTGCCTACACCCCCTCCAAGCTTGGAGGGTTTCCTCAAATTGGAAACACCTAATAATAATCAATACATAACACTCGATTGAATGATTTTGATTTAAAAGAGACAATCTCATTGTTTTTTTGCTTGTTTTACTGGTAGAAGAAAAATTCATTGCTAGGAGTGTTAGATTGTCGATGCAGGTGATTAGGCAAAAAAGCTTTAAACAATTTTTTTTTCAGAACATTTTCGAGGAGAACGTAGTTGCTTTCCATTGAAACAATTCTTATATTGTATATATAATTATCCATGTTATTCTAAAAGCTACCATTATTCTCCTTCATTTCTCATGAATAATTTCCTAAAATATGCCTAAAATTTTCGGCAAAAAGAAGCGCAACGTGAATTGTCATAAGACATCCAAATAAGAAAAATTAAAAATTGTTTGGTCAGTTGTTTGGGGTTTAATCTCTGATTATTCCAGTCTAAGATGTCAATTCCAACTTCAAAGTATCTGAAAGTATTCACGAATGAATTTATCGACATTGCTTGCTACTAGCACGTATCGCAGTGAAAAATGATTAAAAATACATTCTCGTCAAGAAAAAATGATTATAATCAATTGGCAAGGCCGTTTTAAAGCAGTATTCGAAGCGGGCCGTCGGCGTTGCTTGCCCTTGAACATCAAATAATCAGTTGCTGGTATAATACTAATATTTCCCAAAAATAACCACGTATAACTATGAAATTTTCTCAAAAAATTTCATTTTACTAGCTTTACACATTAAATTGAAAAATAATTCAAAGCAATAATTACACACAATGACACACTAAATTACTAAAAAACACTAAAAAAATCCTTGAATACTTTCGAGCGTTTTATTCATGTAACGCATTCACATGAAGAACAGAACTTATTTTTCCAAAACTTTTGTGATTAATTGAGGTTACTTTGGAGTACAATAATTTTTTTTATTGGTTTCATAAAGAAGTTACGTTACGATTTATAAGCTCATGTGTGCAACGTATCCAAAAACGATATACTAAATTGCCCGATTTATAGCTTCTCACACAAAGGTCTGAAACAACAAATTCAAAAAGTTTTTTCAAATTGGGTTTCAAGGTTAGTCGGTGAACTAAAAAAATTTTGAAAAAAAAAATTATTATCGTACAAAAAAAAACTCGATAAACAAAAAACTTTGTTTTTCGGCCAATTTTAGTTTGAATTTGTTTAAATAAATTGTTTAAGACAATTTTTTATCAGTTTTGAGTAGTTCACCGACTAATAACACATTTCGGAAATATGTATTCGAGATTTCAAGTTGATAGGTCAAATATTCTTTAAACTGTGAATCTGGCAAGTTCGAAAAATATGAATTCGAGTAAACTACGTTCAAAGTTTCGCGTCGGAAATTTAGAAGGAAAGTAATGTTTTTGATACCTTTCGGGTTCTAATGGTTAATCAGCCATTCCAGGAGCATATATTAAGCCCTCTTTTTCTTCCTGGAGTTGATTTTTTTCTAAGTTCTTCCGTTTTTGGGCCAATCTTTCTTCTCGTGTCGCGTTGAGGCTGCGGCGATTTTGACGCTCAGTTCGATGGGTATCCGCTTTTTCGGCAAATTTTTTGCAGGAAGGTCCTAGTTTGATGTTTGGAAGATCCATGATTTTTAGAATGGCCCAGTATCCTTCATTGAACACTCCTGCGGCAATGTAGGCCAAAATTTCAATGATCTAGCGACCGGCATGCACGTGCTGAGTCAAATGCAAGACTCTTGAATTAAAACTTTCATTGACATTCTGTGTGTGACCACCCAGGCATCTTGTCAGCAAGTCAGCTCTCGATAAATCTTCATAGATTGAAAGAACGTGTGCAGTAAGATCCGGATGAAGTGGTGGAGGATGATCGTATTTAGCCATTGACGCTTGAGCTGCAGTGTACTTGCACCATGAGTCTGTACCTGTTGGGCAATTTTCGTGTCTCGGCTTTTCATTCGTGGAAATCATGTGTAAGTACATGGCCATGATATCATTTTTCATCGCAGCAACAGACTCTGAATTACTTCTAATTGCTAGACCGTAATATGTTGTCATTTTTTTTATAAGTGTATCAGTGAGTTTGCCTTTTCCATCAAGTTTGTTTTTTTTTTTTTTTTTTGCATTACGAAGCTGACTTCCCATGCGCTTCTCAACGTGTCCTACACATTCACTTTTATTCACGGGAAATTGATCTTCATATGGATTTGAGTCCTGGATAGCTTTGAATGTTTTTGAGTCTCCATCGCCTATATAGTTGCTGTATTTCACTCCATACTTCTCTTCGGACGCTTCGAACATTTCTATCATGGCATCAACTTCCATTTTTCTCGCCGAACCAGAATGATTGATGGAACATTCTTCTTCATGATTTTCTAGCCACGCAGCATACTCTGGTGTATCTTCTTTTGTACTCCAAAACGTACATTCTTGGCAATGACTACTTTTCACGACAAAATCAACTATTTTCCCTGTGAATTTGGTGGTAAGAGTTGCAATTCCAAAGAGCGACGAAAAACCTCGTTTCTTTCACGTGCCATCTCCAGAAACAATAAAATTGTCGGCTACTTTTCCTCTTTTTATATTCTCTTCTTTTTATTCATTCACGGCTTTTGAACACACGATATCGAACACAGTTTTCGCGCAAGTGTGAAGACGCTCAATCACACTATAGTACGAAGACCGACCGAAACTGCTGCCCATGTCCATTTGTCCACAAAAAATATTTAATCCCTCTATATCAGTGCCCAGGAATCGAAACACAAGGATGATCTGACGATTTATTTCATACCCCGTATTCACCTGAGGTCCAGAATTAATTCTTCGTGAACCACAACCGCACTCCACAACAATTTTAAACTCCGCTCCGCGAAAATATGATTCTTTGAACTGAATTTGACCATGGCACGTTTTACACATTACTAAGTCTGTAAGAGCACTAAAAAATGGCACGATCTCACTTATCCGGTAGGAAAGCGAAAACATAGACAATTCTTCGTTGCTCGCATTGTAAAGTTTACGCGCGGTTGCACTCGGTCCGACGGCTGGTTTTTTGACAGTGTACCGGTTGCCGTGAAATTTCCGTTTTGGTGGCGGTGCTTTTTTTTTCTCACGAGTTCCTTTCGGAAAACTTGAAATTTCGTATTTGGTTTCAAAAACTGTAGAGAAAGCTCAAAAATCTGCAGCGGTAAACGTCTACGCGCACGAAAAAGCCGAAGCAAAACTACAGCCTTTTAAGTTATCAGATTATCCGTTATATTCGTACGAGACATAGATAAAGTAGCTTATCAGTAAATATTTTACCTAAGATGATTTCTCAAATGACAATAGAGGAAAAAAAAAAAGATACTGGCAGCGATAGCTGTCTTCCGACCGATCTATTGGCGCCGGGCGGCCCAAGCGCCGAACGAACACGCGGTGCGCGGTTTCAGAGATAAGCAGTTCAGGTACGGCTCTGAGATTTTAACAATATGTTTTTCAAATACCAAGCATTCGTTTATGCGAAAAAAAATTCGATTTTTTGGTCCTGCTAACCGGGATTCTCCCCTTAAAGGAGTATTCGAAGCGGGCCGTCGGCGTCGCTTGCCTTTGAACATCAAATAGTAAGATGCTGGTATGATACTAATATTTCGGTCAACTTTTTGTTGATAGGTAATTTTTTATGAAGGAAAAAAATTAATATTACAAATGTAGATTGACGTGACATTGTGGATATCACAACTTTCGTTTGTGTAATGTTTATTTGATAATCGATGAATTGTTAGATATTACAACTGTCATATGGGTGATTTTGAATGAAAGTTCTATGAGAGAAGAAAAAACGGTTTACTAAAGAAAACATGGATTCGTTGGCACAAGCGACGGTCCGCCTTTACATTGGCAAGGTGCGCGGTGAGTCGAGGGAGGTGGCGGGGGTAGTATATTACTTAACACGAAAGCAAACCCTCATTTGACGGCCGAGTACTGAGAAACCACGGCCGAGGACGTCAAAGGGTTTGCTTTCGTGTTAAGTAAGATATTTTATGCAAACTCGAACGCTTTTCGGGTTTTGTCGAAAGTAAAGTGGACGTGCAAAGATATATTTATGTAGACAATAAAGCGTCAATGCTGGGCACCGCTGTCTGCTAAAACAACTGAGTGCGAATGCGTGTCACGCGCATGCGCACACGCATGCGCAATCAAAAAGCGGTCGATTTTGGGAAATTTTCTGCCGCTAGGAAACTGGCTACCTGTAAAATGCCATGTACCGCAAAGATATCTTTGCGCGTCTACTTTACCGACGACAAAACCGGAAAATCGTACGACTTTGCATGAAATATCATTAGAAATGGGTTAAAGGTCTAAGCACTCAGTCATTACCCTCAATATTCGAAACAGAAACTACTGAAAAGTAAATAAATTTGTAGTATGTTTGTCACTGTTAACAATTTTTGTAAGATTATCAAAATGAATTTTTATTTTTTTATACACACCGTGTCCTAGTGATAATAAATTCAGTCGATTCGATCCAAATCCTCGTTCGTCAGCGAATTTCAACAACAATTGGGTTGGATCAGCTCCGGGCGTCAGCACAAATATCAGTGGAATACTGCAATTGGAGTCGGCAAATGAAGCTGATATGTCGAAAGGCGGTGATTCGACGAACTTGCGACCCAATCGTTCTGCGAAAAATGAGCGAAATCCATGGTATTGGACGTTCTTCTTAAAAAACGCGGACCAATTAACAACGTACATGTTTACTTTCAGTAATATCAAAATCGATCTGATGTCAATTTGAGGCTTAAACTAGGAAATGTAACATTCCAAGTGATTGATATTTTGAGAATTTCTTTGATTATACATGATTACCAGTTACAAAGTCTTGAATCGCAGCAATTATTTTATCAGGCCTGATGCACCGAATCACGTTCATTCTACCCAAATCCGAAAGATTATCAAATGGTTTGGGAAAAGCCGTTTTATGGGGCTCTTTAGCATCGAAAACCTTCTTCCAAATTTCTGCATTCCGTGAAAAATGATCTCTGATCCCCTAGAAATCAAATAAACAATTATTCTCCTACCCATTGAAATCAATGTTGATTTGCGGTGATAGTTTGCAGAATGCCAATTGCAAACATATTTTACCTGAAAACCGTCAACATCATCGAGCCTGCATAATTCGTGCCACAGTTTTTCATTTAGCCATTCAGTTGGATTTTCGTGAGGATTTTCCCAACTAATTCCACCAGTAAGGAAAAACATCCAATTGGATATGGGTACTTCGTTCCTTTTTTTCGTTAGATTAATTACGAGTAAAAATGAGACAAGTAATTTGTCTTTTTCAAAAAGGGATCTGCAGACGTTCGTGTACAAAGAGTACGTGAAATAACTGTTCAGGTCTTTTAATCTCATTTTTATATTTTCGATTCGGTCTGTGCTTTTGATCGCTGATTTGAAGAGGTTTATGAACCATGATAATGAATATTGGTACATAGGATCTATGTTTGCAAGCATTGCTGTAATACATACATAATACCTGTTAAAATGTTTTTATTTATGATCAAATTTTGAACTATAGTGTTTTTTTTTTAAATTTTATTCTATAATATTTTATTCCAAAAATATCTCTAAATCATTTCAAAGTTGTGATTTTCAGGTTAGAATGACATTAATACAATTTTATCTTGTTATATTACAACTTGCCTATAGTGAAAAATAGAGTAGTAGAGTGCTCAGCAATTGGTACATATTGCATTCTGGCCATGTCAATTGTTTTTTCTGTCGCTTCAGCCACTGCTTGTTTCACTTGTATATCATCGCTCAAGACTTTTGAACGAGTCAAAACGTTTATTGCTTCTTCATCTTCCAAAATATTACCTTCTACCACCGACAAAATTTCCAAAATATTGTCTTCAGCTTCTTTTAATAACCTTAAATGTATTGTAAATTTTTAAATCTTTGAATTGCTTGAAATATTATTTGGTTGAACCTTAAAAGCTTTCAACAGATTTCATTCATCATTTTTTAATGTCTATTGGGCAATAAGTTTAAAAAAGTATAAGTTTAAAGTAAACTTCAAAATCTTTTACAAAATAGTATATTATACTACAAGGTATATACGGCCGTCATTATGGGCCGATCGTGGTTTTTTCAGGACGGGTCGGAAAAACATGCACCCCGTATATTGTGAGTTTTGGAAATTGCCTTTTTATGACGGAATTCACAATATAGGACGCGCATGTTCTTCCGACGCGTTCCGAAAACACCACAATCGGCATATGAAGACGGCCATGTATTTTCCGAGGTGCATACGATATTTATGCAAAATCAGCAATGAAGAGCGATGAAGGTCGTCTGTGAAATGATCGTAATGTTCCCGTTTACCAACCGAGCTTATAGCTGGTTTTGACTATTATGTGCTCGGTCGGTAAACGGGAATATTACGATCACTTTACAGGGGGCTTACAGCGCTCGTTATAGCTGATTTCGTATAAAAGCTTATTACATACTTTTTGTTAGACGCTCCTTGAACGATCAAATTTTTTTTTTCCGTCTCTAAATGGGCTCTCTCTTCCGCCACAACAATTCCTAGCAATTGATCTCTCAACCCATCAGGAGTTAGCACAAAATTCAACAAAGTAACTTTTACTAAAATTTCTGGAAGGTAATGTGGATTCCTCAACTTTGTTGTTATATAAAGTCTGAAATCACCCATGCAGCATTCAGTTGATTTCATTTTTGTCTTTCAGATGCATTCGAAATTGATGATATAATTTTACCATGATTGTAGCATGAAAAACGTTTTTTAAAAATTTTAATTATTGTATTTTAATCTCATGTCAAATTCAACGATAGGCTGATGTAAGATTGACATCAGGTATGACGTTGGCCAAAAATTAGACGAATCTTACCTCAAATATGGAACCAGAATAAAAGCTGACAACATACATAACGTTAGATCCAGATTTGACGTGAGATCTGAAGATAAGAACTAAATTTCGTTTTTAGTAGGGCTGTACATGTCGTAAGCGTCATAACTCACCTGAAGTCTTGATTGTACTCTACAATGGAATCCCCTAACTTTATGCACAGAGCACCACCTTGTTCAAAAGTTTGTTTGAGTAGAATGGGCTCTAAAATATTTTCTATGTCTTCGCCTATATTTTCCAGTAATACTGGTTGCCCTAGTTTAATCGCGTTTTCGAGGATCCGCGGGTAATCAGGTTGAGAAAATCGTACAATGCTGAGATTGTTGCTTTTCTCCATGTTTTTTATCCATTTGTTTGCTTGCTTTTGAGGGTCGATCATAAGGGGCCATCTTCTTGCGTTCCTTAAAAAAAGTTTCTCTGGCATAGTTACTTATGTTCACTCTACACAAAACTATGTACACAAAGCTACACAAATCATTCGAAAGAAGAATCACTCTCGAACACTTTCACTAAAAAATTATTACACTTGGTAAACTTTTTTCCTCTGACTGAATAATAATTTATTTTCAGATTGACGAATTATTTGAAGCATATTTGATGCATTACTAATAAGATTTCAACTATTTTAAGTAAATTTTCAAGAATAATTAACTTACATTATTATTATGGCGTTTTCTATGAAAAAAGTGTCGTTCGGGAGAGCGCAAATATTCCAAGCTCTGATTGAAACTGGGTCACCTAAAACATCTCGAAGTTGAAAATCCTGGGTACAGCTCATTTTGTGCTTAAGGCAGATTTCGATCCAATTTTTGATTTGCCTTATGCGAAAAGGCATAGTAAACGGGCCCAAATACGCGATTATTCCAGCAGAAATAATTATATCACCCGTCAAAGTATGATATCTGAAATGTCAAAATTGAGCCTTTAAATTATGCATGTAAGCCTCTTTTTTGTAGAGTTTTGGATGTTTCTGATAAATTCTAAATACAATTGTTCCTACTTCATAATGCTAATTTCAACACCTCTTTACACCACTTAGACTGATTAATTGTAACTTCTATAACCATTACAGCATGTGCCATTAAAATCCGGTTAAAAATTTATTCAATTTTCCCGACATAGCATGCTTTAGACAGATGTCGCTTTACGTATCCGAATACCTCATTGACTAAAGTAAATATTGTCGTATGAAAATTTTCATCATGAAAAAATGGCTCTTGGACATCATGTACATGCTTTGGTCCAAGAAATTTTGGCCTCCTAATAGTCCAGACATGAACGTGTGCAGCGTAGTTAAAAGGATTACTAAACAAGCCTCGACATCCTAACTTATTGACATCAATAATTGCCACTCCATCGGGCAGGCAAACGTTTTCAACCAAGATTAGAAGCTGTTATAACAGCTGATAGAAGATACATCAAATAATTACACTGTCTCACAAAATTCAAAAAATTTTCTGCAACACAACTGGAGTATTTTTTTTTTTATCAGAGCACCCAAAAACATAGAAAAATGTGAAAAAAGGGGAAGGTTAGCCAGAGAATTTCGGTGTTATATCAATTTTTCTGTTTTTTGAAGAATTCGCGAAATTTGACACTGTTTTTTCTCATTAAAATCCAATCATCATCTTTAGTGCACATCGTTTATCGATGAACTTTACTTTTTCTTCAAGAGGAAGACATTGCGCAGATTTTCAGCTATTATGTGGTTATTAGACTCACCCGTTCGAAAGATATCGTCAAAAATGTAAGGAAATAAAACTAACGAAAACCTCATTTTTGTCGAATAAATCAAACTTTGACGTCGAAAATCTATACAACCGGTGAAGATAATCCCGAGTTTTTCTTACCTATCTTGAAGGAAATTTTATAACGAACATTTTAGTATATGCTGATCTTAAAAAATGTGTAATCTCCACGTTCATTTTTGCATTTACAAAAAAAAGTGCAAAATCATCAAAAATGCGATTACTTTTGTAAAAGGCAATTTTATTTCTTTTTACTATTATCATGTGAATTGTAGTTGTTTTAACTCATGTTATCAAATGAGGCACAGTTAACCTCAATTTTCTATTTTTTAGAAATGTATTTAACATTTTGATTTGCACTTTTCCTCTTCATCATGTCCGAGAGTGCCAAGAACCAGACGTATTCCCTTATCATGCGACTAAGCACTTCCTTTTGTACCTAGTTCGTTGGACTACCAAGATATTTCGGAAAAAAGTCAAGATGTGAGTAGAGAAAATGTAGTTTTGATGACATTTCGACTTCAATTTTTTGATAACTGCGCAACATATTTTCCACTAATGTCTTGTAATTGTGGCAACGCCAATTTCCAAGAAATCCATCAATAACATTTCTGAAGCAATTACATGCATCAATTTCTTGGTAGCTCAAGGATTTTTGAAATTGGTCATCGTTGAGAAGTTCGCGAATGTAAGGCCTTACATAAGAGCCTTCTTTAATTTTTGCGTATGAGAAATTCGGAAACTTTGACTTCAAATATTCGAATGCTGGTGAATTTTCTTTGAGGGCCTCGGCAAACTGCTTCATTAAACCGAGTTTAGTATGCAGCGGTGGGAAAATGATATCGCTCATTTCGACTAATGGGTGATATAAGATGTCATGTGTACCAGAAATTCTTTCAACTCATTCAGGGCAAACTTTTCTGATATAGTGCTTACTTCGTGGACGGTTGTCCCACAAGCAGAGAAAACAGCAATACTTGGTGCAGCTGCCCTGGATGACTGTCTAAATTGCTAAAACTTTCATATAAACACAAATTTTCCATTTATACTCATCGTATTTGATCAAGGTCCGACATTGACACGTGAGTTTCTTTCATTCTGTAAGCATAGGCGATAAAGACAGAAAGCTCTAAATTTCTATTAGGTATGCACCGGAAGTTCTGTTCTAGAACTGCTTTCGTGCATTCAACTGAACTATTCAATAAATTATAACATTATTATCAGGGCAAACGAAAAAATTTTTTTAAATAAAAAATATTTAAATAAATATTTTGACTGTAAGCGTCAATAAATGAATATATTTATTATACATATTCCGTCAATATTCTAGTTTTTAGGAAATATTCCTGACTCTTTTGCCTTCGAAAATGAATGAATCTCGCGATTCGACAAACGAAAAGTAACAAATGAATGTAATTTGGTGCTAATAACTTGTTATTTTGGTACAAGAATCATGTGTTTTGAGCTAATTAAATATTCTTTCTATCAATACAAAATTTTTGTTTGATATATGGGCAATGAAATTTTCATTGGATGCATGAAAAATTTTTTTTCGTTTATTACAAAATTAGAATCCTGATTAACACAAAATGATGAATCGAAAAGAGTTCTTCAAATTTTATCAAACGAGTTCTGGCTTCATACTCAAAATAAATAATCTTTGATGATCGACGAAGTTTATTTTTTTTTTTTGAAAATCTTTTTCAGCATGCAATATTTTATTTTAATCAATAAAAAGATCAAAGCGTACAATGGTTCATTCAATTGAAGTATCCATGGAATTTTGGGAATAATGAATTATTATAAATATTTAACATCTTTTATAAATATTTATGCTTTTTTTTCGTAAATAATAAATAAATATTTTGCTTTTTTTTCGTAAATATTTTCGATTACCCTGATTATTATGTTTATGTACCTCCGGCATTAAAAATCATTTCTCGTCCTAGTCTAGTTCTCTAAATTTGTTTTCCAGCCCTTGGTACATAAAATATCGTACTAAACGAGGACGGAAATTTCACATTTACTCATGTGATTGTACATCTCAGCTCCGCCTCGGTCTTCAAAGTTCACATTCGTAAATAGAAAATTTAGGTGCTAGTTACGTGATATACTATCATTATAGAAAGTTTCACTGTGTGATGATACTGAAATAAAAAGCTCTAATCGGAATAAAAAAAAATTTGTAACAATGATTAATAGTACATTGTGTATCTAGGGGCGAAAACAGCCGATTTCAACTCGTGTGAGGTTTGCCGCCTGAGCAAAGGGAAAGCGGCAATAACACGAGTTCGAATCGGCCGTTTGAGTTCCGTGATACACACGATAATTTTTACCTCGAAAATATTGAAAATGAGCATATATCCGAATCTGTTTTAATGAAAGGGGAATAAAGTATTGAAGGTCGACCGCCTGCCTGTCGATCTGAAGTACTTCATTTCCCTTCCGTCAATACAGGTCTGGGTATGGCTCATTTTCGATGCTTGAGAGGTGAAAAAAATTGTATTACAAAAGAAAAGTTGGAATCGTCAAAATGAAATCGGCATTTTCTTAAATATCATAAAATTACACTCCTCAATAAAAAAAACCGATAATATGCGATTAGAAAGAGGAAATTTCGTTTTTGATGATTCTGCACTTTTATTTGTAAATGCAAAACTGAACGTGAACATTACACATTTTTTAAGATCAGCATATACCAAAATGTGCGTTATGAAATTCCCTTCAAGAAAGGTACTAAGAACTCGGGATTATCTTCACCAGTTGTATAGGTTTTTGACGTAAAAGTTTGATTTATTCGACAAAAATGAGGTTTTCGTTAGTTTTACTTCCTGATATTTTTGACGATTTCTTTCGAACTGGTGAGTCAAACAACCATAGTAATAGCTTCCCATACATTTCTTCCCATACAAAATTACTATTGATTTCACTGTTGATAATTGATAATACACGGCATCCATTTTTCTTCATGTCAATGCTAAAGCGATTTCGCTAGCTAAATTCTCCCCATACGGGTTACTTTTTACATACGGCATGAATTTTTCTTTATGCTAAGCTAAAAAGAATAAAAATATTTCTAACTGAATTCAAACACCGCGCAGCCAGAATCACAGCCTACTCAATACTCAATACTTGAGTGGTAAATCTTAATGGCTGCCTCCATAGATCAAGATGGCTACCCTCCATAACGTCAATGGCTACCGTCCGTGAAGCTTCATGAAGCCATCTCCTTTTCTTATTTCGGATTTGTTGAATTTAATTTAAACGTAACGAAAATTTACGACGAAATTATGAATGAATTAATCTGGATTTTGATGGCGCACCTTGAACTCTACATTTAACTTAAAGAGAGCCACGGATTCATCTTAAAACAAAAAATTTCCCTACATTATCTGAACTTTTTTTATGAACGCAAGAATATTTGCAGAATATTAACATTATGGAAATGGTTGATAGGCAGGAGAAATTCTTTAAATTTTTCCGTAAATACTTGATTCACTAAAAGTTTTATGTTCCTCATGTAATGTTGCAAATTCATCGAAAATTTTGTCTGATTTGAAGTAACTAATGATATAAAATTTAAGTTTCTTTTTAATCTTTACCTTTCATTCAAACTTTTTGCAGTTTCCGACCATCTTTTATATTCACCCCCCAAACAGCCAATCAATTCTTCGGCACGTTTCAATTTATTTTCGCTTAACATAACCTCATCCATCATTGTTTTATAGTCATTTTTTCGACTCTGCAGGTTTTCTTCCAGAATTCTAAGTTTTTCTTGAACTTGACGAAGTTGCTCTTGTTTGACAGCCAGTTTTGCATTGGAATCATCAAAAACTGCCTGAGCCGAAGCCAAAGCTTTTTTCTTCGGAGCAACGATTTTGGCTATTTTTTCGTATTCCGATAATGCGTAGACCCATTTGCATATGCCTTCGCACGCCGTAGAAACAGTTTTTATTTTTTCTGGATCGAAATTAGCGTTCTTTAAGTAGTTTTTCCGGATTTTTCCAATGATCTGCTCTGGGATGTTGTCTTTGTCGAAATGTAGCAACGAGTCCAGAAAATTGACGTCGCTCAAAAGTTTAAGCGAAACTTTCCAGTAATCTTCGGTCGTTTTTCCATCAGCTGTTAGGGTTTTTTCTGGTTTAATACCCTGAAGAAAAATTTCGTCGGGTGTTTTATCAGGAGATGTATCTTGTTCCAGTTTGTTTTTCGTTTTCAGAGAAACATTGGATTGTTTTGAATTTTTCATTTCTAAATATCATTCTATCGTACTAATAGATCTATTCTTAAATAACTCATAAAAATAAAAATCTCAAATTTATTCTCAATTCTGATTTTTCGAATTCGAGTTATTGGGCATTCTACGTCAAGTGTTCCCAACTCAAAAAATCTGATGTCTCAGATTTTGATGAAACTTTGTGAATTTGTTGTACTATTGAAGTACAATCACTGTGCAAAAAGAGGGGCGGAAATATGCACGGGTTGCAGTATTACAGGGGTCAGAATTTCAACCTATTTTCTCTGTACTTTTCGAAAAAAATTATTGTAAAAATCTGCAATGAATATTTATAATAAAAGTTTTTAAATAAATAATTTTTATATTTTCACTAATCTTGCCTCCAAGGATTTTCAATTTTTTTTACTGGCAATGAAGCCTATTTCCTCCTCTACAAGAAACGATAAACATTTCGTAGGTGAACGTCGATTCATGTGTTTATTTGAGCCGAGAAACTGTTGCGTCTATGGCGCCTGACGCGCCTATTTTCCGCGGCTTGGTCCTTTTGGCTGGCATGAATTGTTACAATAATACATCATACGTATTAGGCAAAGCATTGTATAAAAACATATTGTAACGGGTTCTACAATAAAAAAAAAACCATAAAATAATAAATAAAAGTTCGGTTACAAATATTTTCAATATTTTAGCCATCTGTAAATTATGAGAGATATTCGAATGAAACGTCAAAAATCATTATTTAGAAACAGTTTTCGTTCACTTTTTTAAAAAAAAATGTAAATGTGTAAATCCAACCTCGAAATGCCATTTGAAAGAGTGTCAAAAATGTCCCGATGTAGGTTTTTTGAAAAACTGTAAGGACTCACTTTGCAAAAATCAGCATTTTGAAAGTATAAAGTATCAGAGCTGGAAGAAAACTGATCTAAGTATGCACATTACGCACTAATTCATCAGACGTCGAAGATTTTGTAGACGAATTTCGTGATAGTCTTTTTAAATGAAAAGTCTATTTTTTTATTGCTTAACAACAGTCGAATTTTTTCAACGAAAGTATGCGAAATTCAAAAAGTAGAGAATTCATCGTTACTTGTGTTTTTGCTGAAAATTATGCATTCGCAGCACAAAACGCTGCACAGTCTTTTTATTGGAATTACGATCAGATGTACATTTCCACGATTGTTTTTTATTTTAAAGACGACGAAATGCTTGTGCATGGCAGTGGAAATTTTATCTGATAATATCAAACACGATACAGCCGCTGTTAATTCTTCGTAATTCAATCATTCACGATCGAAATCTTCAATCATTCACGAAAATGATTTTATTGCGACTGCAGATGGCAAAGGTCCCTGTGATGAAATCGGAGCGAATTTAAAACGACAGGCGATGCGTTCCAACTTACAAGCGTTCTCTAAAAACCAGATCTAGAATTGCAATGCATTTTTATGTTTGGGCGAAAGGAAATTTCAAAGAGACGCATTTTTTTCAGTGCAAAAGAGAGAGTCATGAAACGTTAGCTAGCGAACTTAAAAGTAGATTTGAATCGGCAAAAACAGTTTCTGGGACCTAAAAGTATCACTCTTTCATTCTGATTTAATCAAGTCAAATTGAAGTTCGAAAATATTCTTCTCAGAATCGCGGTGAAGTTTTTCCCAAAATTAGGAAAAGACACAAAAAAAAGCAAAGCTATAAAGTTTTCTCACAATCATCTGAAATCACGAACAAAGTGATAATTTTTAAGAAAGGAATGATTATTAATTATGAACGAATAATATCAACACCATTATACAAGAACAACATAGATAAAAATAATAAGGGCGCGACCATTTCGTTACAGAAATTTGCGATGATAATGTAAACTCAATTAGTAATGAGTATATACCATATAACCATTTTACAGCATTTTTTATTGTCTCATTATTAAAAATCAAACTCCGATTGCTTCATTGCAATCCAACATTGTCTAATGAGCATTTTCTCCAATATAATCCTTCTTCAACTTGTTTTCTTGAAAATGCGTTGTATACCGGCATAGTGAATCGTCCCGCGGCGAATAGGCGCGTCAAGCGCCATAGACGCGACAGTTTCTCGGCTCAAATAAACACATGAATCGACGTTTGCCCACGAAATGTTTTTTCGTTTTTTGTAGAGAAGGAAATAGGCTTCATTGTCAGAAAAAAAAGTGAAAATCCTTGGAGGCATGATTAGTGAAAACATAAAAAATTATTTATTCGAAAACTTTTATCATAAATATTCATTGCAGATTTTTACAATAATTTTTTTCAAAAAGTACAGAGAAAATACTACAAGAAACACTTATGTTGTTTCTTTGTATACTAAATTTTGTTAGACTTATAATTCAAAGAAAATAGGCAGATCGAAAAAAACGCTGAAATTCTGACTCCTGTAATACTGCAACCCGTGCATATTTCCGCCCCTTTTTTTTGCACAGTGACTGTACTTCAATAGTACAACCAATTTACAAAGTTTCATTAAAATCTAAAACATAGATTCTTGAGTTGGGAACACTTGACGAAGAATGCCCCTTGTATTGGTAGTAAAATTTTCTTCGATGTGAGATGTGAAGTAAATGATCGTGAGCTTCAAAATTTTAGAATCCTCGGTAAATTTATACATTTTTGTATTTTACTGTTTGAGATATCAAAATTTCTTGAAAAAGAAAAATTGAGTACTACTTATTAGAGAATGTAAATTATATTATAATCAAATTCTTACTTTCAAGATACAAATGCTTTCCATGACAAGTTTTACCCCTGCTGGCGGACTCTTCATTGCTTTCACAATAGCGATATCCGATGGAGTCAGAGTATTCAAAGCTGTTTGAGCTCGATTAAAAATTGGTAGGGCTTCAGACAAATTCGAGTCACACTCAGTTTTTATTTCTGCGGCTTTTGTTGCAGCTTTCTGATTGTTTGTTGATTTTTTTTTTTCAAAAAAATATCAATTGAGGATTAGAAGTCCTATTGTCTTTTAAATTCAACTATACGTGAAAAAAGTACTTGAGCGAGTAAAATCTATTCAAAGAAGAAATAACCAGAAGAATAGTAAAAATCAATACTGTAAATATACTTTATCAGAAACCAACATGTTAGGAGCTCGTAACCCCCCTTGAAAAATGAGCGTTCCGTCACCCATTACTGTATGGCGATCAGTTGTGATCACGTTAATAGTTTTGGAAATCGCCGACCAATAACGCACAATACTTTCACCCGTCGCGTTATGGATTCATAACATTACGACACCAAGAACAACCTATCTCGAATGTCTTTTCGAACTTCCCGCGTGGAGGAAGTAGTGAATGACAGCAAAACTTACAAGACTCACAAGCACTCACAAAAACTTACGTGGAACAGATGTTTTTGCCAGGGCCAGTTTTTGCGCTATATCAGTAATGGGTGACACAACGCTCATTTGTCAAGGGACGTTACGAGCTCCTAAAATGACGATCGCGGATAAAATATGGTACATTACTCGTAATATTATGAACGTCTACACGCGCGAAGCACGGTGTTTCCAACACGAATTATTTGCGCCTGCGCATCGTCAGGACGAGTGTAAATAACTCGTCCTGGAAACATCGTGCTTCGCGCGTGAAGACGTCCACAACATTACTCGTAATGTAATATACTATTAAACGGCTGTAATAACAGCCGTTTAAAGTGACAGACATTCTCACGTGACTTGTCAGGACTTGATATTTCTGATTCAAGAAATCGAACAAAAATCCTAAATGATGCTTATACAATAATCAAGTTTTATTTTAGAGATGTTTGTTTTCACATCATTGATGGTGATTTAAAAAAAACGAACCATTGCAACTTCTTCATCAACTTTTACAATTTTCTCGACTTCTGCAACTTCAGCGCTTTCCTTCTCAACGCTGGAGAAAGTGCGTTGAACATCTTGAGCAGCGATTATCAACATTGGTTGCATTGTTTTCAAATTTTCTTGCATTACTAACACTTGGCTCTGAGAAGAGTCTAGTTGATCCAGTCCTCCTTCGTATCGCATTTTAGCCAATTTCGTTTCACTAGAATTTTTACGCTCTAGTAAAAACTATTGGCGACTTTCATTCTCACATGTTATATGATTTGCGCATCGAAATGCACTAAAAGTTTTTTGTGGAAATCTAAGATGGATATTATTTATTACTCAGTCTAGGGTCCGAGTAAAAATTAATGTTAGAACTTGGAAATATTTGTTCTGAAAGCACTAAGTTACTACATAAACCATATAGAATTATTAAGAACCTGCGTTTTTTTGCCAGCAATTCTTTAAAAGTTTTCATCATTTCGAGGTACGAAGTAGGTGTCACGTAATTTCTTCTACCAAATCTGATAAAGAATTCCTTGCTTATGTTTTCTGTAGTAGTATGAAAATATTGACACATTTCTATTCCTGCGTACTTTTCTTTATCCGTGAGTTCCATTTCGTCCAAAAATCTTGTTGCCACTGCTAATAAAGCGTCCTTCGGCCATGGCTATAATGTTTTATATGAAAATTTTTCATTAACAATGTGACGAAAGAATTGATTATTTGTCTCGTTTCGTCCACATCATAAGGAAATATTTTAGATTGCTGGGTGTTTCTAAAAATTATCAATTTCTTTACTTGGAACCAATCGATGGTGCAACAATTAACGATAGCTGGAAATTTTCTGATCCTGTTTCTGAAATCATCTCCAATCGTCGACATTGTAATGACAATGTG
This sequence comes from Platygaster robiniae, assembly GCA_028476575.1. Lineage (NCBI taxonomy): Eukaryota > Metazoa > Arthropoda > Insecta > Hymenoptera > Platygastridae > Platygaster > Platygaster robiniae. The sequence continues at coordinate 28,689,373 of CM052022.1, forward strand.
TAATTGTTCTCTGACTATTTTTGAGAACAAGTTCAACAATGCAACGGGACTTCCGTCAGTTTGCATTGATCTTTCACGTTGACGGTCGATTTGTTTCATTTTTTCGCAGATCTCAGCCTTTTCATCTGAGTTGAAAATGTTTGGAACCTTAAAAAATTTGAAATAATTATGATATTGTAAATAAAAAAATGTTGCAACCTTAACTGTCTTATACAAATTTTTTCTACAAAAAGGAAATATGAAATTTACTTGTTGCGAACTCAGCAGAATGCTGACGTCTTCTAAAAAATTTTCGTCTTTTATCTGAGAATCTGCAAGAAGGAAAGTTGAGTGCACATCCGAGGCCGTTGCTTTTTTCATGATGTCTTTCAAATCCTCATGCCATTTATTGAGGCCGTATTGTTTAGTGATTTCCACTTGAAGTAGATCGTAGCCACAGATATGCGAAGCTAATCTAGTCAACGATTGTCTTCCAGAACCACCCACTCCAACCAAAAGTGCATGGCTTCTTGGTTGCTTCAAAATTCTTGCTATTTTTGATAAATGTTCGATAGCAAATCTGAAAAATGTCTTTTATAAATAATTTATTCAACAATGCAATGGCCGCAATGATGAAAGGTACCTAAAAAGTTTTTCCTATTACTTTCGAAAAAATGACATTTTTTCCCATTGTTTTCGGTGAAAAAATTGACCGATTATTGCTGATGACGAAGTGGTGTATGCGCACGTAAATGTGATTTCATACTCGTGCGTTGTGTTCTATGTCATATTCATACAACTTTTGCGGACGCGAAAAATCTGTATTGTGTACGAGAAACACTGTAAAAAGTACTGCGATCGTAATAATTGTCGCAGTTTTGCGGTAGAGGGTAAAAATGTTGCTTTTTTTAACGTTCTAAACAAGTGGAATTACGAACGACGTATTGTTGTGAAGTCACCAGAACATTTAACAAAGCGCTTCGTGCTGCTTTGTGTACCTTCATGTTTGTTCGTGATTCACCTGCAACCAGCTTCATCCTGATTGCGCAATTATCTTGTCGTCAATTGTCATCAATCAAAACAAATCGAAAAAAGTAAAACAGTGGGTGCAGCACTGACTTAGTTGAATTCAAAAAAATTTCGCACGGGATTCCTGTATTGGTGCTGATACGACTCAGTTGTGCTGTCTTTTTCTCTACTGAATTGTCATGTCGTTCATCATCCTCCAAACGTCATTACGCGCTGTGCGTCCTCCAGCAAAATCGGCGCCTTCTTCCACCGAAAGCAGATCGAGACAAAAACTGTCATTTTTTTCGTGAATTATACAGGGTTTGCCAAACTCCCCGCGCCAAAAAGAAACCCAATATTCCTCATTCAATTTCGAGTCGAAAAGTCTTCTACTACTTCTCATAAAACTCGAAATTTAAAAAGTTATTTAAGCCTAAATTTTAAACAATAAAAGCACTCTCACGACAAGTAGGAGAAGATTTCAGAGCCCAAACTTTTCCCAAATTTTCTTCATATTTTTCCGAGTCGAAAAGTCCTTTGCTACTTTCCACAAAACTTAAAACCAAAAAAGATATTGGGGTCCCAAGTTTCAATCAATCAGATTTCTTAGATTGTATGCTCGAATATCTTTTTTTGATTTTAAATTTTGTGATGAGTGGCAGAGGACTTTTTGACTCGGAAAAATATGAAGAAAATTTGAGAACAGCTTGGTCTCTGAAATCTACTCCTACTTGTTGTGAGAGCGCATTTATTGTTTGAATTCTAGGCTTCCATAACTTTTTAAATTTTAAGCTTGATAAAAAGTGGTAAAAGACTTATTGACTCGAAATTGGATAAGGAAGATTGTGTTTTTTTTTTGGTGCGAGGAGTTTGGTACACCCTGTAGAAAAATTACCATGTGCCATACGCTGAAAAATCTACGTTTTAAAACTTGTGTGATAGCTTTCACACTCGTTTTGAAACTGGCACTTTTTCAACTTGGATCACAATGTGCTATTTGTCAAAAAATTGGTCTTCGGTAAATTATTGTTAGATACTCGAAAATGCACCTAAACAGTACTAAATTCATAGGTTTTATAGAGTTGTATTCAATCAAATAAGTTTCAGCGATTCCTCGTAAAACTTCGAGATCTTCCACTTCTTGATATAAACGAATATCAGCTTTTGGATCAACGAAATCACAGTAAATTAGTTTTCGCAATTCCTCAGCGCCAACCTAAAAACGAAAACTTTATGTTTGTAATATCCAGAAACTTTGGACAACGAAGAAAGATATAAGAATAAATTTCATTTTCGTTTACAAGTAACGAATATATAAATTAAAAATTGTGAAAAAAACATAATTCTAGTTAGAAAACCGTCGAAAATTGCGATTCGATAAATCTAAAAAAAAAAAAAAAACTATCAAAAACATAGTTCCGAGTTCGTAAGTAAAAAAAGAATTTTGTCAGAATATCAAGAATGATATGTATGACAGAATACAGTTGAGAGATTTTTTTGAAAAACCGCAAAATATACGAGGACTGAAAATTCTACAACTTAAAAGTTAACGAATGCGATGTTAGAAAAATGACACCATTATATTCTAATTAGAAAATATTGGAAATCAAAAACGAAAAACATTCCAACCTTTATAAACTCTTTCGAAAATATAGAAAAATTGAACCTTAATGCAAATTTTCAGATACTTTTTTGGATTCTATTACTTCAAACGAATACCATTTGATTTTCACTGTTTTGCAATATATCCTCAAACAAATCCTTCATTTCGATTTCCATTTTTTCTTTCACAGTAATGTGTAATTGTTTGATAAGCCAATTTATGTCAGTATTATCAATCAACCGATCTCCAAAAACTCGGAGAATTTCGTGCACCCAAAGTCGTTTCATGTTTTTTAACGTAGGCATTGTTTCAGGTACAGATAAAAGAACACCCTGAAATAAAAAGTAATTTTTAAAAAAATTTGAGAAAAACTTCTTTTGCGTTTTGTAAAATGAAATCATGTTTCATGTGTACTTGGATGACTCTTGAAAAATCACGCAGATTGAACATGTAATGTGATTTACTTGGAGTTGGCAATAAATTCTGTAAACTTTTTTTGTATATGTCTAAAGTCGCTTCTACTACTTGATTTATTGAAGGATCGAATTCTTTGCTGAATCCTCTGTAAAAAAAAAAACGTGTCTCTATTATTGAACTGGTAAGGCTGAAAATTTTGTTTCAAAATTATTTCTGGTTAGAAGTAAATGCAGGCAAAAATTTAACCGTAGTATATCCTACTTTTTTTATTAGTTTTATACATTTTTATTTGCATTTAGTTATGGAAGAGTAAAAAAATTTATAGGAATTCATTTTCTAAAATGAGGAAATTCAGGTTAAACAAAATATTTCTGGATAAGCGGTTCTTAAAAAAACAACCTGGTGTCCAAATGCCAAAGTATGATTTTGCTAAAAATAGAAATCATGACGTCATCTTGGAGTTCGGAGATCGTTAATGCAAAAAAGTGCCTCTTGAATCTCGGTGTCACATTTCTCCCTCCTCCAATTGGCGGACCCATTGCACATAATAATTGGATTTCCATCAAGTTTATTTGAGTGATTTCTTTCATATCATACCTGGAATTTATTCGTAAATTTAATAATTATGGATGAAGATACTTCAAGAGCATCGTAAATTTTGGATACTTCTCAAACATAGAAATTTGAGAATTTTCAATCATTCGTTATGAAAGGGTCATTGAGCATATATATTTCTTCGTATGCTGAATTTGAATTTCAAGGAAATAAGGTAATTATTTAATACTCAAGATCTGATCAAATTTTTGCACGAAATTTCAGGATCAACAGATATACATATATATATGATATTACAAAAAGTGAGCTACCAAGGGTATCAATCATAATTTCCGCTTCTTACCATTGCCAAATATCAAGCAACTGCCTCAACCTAGAAAAGAAATTTTTGATAAAAAATTTGCCATTTGTTTTTTCCCAATCTTAAATTCTTTGTACATACAGTTCAATCGATGGTTGAGCACCATAAGCCTCCTTCAAAGGCAGAGAAACGTCATCCACAAAAACCACACATTTTTTGCCAAAAGGTGGCCCATAAACGCCTTTTTTTCTTCTGTCGAGTTTACTAATTATCATATCCTGCACTTGGTTAGCAGTTGTTTGTGCAGAAAAATTCATAAAAAGTGATTTGTACACAGAAGTGTCAATTTTTTTTAGCAAAAAATCTACAGTATAAACAGATTTTCCAGTGCCAGTTGGCCCAACCACCAAAACTGGTTTTTCATTTTCGACTAACAATTTTAGCAGTTCTATGTATCGCACCATTTCTACAGTGGGAACTATAATTTGGTTCACTGGTATATCACGTGGAATCTGAGAACTGTTTATGAGCTCGTCTGACCAAAGTTTCCATTTCCCTTTCCCCTGTGTGGAAGAATAGTAAATTATGCTGTAGCTTAAAGAAACAACCGATATTGGATAAGTTCACTAATCAGTTTTTTTCAAAGATTGTAATATTAAGTTGAAATTTTATCTATATTGAATTTTCTATTTTGGCTTTCCAAGATATCGACGTTTCGATCACTCGTGAGTAATCATAATCAGGACATTATTTAGTCGCATATTATACAATCCAAGAGACACATTTTCAAATAAAAAAAAATTCAATTTATTTACACAACACTCCCAGGTAACGAAAAAACATTTGATTTTATTAATATTTACTCTAAGCACTCACCTCTCTAATAAATTTGTAATCAAAAACAAGATTATTCTTTGGCATCACATAAATATACGGTTTCAATGGTGGTGTAATCGGATGTAGAAAACTAAATTCTTCCATCAACTTTTGCGGAAAATCTTTTTCTAGAAGACCTCTGAAGAGCTTACTGAATTGGCCCCAATATTTTGACATCAAAATTCCTCCGACCGCCCAAATGCATGAAAAGAAAAAAGATCCCTACGAACAGTTACACATTAGTATCTGAATTTTTGTAATATAAAACTGTTGACTTTTGGTTTTTCGATTCTTTTATTTTTATTATGAAATTTAGAAATCATAGACTTAGGTTCCCAAATTCGAAGGATTAATTCGTCGGTGCTTCAGTTCTCATTATAATTGCAAACCCACTCAGAACTTTACATTTTGTTGTGTTTTTGAATCAAAAGTAAATAAGCTCTCAAAACGATCCACTCGAAAATTCAAATATATACTATGATTTGGATTTGTTAAGTTTACGTGTATTTTTAAACCATTCGAATTGGGTGATACGTATTTCTTAGCATAAGCTCATATAAAAATAATATAAGTTTTATAGTTTCTGATATTTGAAGTTGTAAGTATGAATATCAATCGATTGTAAAATACATGAATAATGCCATTTTTGAAAAATATGTATATTTTTTACACATATCAAGATTAGAAATCAGTTTTAAAAAACTTACTTCAACTTGCGCTCGTAAGTCTAATTCATTCAAAGATTCTTTTGAATTTTCTCCATGATAATCTTTCATGAAACAATCCATTAAATAAGTGATTGATTTCAAAATATTAGCATCTGACATTGGACAAAGTTCCTGCGATAAAAATAATATAAATTTTATCATTGTTGTATATCTTCAAATTACTATAACTTTTATAATGATTTTTTCACACAAGAATTCATTGTATCATTTGGCTGGTACCAGTAAAATTGTAGAAATTGCCTTATTTTTCAAGACTTTCATGTCTGATTTTTTTTTCACAAGAATCTTTTATTACAAAGCCATTTTTACGAAAACTATTCTTACAGATGGAATTTATATGATCTTAAAATTTTTTCTCCGTATGAAAGATTGTTTCCATAGAAAAACTTGTGGCATCCTATATGGATTGGCAATTTCGCAAACATTAAAAGAGGTAGCAAAAAAAAAAAAAAAATTATGACATCAGCTCTATGCAACTGGCTATCTTGACTGTAGAAACGATTATTCACGCTAAATCCGGGGCACCCCGAAGGCGCCGCTTATGCAAGGCACACGCGCACGTGCTCATAGAGGTCAACCGGTCGATGTGTAAGGCGCCGAAACAAAGCAGTTGTATGTGTGATAGTTAGGCACACGTGGTAACATCGTTAACGTTGGTACTACGGGAAATGCATAGGGGCTGGCTGACATCATGGTGGCGGCCATCTTGCGTAACTCTCTGAAGTTAGCTGCGATTCATTGATTGTTTTTGTAAGTGACAATATTCACGATTCAATCACAATATTCACAATCGATCCCAGCTGCGTCAGATGATTGATATCCTTTTCCTTCCTTCCTTCTTTCCTTCCTTTCTTTCTTTCTATCCTATCCTATCCTATCCTATACTATCCTGCCTCCTTCCTATAATAAATAATAATAATAAATGAAGAGAAAAAGGAGATGGAAGGTAGCCAGCCACTGACGTTATAGAGGGTAGCTATCTTGATCTATGGAGGCAGCCATTTTGATTCACAACTTAAGTATCGAATTAATTAATTATTGAGTAGGCTGTGAATCTGGCGCGAGGCGTTCGAATTTAGATAGCAATAGTTTTTATTCTTTTTCAGCATTGACGTGAAGAAAAATTGATGCCGTATATGAATAGTTATCCGTAATGGAAAGAATTCAGCTCGCGAAATCTCCTTAGCATTGACATAAAGAAAAATTGAAACTGTCTTATCAATTATCAATAAAGAAGTTAATAGCGATTTTTATAGGAAAAAATTTTGATGGGTGGTTAGTAGCGCGGGAAATTGGAATAAGAACATATGAAACTGTAGAGTAGTGAAAGATAAGAAAAACACGATTTATTGAATTTCAGCTTTTCCGATTTATTCACCTCACTTTAAAATAACTCCACATACAATTTTGACAAATAAATTTTGTTCCGACAATAAGTTTCGTTCCGACCGGCTTCGCGTTAAAGTTACTCATGACACGTCCCGAAAGCGACTGACTAAAGTTAAGAAAACATAATGGAAAATCAAGCTAACAGTATTTTGGGAAATTCCGTAAAAATCGAAAACGAGTAACAGGAAAAAATAACGGGAGAAGAATAACGGTAGAAGAACAACGGGAGAGCGCGCGGCAACCCCGGCAACTTGAATTCACGCGTTCCACGCCCTGCCGCTGTGTCAGCCAATCCGAGGTTCAGAAAGGGAAAAGCGCTCCGATTGGTTGATCCCGCCGGCGAGTCGAGTTGAGCTATTTTTGAAACAGGACGTCGCCACATCACTCCTCCTCGAGCAACTTGGCCGTGATTCGAGACATCTGGTTGCCGTGACACTCAGTGACAGTATCTGCCAAGTTAGGATACCGGAAATACTATGTCAACAAATCGGGATTGTTGTTGTTTTCGAGTTGAAAAATTCGGCGTTCTGAAACAAAAAAATCTGGACTGGCTTGGAATGGGAAAAAGGAACGGGACTTATTTTTCGGGTTCCTTGTTATCCCGCCACCAAGGTCGAGAAACTGACGCGTTTCGCGTGTCCAAATGTTGGTCCGTTGTAACGTCCTAAGATGGGAGGTTTCTTTTTCTCGATTGTCGTCATCTCTCGATCCGTGGACGTGGTGGGCGTAGAAGTAGTCCTCGGGCCTGAGGTCGGGTGGGAAGTACATTTTCTTGCGTTGGATGACTGGAAAAAAGATGTTTCGGGTTACTCTCGCTGCTCTCCAGGTGATTTAGTACTCGCGCTACGTCCAGGTTCTCCTCGTTCCCGGTGACCTCAATGAAAGCTGGTTTTAGACGGTCCACGTTGACATTTGAAGTCCTGCCATTGATGTCTATCGTAAACACGTTGTCGAAGGGTTGATTCGGTACCTCAAAAGGCACGTCGTAGGGTGGTTCCAGAGGTTTTTTCATGCGGTCGTTCCTCAGGTAAACGTGCGTACAGGAAAAGAGTTCCCTGTGAACAAAAATCCTTATCTGGGTGTGGTGGGCTGCTGGTGTGGGACGAAATTCCTTCATGTGCTCCCTAAATTTATATATGAAAAAATTTGGGTCTGGAGGTAGATTTTCTTCTGTGAAGAATTCCCCAGGAATTCTTAAGATGATCCCTTAAACCAATTCAGCAGCGGAAGCCCCGACATCTTCTTTTAGACACGTGCGTAGTCCGAGGAGGACGGTGGGGAGCGTTTCGACCCAGTCTCTGCCCCCGTGACACATGATTGCTGCCTTTAAGGACCTGTGCCAGCGTTCGACCTTCCCATTGCACGCAGGGTGGTAGGCTCTTGTCCTCGTATTCTTAGAGCCCACGAGTTGAGTGAGTGCCTTGAAGAAAAGCGCCTCGAATTGGGTACCCTGGTCCGTAGTGATGACGGCAGGAGCTCTTGTATCAGGTACAGGGATCCGCTCAAATGAATGTCTTGTGTGCCGTCCGACCTTGGAACGCTGACAGTTAGGGCATGTCCTTGCCCAAAGCGTGATGTCCTTTGCCATGGAGGGCCAGACAAATTTTCTTTAGATCATTTTCTTCCTTGCCCTTCCACTTGGATGTGACAGGTCGTGGGTGGTGTGAAACATCTGACGACGCAGTGTCTTAAGTACGTGTCTTAAGTGCGACTTATCATCTGTGAGTCCACCATTGGCAACTTCTGCAATTTCAAAGAGCTTTTATTTTTCAGGAGCTCTTTCAACTCGTCGTCTTCAACTCGTGCTAGCTCGTCCGTTGTCACGATTGTTGACATCTTCATGGCGTTTATCCTTAACAGAGCGTCACCGGTGATATTCTCAGTACCAGGTATGTATTCGATGTTGGATGTGAATTGGCCAATGAAATCGGAGTTGCCTTGGTGAAGATTTTTCTGGTTTTTGACTGAAGGTGAAGGTTATTGGCTTGTGATCAGTTTTCACAACCAAGTTTCGGCCTTTAATCATGTACGGGAAGAATTTCAGACCACTGTATATCGCCTGAAGTTCCCTGTCGTACGTGCTGTATTTTCTTCGAGTTGCATTGAATTTTTTAGAAAAAAATCCAAGAGGTTCCCACGCGCCATTGTTGTCCTGCTCCAGTACTGCTCCCATGGCGTCGTCGGAGGCGTCGCATTGGAGTGCCAGGATAGCGTGTTCCTGTGGATGCCGAAGAAGGCCTGCTTGGGCCAACAGCTGCTTGCAGTTTTCAAAGGCCTTCTCGGCTGCTGCTGTCCATGAAACCGGTCGTTCGTTCTTCTTCTCGACGAAACCAACGAGGAGGTCGTGGAGAGGGGCCTGGACTGATGTGACATTCTTGAGATGCTTTTGATAGAAATTTATCATTCCTAGAAACCTTCGGAGAGCCTCGATGGTTTTGGGTTTTTCTACACACTGGATGGCCCTGACTTTTTCCGGAAAAGGGCTGGTTCCGTTGCCATCTACTAGACCCAGGAAGCGGACCTGTGCGGCGCCGAAGGTGCATTTCTTGAGGTTGATTGTGAGGCCAAATTTTTAAAGGCGTTCAAAAATGATCCTTAAGTGTCGCTGATGTTCGTCTTCGTCCTTGGAAGCTACCAGGATGTCATCTATGTAGGCGTAACAAAAATCCAGGCCTCGAAGTACAGTATCCAGGTACCTTTGGAAAGTTTAGGTTGCGTTGCACAGACCAAAAGTCATGACGTTGAATTCGAAAAGGCCAAACGGGGTGATTACGGCTGTTTTAAGTATGTCTCTGGGCGCAACTGGCACCTGGTGATAGGCCCTGGTGAGGTCCAAGGTCATGAACCGTGTGCAACCGTGGAGTCGGTGTGCGAAGTCGTGGAGATTGGCCACTGGGTACTTGTCGGGGATGGTCCTGGCGTTGAGTCCCCGGTAGTCTCCGCATGGGCGCCACTTTCCGTTGTCCTTTTTCACTGAGTGTAACGGGCAGGCCCACGGACTACTGGAAAGTTGACAGATGCCCTGTTCCATCATGAATTCGAACTCCTTTTTTGCCTGGTGTAGTTTCTCGGGGGTGAGTCTGCGTGCGCGAGCTGCCGCAGGTGGGCCTTTCGTCACGATGTGGTGAAAAACTCCTTGTTTACTGGCCACCTTGTTCCTGGAGGAGATTGTTATATCGACGAACTCTTTTAGGAGCACTTGGTATTTGTGGCCGTGCGATATCGTCGAAATTTCTTTGCGTCGGCCAGTGGGAGATGCCTGCTGCGGTTGATTGGTTCGTGAAACGGTCCAGGATTCTTCGACCTTGGATTTCCACTAGGAGGCCAAACTTTTGCAGGAAGTCAGCAGCCAGGATCGGCTGTGCCACGTCGTCGATGGTGAAAGCGCACTGGAAATTTCGTTGGAGGCCAAGTTCCAGTACGAGGAGTCGTTCGCCATAGCTGTCAATTCGGGAATCGTTAGCTGCGAATAATTTGAATTTTTCAACTGACGACGCACTAAGGGCTAGTTTCCGAGGGATGACGGAAATGTCAGCTCCGGTGTTCACCAGGAATTCTAGCCCCGATCCCTTGTCAGTCACGATGAGGCGGCTCTGTTGGGAGGAGTCGTCGCTGACCGCCTAGATTTGTGACGACTCGGCTAGTTTTTTTTCTTAGGTTGCTTGAAAGCGCACGGTGGGCGGCAGTTCCATGTTTTTGGGCCGAACTTGTTGTGGTAGAAGCAGTAGCCCTGGCGCCTCGATTTGCTCCTTTACCTTGGTCTACCGTTGTCGCGGGTTAGTAAACGGGAGCGGTTTCCGGCATGGAATCTGGACTTCTGGAGGGCGTTGATGACCCGGGCTGTCACTTGTTCGATGATGGTGTCGACCTGGGTGATACGAGGATCGTTGGGCCTGGTGATGGCAGCTACTCCGGGTAGCTGGATGTCAGCAATGTTGTCTGCCATCTGGGTGAGCTCATCCAGGGTCGTGCTGGTGGCCACTGTGAGGACGGCTTGTGTGTGGTGTGGGAGGCTTTCGAGGAAAATCACTCGGAGGGATTTGTCGCTGAATTGGCTGCCTGATAAATTCCTCTTTTCCTCCAGCACATGGGATGGCTTTTTTTCCCCTAGGTTCCGGCCTTGAAGGAGTTTTCTGAGCTTAGTTTCTTCTGGCTTCGAAAAGGCTGTCAGAATCTTGTTCTTGATCGCGTCATATTTTCTTTCCTCAGGTGGGTTTTTCACGAGGCCAAGGATGTGGGGTACGGCCTCCACGTCGGCGTGTACTACGATGTACTCGTACCTTTTTTCGTCAGACGTAATTCCGTGGCTTGAAAAAGTCGCTTCGACCTGTTCAAACCAGAATTCCAGGTTTGACCTGTAGAAAGCCGGGAATTTAGTGATGAGGAGGGCCTGGACGCCTGCGATGATGATCCCGCTGAGGTCACTTTTGGTCGGGTCATCTTCGTTGACCATCTTGAGGACACGCATTCGTGAAATTGCCGAAAATACGAATAGGACGAAAAAAACTAGATCGTTCGGGTCGGGGAAACAAACATTTCGCGACTTTCTACTGGATTTTCTGCGATTGAGACTTCGTCGCGGCAATTCGGTCGGATTTTTCGCGGCACAGTTCCCTGGGCTTAACGGCGCCCCACTATTCAATGCGAAAAAAAAACACTCGCGTAGGATTGCGGAAAACTCGCGATTATTCGCGTACGCGGTAGTCTGGATTAGACGTTTTTTGAGGCGCCACCGTGCCGCCGATGGTCATCCGGATGAGGCGACAGAGATGGTCTGGGCGTGTTTCTTTAAACGGGGTCACCAGTTGTAGAGTAGGGAGAGATAGGGAAAACACAATTTATTGAATTTCAGGTTTTCCGATTTATTTACCTCACTTTAAAATAACTCCACATACAATTTTGACAAATAAATTTTGTTCCGACAATAAGTTTCGTTCCGACCGGCTTCGCGTTAAAGTTACTCGTGACACGTCCCGAAAGCGACTGACTAAAGTTAAGAAAACATAATGGAAAATCAAGCTAACAGTATTTTGGGAAATTCCGTAAAAATCGAAAACGAGTAACAGGAAAAAATAACGGGAGAAGAATAACGGTAGAAGAACAACGGGAGAGCGCGCGGCAACCCCGGCAACTTGAATTCACGCGTTCCACGCCCTGCCGCTGTGTCAGCCAATCCGAGGTTCAGAAAGGGAAAAGCGCTCCGATTGGTTGATCCCGCCGGCGAATCGAGTTGAGCTGTTTTTGAAACGCGACGTCGCCACAAAACCTAGTTTTTTCGGTAGTTTATTATAAATCCGACTGAAGTAAAATAAAAATCAATATTGCATTTTTTGACTGTTTAATCATGCACGTATTTCATTAATGTTAATTTATGAAATCCTAAATATAAAAAAGGGATGACATCATGGCGGTGGCTATCTTGTGTAACTCTCTGAAGTTAACTGTGAGTTTAGAATTGTTTCTGTGATTCACAATTGTTTTCTGTGATTCACAATTGTTTCAGTGATTTACAATATTTTTTATGATTCACAATTGTTTCAGTGATTTGCAATATTTCTTGAGATTTACAATGTTCATGATTCAAGTCGTTCATCTAATTGATTCGAAGATGTTTGTAATTATTTGTAATTCTTAAAGTGAAATTACAATTTAATATTGATTTTAATGGGGATTGATATCTTCTTGGTTCAAACCGCATGGCGAATTTTCTACTTCATTGTTGTAAAGTATTTTTTTTAACATTAGGAATATTCTATCTATTGCCTGGTATACCAATCTGATTAACAAAAAATCACTGAATTAAATAACGATTCGGCAGACTATTTTTACGAGTATTTCTTTGGTTCTTCTATTGATATGTATTATTCAGGGGGGTGACACTCCTATCCCTAATGCATTGTAGTTCCCGGTCACTTGAAGTAGGTGGGATGGGGCTGGTGTTTGCCGTGTAATCCTTCCCTCTCTCTCACACTTGTCCAAAAAACATTGTCACATGTCATGGTATCCAGGGTGTGTAACGTTTTGTTTTGTACTTGACGTTTTGTTTTATAATTTTAATAAATAAATATCGTCGTTAAAAGTGGGTCGGAAATTCAAGCATTGCGTAGTTCTATTCAATATATTTATAAATTCAACCGTTTTAAATTTTCTTGCAAAAACTTCGGGAAAATTGGTGGCGCCAGCGCCATCCCACCTACTTTGAATGGCCGGCGGAACTACGGGAGTGTCAGCCCCCTGGTATTATTACACTAATATAGGTACTTCATACTTGTGATGTCTGCAACATGTCCGAAGATTATTCAAGTTTTAACGATTTTCAGCGCTCTATCGTATCGTGCGGTGATTCACTATTGTCGTATGTCACCGATCGTTTCAGGAAATTATATAATTTTAAACCTATTTTAAATCGTGTCCTTTTTTTCTTTCATATTTTTTGTATATGTTATTGTTTTGTGATATCGGTTACTGAATAATTAACTGGTTAGTTTTGAAATTATAGATTATATTTTAGCGAAGTGTTTGGATCAAATGTGGACTACTTTTGGTCCAACACAAAATCTTAACTCGCTGAACAGTAAATAATATATCAATAATTCTTCATATTACTTATTTTTATACTCTTTGTTTCTGTTTTTTTCACAATGTACAGTTTTGAGAGCCTTGAAAGTGATATAATTTATGATATTTCATTGATTTATCAAGTAGACAACCCAACTAGAAAAGCAAATGGAAATCTCCTCGCTGAAAATAATCAAATGATCCGTCATTCATCCGTTTCATTTGACTGATATTCATATGGATGATAAATGGGCATTTGAGTCAAATGACAAATGGATTTCCAAATAATCGGCTAAACGTCTGACAAAATCGAACGGCAAAATAAGATAGACAATTAGATTAGTAAAATGACTTGGTCACATGGCTGCGTGTGAAAAACTTTCTTTCACGCTAAATTCATCGATACAGAAGCAAAAATCATAATCATATTTTTTTTCGTTAAAAAACTTTGAAAAAAACTAAAGGTCAACATAAGATTGGTTTTATGTTGGACCAATATCAACTCAGTATCCGTCGAACATTAGTTATCAATCAAGTGTACAATATTTTACAAATGTTTCGCTGATATTTCCACGAATACGTCAAAATACTGACTATTAGACAATTTTCTCCAACATCAAACTAATACTGTCTAAAGTCTTTTGAATGATTTATTCCTATTTACTTACTGTTAGTTTATGATTGAATGAAGTCATTGAATTTTGGAAATTTTTTTGAACATAGAATTATACCTTGATCAAATACTACCTACATGGGGGTTGGCGCGCGAAGCGCGCTGGGGGGTGAAGCCCCCCTAGTGTATATATACATATATATACACAGGGTAGGGCAGAACGGACAGAGTGGTTTTCAATGGATTTACAAAATGAACCGAGATTCGTATGATAAAAAAAATTTTATTTTTAATTTCAGCATTACATACCATTCTTTTTTCATTTAGTTTTGGAAATAATGTCCTTGAGATGCTGGCCCTTAGAAGCAATCCACTTTTCGAGATAATATCTGAAGTTTTGTATGGCTCGTTCGCACATTTCGCGGGGTACAGCGTTTATTTCCTCGATGATTCGCTTTTTTAGCTCTGTTAGGGTGTGAAGACGATGTTTGAACACTTTTTCCTTCAGATATCCCCAAAGAAAAAAGTCGCAAACGCTCAAGTCAGGTGAACGTGGAGGCCACCCCACATCGCCCTTTAGAGAAACCAGACGTCCAGGAAACATTTTTCTGAGAACATCGAGTGAATTTTGGGCTATATGAGCTGTTGCCCCATCCTGTTGGAACCAGAAGTCCTCGATTTTCACTCCCTCGACGGTTTCTTTGATTTTTGGTTGCAGGAAATTTTCCAGCATTGAGACATAGTGTTCTGAATTTACGGTCACAGTCACGCCTTTCTTCTCGAAAAAGTACGTTCCTATCACTCCGAAACGTGAAACGGTACACCTCACTGTCAGTTTTTTTTAAATGGAGCGGTTTTTCATGAATGAACTTAGAGTTAGTTTTAGCCTAGTAGCGGAAGTTTTGCTTGCAGCTCCACACAAATAAAAATGGGCCTCGTCACTGCTGAACAAAACTGCTTCAGGCGGAATCTTTGTAAGCATTTTTTCACATTGGTTTTGCGGGTGGTGTAGTCTGATGCTTTCAATTCCTGAGCGAACATCTTTTTGTAGGGATGAAAGTTTAAATGAAAATGCAAAATTCTTCTGAGACTGCGATTCGATATTCCCAATGTAACAGAATGTTTGCGAGCGAAACGCCTTGGTGACCGCTCAATTGCTGCTCTCACGCGCTTCACGTGTTCTGGAATTCTCACGGACCTGCTTCGGCCATGTGTTTCACTTTTTAGCGTGTTACCACTTTCCTCAAACTGCCTGTCCCACGATCGAATTGTGTTCGCACTAGGAATGGAGTTATTGCGAGGAATTTTAAACTTTCTTCGGAAAGCACTCTGTGTTGCGATCACAGATCGATTGTTCTCGAAATATGCCCGCACATTAAAGCCACGATGCACTCCGGTCCAAACCATGTTGACAACCAAAAATGGGATAATCAACAGCATCCAATAGTACCAAGCATACAAGCCTCAAGGATATAAGCCTCACCTCACTAAGACCCAAGAAAAAATCATACCAAACTGCTCAGTCCATTCTGCCCCACTCTGTATATATATATTTTTACACAGTGGAACAAAGTATGGGACATATAAAATAACCAGGAATGAAATTTTTCAAAACAACTAGACGAAAAAACTCTAGTAGCAGAGTTTCTCGACTAAGGGGCCGGTCTACCTTCGCGGTATCGAAAAATAAATTTTTTTTTGGCTTATTTCCAATCTAGTTGTCATAAGAAATATGCTCTACGAAGGATTTATTCAAAAACAAACTATGGAGCATCATACCCAGCTCCAATCAGTCCGGGCTTTTTACGCCGTAACGTCGCCTATTATTCCTCATGGATGAAGGCTATAAGGTCTTTGTGAAATGTTTTTGACTTTTTGTAAGTTGCAAACCAGTAACATTTATTTAAAAAAAAAATAGAAGGAGTCCTTAAAAAATTGAATATAGCACTGATGATATTCAAATAATCTACATTTTTTGAAATTTTTAAGTTCAGACAAATATCGAATATATACGTGAAACAAAGTTATTCTAAAAAGCACAAAATAATCATAATGATCGTCTTAATATATCCAGGGTTGGGCGCAGAGATGGGCGAAAGTACTACTCACGAGTCCTCGAGTACGGAGTACATGTACTCGAGTACAATCCGAGTCCTCGAGTCCATGTACTCGAGGACTTAGTTGGGGCCGGATACTGAACTCGAGTACTCTGCTCCTGCTCGAGTACTCTAGTCCATGGACTCGTGTACTCGGACTGTACTCGAGTCCACGTACTCTGTACTCAAGTACGTACTCGTGAGTAGTACTTTCGCCCACTTCAATTGCTCTTACTGCAGGTAGCGCGTTACGTAAAGCGCTTAACGTATTACGTGGCTCTTCGGACTAGTTTATTTTTACTTGATACATAAAACTGACAATCATCACAAGATACATGTGGATGGTATTGTTTCTTTATCTGCTCATTTGAACTCTGCAATAAAATTAGATGAATAAATTTAAATATTATTTTTTTAAAAATTAGGGGCGAAATTGAATCACTCACAATATGCTTATACAATTTTAAAGACTTTCAGATGCCTGATAATTAATCTAGTGTATAATTTACAAATTTGATTTTATAAACATTTTTCATTAATTACTTGTGAAATTCAAGTATCTGCGAGATGCACATGCTTTCTATAGTTTTTAAGAGCACTGATAATGAATCTTCTGCCGAATTTGGGAAATTGATTTGTTTAAACTTTTCGTTTTACATTAAGTTGGAAAATTGGTGTTATTGAAATATGCATATGCTTTCCATAGTTTTGATATCCGCTGATAAAGAATCTTTTGCCAAATTTGCAATATTGATTTGTTTAAACATTTTTTTTGCAACATGTTGCAAAATTGTTTTTTTTTCGCGCGATGTATATACTTTGTATGGTTTTCAAGTTTGCTCATAAAGAATCTTTTGTCAAATTTGCAGTATTAATTTGTTTAAACATTTTTTGTGCAATATGTTGCAAAATTTATGTTTCCGCACGATGTATATGCTTTTTATAGTTTTCAAGTTTGTCGATAAAGAATCTTTTTCCAAATTTGCAATATTAATTAGTTTGAACATTTTTTTTTGCAATAAGTCGCAAAATTGATGTTTTCGCACGATGTGAACGTATATTTTTTTATGGTTTTCGAATTTGCTGATAAAGAATCTTTCGTCAAATTTAAAAAATTGATTTGCTCAAACTTTTTTTTAACAATTAGTTATAAAATTGACGATTTCGAAATATGCATATGTGTTTCACCGTTCTCAAGTGCGCTGATGATGAATCTTTTGTCAAATTTATCGATCGTTCGAACAACTGTTGATTGTTCAAAAAATTCTACGATTGTTTAAACAATTGACGATTGTTTGAATAGTTACCGACTATTTGTTTGTATCACTGAGGGAACCTATAACTTGTAACAATTATTTTACTTCTGCTACCTGTACAGTATTCTCTTACTGCTACCTGCAGTAAGAGCAATTGAAGTGGGTGAAAGTACTACTCACGAGTACTTGAGTACAGAGTACGTGGACTCGAATACAGTCCGAGTACACGAGTCCATGGACTCGAATACTCGAGCAGGAGCAGAGTACTCGAGTACATGTACTCTGTACTCCGCGTTGTACTGAGTACTCAACGTACTCGAGTACGGCCATCTCTGGTTGGGCGTGATTACTACTCCCGGAATAACGGAATAGATACGTGAATGCTCCGTCGGGGCATCGACTTTTGGAATAGAATAAATTTCTTTTCCTGAGTTATTTGACGTGGGTTATTTCATTCCTTTATTCCGTTTACCTGTAGTAGCTGAATGATGTCCATTCCAAGCTTTAAAAAAAAGTCAAGAATGAAATACTCCACAAAAAATCATCTCGATTCCTCATGGATTGACACGCCATTTATTTTATTTCACCGAACGATGAATACTTCCTTACTCATTGTGGGCCCATCTCATTTGAGGGAAATAGAAAATTGTGGAGAACATTCAGTTATTTCGTGAATATACGATGGGAATAATGAGATGTTTTCGACTACATTGTCTGCTTCTAAACACAAAATAACCCAGGTACCTGAGCGGTTCCTGAAGGAATTTTGATACGAGTGTACCTTACCTTTTTTACCTTTTGTACCTTCCTTTCTTACTTTTTTTCCGGTTTTTCAAAAACTCCATTGTATATTCATGGAATAACTGAAATTCCTTTGAAATATTTTATTTTACTTTTATGTGATTGAGACAAAATTAGAAGGCAGGTATTCTTCATTGAGTGGAATCATTGTGCGTCAATCTAATAGTCACAGGTAGTATATTCTATGGAATACCGGATACTTGGTGTTTCTCGAAAACTTGTCGTGAAGTGATTTTCAACATTAAATAGTTCAGCATATTTTCTCATCATGTTGTTGTTGAATTCCTTGCCGTTATCTGATAGAATTTATGCATTCATCATGTAATTTTTTTAGAACGTTGTTTGCAGTCTTGGTTTTTAGTGGATATAAGATAATGAACTTAGTTAGATAATCTTGTATTACAAGAATGTATTGGTTTTTTCTTTTCGTCATATCCAATGGTCCAATTAGGTCAAGAGATATTTTTTCTCGTGGAAATTTCGGCATGTCTGGTATGATTCCTGGAACTTGATTTTATCATCCTGTTTTCATTGTTTGACAAGTTTTACACTTGTGAATCAAATGTTATACTTGTTTTTCCAGTCCTGGAAAATTTGTTGTTTGCTTTACTTTTTCAATCGTTTTTTTCATACTCAATTGAACTCCTCCGACTGTATGTGCTTTAGTTATGATTCTCGTTTCATATTCCTTTGTGTCAAGTAGGATGTATTTTAAGTATTTGAGATACAGCCTATTTTCTTCTCTGGCGATGAACTTCCAGATGTAATCTGATATTTTTAATAATCGGCTCATCATTAGACGATTTTTTTCCCCAGTGTTTATGTAAAAAGTCTAAAGTCAAATTTTGTGTTGCATTCGTTTGTAATATTTTTAGCAGAAGTTAAAATCATTTTTCTTCTTGGCTTGGGTTGAAATACAAGTCCTTATTACGTTTTTCTGTAAATCCAGATATTGAAGGATAGCATTTCATAGAAGATTTCGTTTGTAACTTTGTTGTTTGTGTAACCTTTCCGGGCCAAACTTTTCCATCGAATGATTTGAAATCTACATAGTTAGGGGTAGTGACACGTTTCCTCGATGGCTCGTCGTTGGTTTTCACGAGTGGTATATCTTGATATTCTTGTGACTGTGGTGATTGGAAATTCTCCTTCTCAGAATCAGAAGAATCGTCATTTATCGTAAGTGCGTCGATATACTGAATTCTGGAAAGTGCATCAGCATTAGTATTTTGGTTGCCTTTTTTGTAAATAATCTCATAGTCAAATTCCTCTAATTTCAGGCGCCATCTCATGAGTCGAGAATTCGGTTCTATGACGTTCATGAGCCAAACAAGCGGGTTTGGTTTTACTCCATCACTTGAAATTATATGCCCTAAATAAGCCAGCTCCGGACGAAGATACTCATACTTATCAGGTTGTAGCTTCAAGCCCGTGCGTTTCAATCTTTTAAATAGAATCATAAGGTTTTTGTTATGCTCTTCGAAGGTTTTGCCAAAGACAAAGACGTCATCGAGATAGCAAAAACAAATGGTTCCTATGAGCCCCATCAAGCTGTGTTCATCAGACGTTGAAAGGTTGCTGGAGCGTTGCGAAGACCGAATGGCATCCTGTTGTATTCGTAGTGTCCATTTGTAGTAGAAAAGACAGTCTTCGGAGAGTCTTCAGGTTTTATCGGAATCTGGTGAAATCCTGAGGCTAGGTCAAATGCTGAAAAGTATTAGGCGTTTCCAAGTTTGTCAAGAATTTCATCGATATTTGGTAATGGATAAGCATTGTGAATTGTTTTTTCATTCAATTTCCTGAAATATATCACGATGCGCCACTTTTTCTGCCTACTAGCATCTGATTTCTTTGGTACGACCTTTAATGGAGAATTATACGGGCTGGTACTTTGAGAAAAAACCCCTCGAGAAACATTTCTACGATTTGTTTCGTTATTTCTTTGTTATGTGCTGGAGGGTAACGGTACTGTTTTATATTCACTGGTGCATCGTCTGTTGTAGGGATTTCATGTTGTACAAGTGTTGATTCAGGAAGTGGGTCTCCCGGAAGTACAAAAATTTCCGAATATTACCTTAATATTTTCCAAATGGTTTCACCTTCAGATTTCTGTAAATGATCTAATCGTGTATTTTCCCATAGGAGATCAAGTCTAATCAATTCTTTTTCTTCGTTTTGATCAAAATTTTGAACATCGACTTTTTCAGTGATCTCGAATTAAATGTCATCGGCTTTCATGTCGTAATTTGAAATGTTATTGTAGTTGATTAGCGCTCTATTATTTTTCTCTTCAACAAATGCGTATACGTCTGGCTATCAATGTTTGTGGAGAATCATCTCGCATTATTTTGGAAACTTCTCAACCGATTGTGATTTTCTGTTTTGGAAGTTTTATTATGACATCGTTCTTTTCCATGAAATCCATACCTAAAATGCCGTCCTGCTGAAAAGGGAAATCTTTTCGTACAGTGTGGATTTCATTGCTGGTTGTGTTGAAGTTCCTTGAATAGTCACAGCTGAGTTTAGTTTTCTACGATACCGGTTTTCAAGCACAGATCCTTTAACTAATGAGCATTCTGCGCCAAAATCTAACAAAAATGTACCGGTTCTTTCATTTCTTCAAATTGAAATTGAACTAAAAGTCGTCGGGTTCTATTTCGTCTTCCGAACGTTCCGGGTATTTCATGGAGTCCTCTTCTTCGGAAGGCGAAGATTCTTGTTCTTCTGATTTTCGTTCCAGTTGTCTCGTTCTCGGTGGATCTTTGCCAACTTTTGAGGCTGGTTCCTAAAAATTTTTCTGTTTAAAATTGTCGTTTTTTTCCTCTGAATTCGTAACGTTTGAAGGAACTCTGTGTCTTTTGTAATTTTTGAAAATTTCCTGTGGAGTTTTTGGAAAACTTTTTTGAATTCGAGTCTAATTTACGCGAGTTTGTAAAATTTCTGGAATAATTCTCTGGATTTGAGTCAGCTTTTCGAGCGTATGGATTGAGGAATTTTCCTTTTCTTCTCGCAATGAATTATAATTTAGCTGCGCTGTTGTTTGCTGTATTAATAGCTTCTCTGAGTGTTTTTGGTTTTGACAAACGAACTTCTTGACGTATATAATCATCCTTAAGGGCTGCTGTGCAAGCTTTGACAGTGTTTTCGAGCTAAAATTTTTGTAAAAATGCCTTTTTTTTAGGGCTTGTTTGTTGCGAATTGATGGCTCGAAGGATTGAAGAATTCAAATCTGCAAAACGCGTACCAAGTTGAGATATACTCTTATCATGTTTTTGATTTATCATGTTCCTTCAGATCTGGTATGTCTCGAGAAGGTTTTCTTGAGAAAATAGTGTTCGCAAATTTTCCAAAAGATTATTAGTCGTATCGATAACTACTTCTACCATTGCTGCTGCGTCACCAGTAAGTTTCTTTGCGATAATTGCATTTTTGAACAATTCTTTTTCTGATTCTTTGACAAACGGTACTACATTTTCTATCATTTTTATAAAAGTCTCTACGCACATATTTTTTCCATTATACACTCTGATCGTTTCAAGAACAGTACGTAACGGGACGGTTCGAGCATTTGGGCGTTCCTGTATTTATTGACATTCATCCTTATCGTCTTCACTAAATTCAATTTTGTCATCTCTCATAGAAAAACTCTTTGTCTCAGGAGTAGATTTAAATCCTAATTTACTCGAAACTCTTTCTAAAATTTTAGGATTCTTCGTAATCTTCTTTTCACTGCTCAATTGAGAAAACAATTCACTTAATTCAGCCACAATGAGAGTAAGGTTTCTCACTAAGTCTTGGAGTGTCATCACGTCTTCTTTCGTAGCGAATTTTGCGTTCATTTCGTTCTCGTCACTCGATGACATGCTGTCTTTATTGAAAAAGAACGCAATATTTGTGATAAGCAAAGTAAGTTTTTTGTAAACTTACCGATTTTTCTTTCTGTTTTGGTGCTGGAAACTGGCCTCAGTACAACGAGTTATTTCAGTTTGATCTTGTACCGGAGTTTTCCGTTAATCGTTTGTGAGCTTTAGATCGACGGCGATTCAGCTGTCCAAGCGTAGAAAGTACTGATGTTTTCCGTTGAATCTCCCTTAGGTGGTCGTTTTACCTTTTCTGGTTTTCCACATCGGTGGCTCCTTGCATGGAAATTCTTCATGGGCTACTCAAACCGTGTATATGGTCTCGGACTTTAAGTCTATGCACGAATCCCGCATCGCTGCCACCGACTTATGTCGTACCTTCGCACGAAATAAAAAGATCACTTTCAAGTTTCTTAAAATGTATTTATTCTACAAGTGATATCGAACGATTACAGAATCAAAAACCCAGAAGTGCTCGATTGCGCACCGGTATTTATACAAGGCCGCGAGAAAAGATAGTAAAAAAACAATCTT
This sequence comes from Platygaster robiniae, assembly GCA_028476575.1. Classification (NCBI taxonomy): domain Eukaryota; kingdom Metazoa; phylum Arthropoda; class Insecta; order Hymenoptera; family Platygastridae; genus Platygaster; species Platygaster robiniae. Next base: position 28,711,947 of record CM052022.1, read on the forward strand.
AGATATACATCTGTTTGATAATAGCCTCGAGAAAAAGATCATAGTAACATAATCGTAGATTTGCATATGGATTTTAGATTTAGGTGACAGATTCACCGTATGAAGTCGTGCATGAATCTACGACAATCCGTTTTATATAATACTCTTTGAGAATCCAAATTTTATTTTTGAGGTGCATCTTCTTCTCTATACACCGAAACATAGATACTAGAAACCAGGTTTGGACACTCGCCCGAAAAAAACAAAAAAAAAACAGGATCTATGCAGTCAGGTACGTGGGAGGAGGTTTATTCCTACCATCAGTTCTTTTCTGTCTCTTCTCAGCCAGAAAAGTCTCAGTGCACTACGGGAGCACTACCATCCAGAATGGTAGTGCTACCGTAGCACACCTGAAACTGCCTGAGACTTTTCTGGCTGGATTTCGTACCTCTCTCTGTTACTAGGCGTAGCTTGTGTTGACGCATAGATACTAGATACTTATTTTCGAACTTTTTGATAACGTGCACGTGAAGTCATTGACGAATCACGCACCTTTCTCAACGAGTGCAACAGAAAGCCATTCAAGAGAAATGTGTAAGAGCAACAAAAAAGCGCTGGTGGTAGGGATACAGCCTCCTCCCACGTAGCTGACAGTATAGGTCCCGTTTTTTACACAATGAGTTTCCAATTTTGGTTTCTGGTATCTATGCATCGAAAAAATAGTGCATTGTGTCTAATGGCGAAAACACTCATTCGAAATCGGCTGTTTTCGCCCTTAGACACACACGATAATTTTGACCTCGAAAACATCGAAAATAAGCATGGATAGACTTGTTCCGACGGGTCAAATGGCGTATTGAAAGTCGACCGCAAGCGGGCAGTAATGTTACATTACCGCCTGTTGGGCGGCAATGTACTATTTTCTGCCTGCCTGCGTGTCAGCCTAAAATACGCCCTTTGTCACCGTCGGAACAAAGCTGCAAAGGTTTATTTTCGATATTTGAGAGGTGAAAAAACTTGTTGGGCCGTTGCAGGAAGATGAAGGACAGCTGTTTGTCAAACAATTCATGATCGTTATCATTCAGAAGTTTAAAACAAATTTCGTTTGTTATCATTTCACACAGTAAAGAAACGTTAATTATCGAACCATATAATGATAAGTATCTCTTTGAATCAATCTTCTTTATTATTCGTTTGAAAAACGGTCTATCACTTCAAAGTACTTCTTTGAAAAGACTACTTTGAAAGGTAGAAAAGTTCACCCTAGAATTAGGGCAGTCGATTTGTTTTAAGCGTCAAGGAATATTTCTCATTCTTCGCTCAGAGGGATGAACCAGTTTGAATTTGACAACTCCATCCTCAGTTTCTTTCAAAATTTCTTTGAATTCCGCAACAAAATGAAGCCTCTGAGTCGTTTGTAATAACACTCTTGCTTTTTGCTTTTCGCCCGTCGCCTCGGATTTTTTCGGACTTCGGACTTTGAAGAGCTGGAGCAAGTTGTTCACAGAGACCCAAAGTTTCAATGCTCAAATGTAGAGAAAACGTGGTATCGAACTTGCTTAGTTTGTCCAAATAACCTTGAACTGAGCATTTTTCGCCTGGCGTTATGGCTTTTATTTCAATGTTTTTACAATCCTAGGAAACTGCTGCTTCTATCGGACCGATGAGTTTGTTCTAACGCACCATCGCGTGGGACAAAGAGGGATAAGGTTCAATTTTGCAAGTGATGCTGTCATGTTGTCATCGTTTTGGGTAGTGTAAGGTAGGAGAACAATGTCAGCGTAAATGTTTCTTCTTTCAGCTAATTCTAGAATTATATTGCAAGATTCTCTCACAAGGCCAAGAAGGTCACATATTCCTGGAACAGTTTTCGCCATTTCTTGCAGGGCCAGATCAGCGGAGTAGTTGATAAAGTATAAACAGTAAACGTTTAAACAGTTAGGATGCTCATTTTTTAGTAACTTTTGAACCCCTTTATGTTTTACTGACATGTTTCTTGCTCCGTTGAAAAATTCTCAACGCGGTTTTGTAAGAGGCATGTTCAGCCTCAAGAGCGTGTCTTTTATGGTCGAAGCCAGAGTTGATCTCGTGGAATCTTAAGGATTACACATGCCAATTAATACCTCGTTAATTTAGAGTATCGGGCCCATTTACTATTTTGCTAGACCGATTAAGGTGAATCCTATGTTGCAAATTATGGCAATTAGCACCGACATGCCAGTGACGAAATTAAGCTGAGTTCACACTTTTGAGTCCAAACAGTGTCTCTTTCAATACTATCAAAATTTAGGATAGAACAATCACGTTTGGAACCAATTTTTGTTTAGAAAAAAATCGATTTATAAAACTGACTTCTGCGTGTGGGGGCAAAATGAGTATACTGCCCCCTTGACCTCTCAGTTGCAACGTCCCTGCTACAAACAGAAAAAAATTTTTGAAGATCGGTCATTTTTTCGCTAATTTATCACGCTTATAAAAAATTTAACATACACCAATTGAGCAAGATCGATTTTCTAGACGAATTCTAAAAAATCCCCTACGACGAAAGAACTCAAATTGAAGATAATGAAAAAAATCTCCGAAATATCACTTGTCAACCCTACGGAGGTGTCAACCCTAGCAATACTTTAAATATTTTAGTATGAAATTTTTCTTGAACATGTCATTAAATGAACTGATATCTTCTTTAATGTTAAAATACATTATTCATTAAGTAGGTTCTATCTAGAAAGTCATTCGTGAAAATGGCCATCAGTGAATTACTTTTCTTAAAATAAATAATTTTTCATCAGACGTTATCGTGGGAAGTGGAAAATAAAATGAATGTCAAAGATAACTTATTTTCACGTTGTTCTTGGCTATTCTTACCTCAACGTTTCCATGACGAAGAAAAGAAAAAAGCGGCTTACAAAATCTTATGAATAAACAATTGCACATGAAATCTTTCAGCCATTTATTCAATAGAGGTGGCAACGTATTTAACCATGATTTCAATAAAGGTTCCCAGCCCAAAGCTTCGAGTTCCATGTAAACCATTCCTAAAGTTCAAGAGAAAAAAGACAAAAATTACCACTCCTTAGATTTATCTAGTCGTCTAGTATTCCAAGTACATACATATAATCTCTTCAAAGTTTTTAAGAGAGTTGTGTCTATTCATGAAAAAACAAAGTACATTTAATTTATGAGGCAAATTTTTGAACAAAGAATCTAAAAATTTATTAATCATTGATGAAAAGTATTAATATTGTTATATCCAATTCGAAAACAATAAATTTCATTTAGATTTCTTTGAAATTTTTTTATATACATGTCCATTAAAGTGTCACTTATTTTGGCAATGTTGGAACTTTTCATTCCAAGTCTTCGAATCAATTAAGGTACTGAAAAAAAATTTTCGTGAAATTTAAAGCGAATCGGACATGATTAATCTGTGCCACAAAGTGACTGAATAAGTGGGAATTACGTGTGCTTTTTCAAACACTTTGCTCAAATATTCACAACTCCTGTAAAACTTATGATTTATGCTTGAAAAATGGCAAAGTTTAAGTACATAAGGTAACATTCAAAACCAAATTTTTCTGGATTTTTCAATCACTGTTATCTATTTTTTACTAACAATAAAAAGAAAATGTATGGCTAAAATTTATACATTTCCTAATTCATTTTCTTTACGAATTTGTAAATCCCAAAAAACTTACTGTAAACTTCCGAAATTTGGCAGAAAAAATTACGAAATTGCCAAAATAAGTGAAACCATAATGCCCATGAAATTTCAAAAATGATTTCAAGAGAAAATTTATGAAAGATGTTTGAAATTTCAAAATTTTTTTCAACAGTGTACTCCCAGTAAAACAATGCGGTCGCCAGGCTACGTAGCCAGTTCGTCGCCGTCACAGCGGAATTTCTCGACCGGTTTCGTCGCGAGTACGTTTCAATGGGTATGGGTATACCCATATCAATGGGCATACCCGGTAGTATACACGGTAAGTCGACAGTTCGTTTCAGCAGCGTTGCTGCGTCTACAATGGACGTAAAACGTCGACGCAACTGGACGCAACGATGCAACGCAAGTGAACGCAAGCTAGACAATGTTGGATTCCATTCAACTTTTGCGTCCCGTCGTTACGTTGCGTTGCGTTCAGTTTCGTCTATTGTATACCGGCCTTAAAAAGCAACGTAACCACTACATTGCTGGTACATTATAATGACGAAGAAACAAGATTTTTTTGGAAAAAATTTTTAATAATAAAATAATACTGGTTACATTGAAGATTCGCTGTACGGAAAAACCTAAAAAATCTCAAAAGGAAAAAACATTGATTTCATTATCGTTTTTCGTATTGACGTTTGAATCCGAACAATAATGCAACAAAAAGACAACACATAAATTTATGCACTTTTTGTTGCATCATTCTTCGGAGTGTCAGTACACGCATAGAATAAGGTGCTTCTGATCTGTCTGTATCCCTGTTAATTTAAATGGATATCGGGGCGAAAAATACTTCACTCTCAATTCTTCTTTGCACTCCGTGCGCGCTGCTTCGACCTAACCAGCTTGAAGTCTCTCGTAAAGCACTGGACGCCAAAGCTCATTCTCCAGTTTATATACCCATTTCCCCCACTCCCAGGAGGGGTTTGAGGGTGGGGGAATTGGTATATAAACCTGAAAGATGAGCTTTGGCGTCCAGTACTTTAACACTGATGAGAGACACTGCCAGTTACTTTGGCAGCTTGTATTCCCATACATAAGTAGGGGAAGGTGGGGCAAAGTAGGGACAGGGGCAAAGCGGGGTATTGTTTATATCTTTTCCGGATTAAGGTACCATCTGCCGAAAAAATTCTGGATGTCGTTTGGGACCATGCTCGAACTTTTTTCAGCGTACTTGTCAGTTTTCTTCAGAAAGTCTTGTTTTGACGGTGCGTGTCTCTCGTTTTGGTGCGTCATTAGAATATTTCGAGATTTTCAGATGTACGTAAGTAATCCTTAATCCACGTTCAAAAAATTGAAGTTTGGTAGCATTTTATAGTGCTCTTTTTTGCGCATCTATAATGTATGTTGGTTTTAATGTTCGAACATAACCCATTATTTATACGGGTAGAAAAAAAATGTTGTTCCGGGGCAAAGCGGGGTACTGGGCATCAGTGTGCGGCGTGTTATCTGACCTTGCTTTTTTAAGTACCAAGTCAGGCCATTTCCTCCTGATGCAATTTTGATGCGCAAAAAAGAGATTTATCCTTTTAACCCTTTTCGTCCCGAAAGTCCATAATTTTGACACGACTTTCCGTGCTGTATCTTTTGATATAATCCTCATCAAAACTCAATCAAGTAGGCCAATATTTATGATTCAAAGTCTCTTCTTTCGATTTCAGTAGTCAGAATCAACCTATGACTACACTGAAAAAGTTGCGGCCATTTTTTTGGAAAAAAATGCCTGTTTTGTTTACGTTTTTTTGCAAAAATCTTTAATTTCCACATCGAAAATTCCATGAACGACTATTCTAAAACATGCTATCCGCGTATTTTTGATCAGACCTTTCTTATTGCACCGGAGTTCATTCAAAGAAACAAAATGGCGGTTCCAAGATGGCGCTCGGAACTTGTCGAAAATATCAATTTTTGCTACAAACTCAAAAAATGGTCCTATTTTGTCAAAAATGTGTTTCAAGGGGTTTTCGAGGTCACAGATTTCGAAAATGAGCTCAAAAATTGAAACTTCAAAATGGCTGACCAAAAATGGCAGACTTTTCTCGGAAATCGTTTATTGTTTTTGTTTCAGTGTTGTAATATACGATCTATAAGGTTGCTAATTTCAGGAATAGGTTCAAAAATACGAAATTCAAAAAGCTGACATGAAAGGGCGTAGCATCTTTTTTTATTTTACCGTGTGTCAGTGGAAAATTGATAATTGATTTTTTTTTTCCATTTTATAAATAATGTGGGCTACAAAATCTCATCTTTGGAATAACTGTCACCAATTTTCCGTATATTTTTTGTCATCCTAGTTTAAAAATCGATGTGTATGATCCTATAGTTATTGTATTTTTAGATAATAGTAGAAATTATATCAACATGCATAATCTCTTTTATGCGCACGGATATCGATTACTATACCAGTCCACGCTTATAACTATTATACATGTACATGATAAATTAGATGAACAGTAATAAATACTTTCTTTTAATTCGACGCTAGAAGATTATTTTCCGACTATTTAACATTAGACATTTATAGAATCTATAAACACACATTTATTGACATTGCGCCCTTTAGCCATCAAAAATTTATTTTGCCGTTGCCCGACTCTCACCACGGGGAGGTAAACGCTTTTTGGAGAATCTTTTGCTTTTTTTTCTGCTTTTTTGGTTTTATGATTTTTTTTTGTTTTATGATTTTTTTGTTTTTTGTTTTTGTTTTATGAATTTTTTTTGTTTTTTTGAAGTTTTTATATATGTATTTTTAAAATTATTAGTTTTTCTATGAACAGCGCATCAAGTAGCTGTTACATGAAAAATCTATTTATGAAGAATATCGAAACATACTTTGCAAAAATGTTTTTCACATTGAACACAAAAAGATTTTGTTCGTTTCTCACATTTGTCTCCAGAACAATATCGTCTTGACTCCACATTTTTGAAAATGTGGGTCTTGAAATCGGGGTCAGATTTTCTTTGCAAATATGTTGTAGCAACACTTATATTAAAGTCTTTCATACTTGTTTTCTTTTCCTTTTGCCTGCAAGCATTTGCCAAAATGACAGCATTAGTCAAAGATGATTGAATCAATCTTGCGAAAACTGAAAATGTCCATTTTTTACTCCGCATTGTTGGCAAAACTTTACTGCAATACTGATCGTGAACATCTACTCCACCCATATGCTTATTGTACAATGAAAATGCAGCTGGCATCGGTATCTCTTTCTTATTTTTCTCCTCTTTCGAATAGCGTCTTGCAGTTTTCATAGGACTCACTCCTGCTGCAGTTGAAAGTATCGATACTTCCTTGGAGTCCATCAATGTAATGTAGTTCAATCCACTATTTTTTTCATGCTTGACAACGTGCGTTCCTCTGACAGCTTTTTTCTCCAGGTCATTTTTTTCTCTTACCCTATCTTTCCTAACGACGCCAGTTGCTTGCATGCCAATCTTTTGAAGGTGTATAAATAAATCAGGGCAAGTGAAATAGTTGTCACAATACAAATGGTACTGAGACAACTTTCTGTGCACTGTTTTCATCAAGAAATCTTCTAGAAGATTCATCACAACTCGACTGCCCAAGGCAATTTTTTGCAGTTTGTCCTGTGTAAAATTTTTTCCGCCATATATATCGCAATCAAACATGAAACCATCAGCCCCACAGAGAGCCCATAATTTTATGCCAAAACGAACAGGTTTATTTCGTATAAATTGTTTGATTGATAGTCTCCCAAAAAATTTTACCATCATCTCATCTGCAGCAAGAGCAGTTTGGAAGTATCCAAAGCGCTTGATGTTTTGTCTGAACATCTGAAATATTTTTCGAACGCGCCAAGCTGGGTCACTCAAATCGGCGTCAGAATGTTTCGAATACTTTATTCCGCCTTTCAGGATCCAAAAATCATTTCTAGACATAGCTGACCTAACTATTGGACATTCAAGCAAAGGGTTAGTTGACCAGTAATCTTTTATTGCATCGCGCTTATTGAAGGTAGACAAAATTATAATTCCGAAATATGTGTGTAAATCGGACATTGACATGGTAACTCCATTTTCAGCCGTTGCTTCAATTATGTATGTTTTCATTTCAGTAGAAAAAAACATTTCAAACAACTCAGTTGGTGACGATGAAGAAATTTTCTGTTTCTCAGATTCCTTCAATAAAAATTCATTGACAGGAATTTGGGCACATGCTCTTTCACCTGATGCCCATTCATACACATGGTCATTTTCAAGATTTTTCTGAGTTGATGAGTATCCTTCATGAACTTTTTTGTAAGATAACATGTTGCAGATATTATTACCATATTCTTCATCATTGTTTTCATCTCCCCCATCGCTGCTGTCTGATTCAGTTTCGAAATCTGAAGTTTCTGCAATTGGCGGCATCGAAACATCAACATGATAATTTCGCTCTGACATCTCACATGAATCACTTTGAAAAATTCTCGCTGTTGATTGGGCCAGTGAACCTTTTCTAGATCTTTTTCTTGAAGCCATATTTTCAATATTTTCATCAGCATTGATACACGGCAACTAGCTGAGAAAAAATATAACCGATGCTAGTCTGTGATGGCAGACTAAATAACCCCTCCAAAAACCCTGCATGCTTTCTCGCACTGCTATTGGCTCAAAACGTGCCATTCGCTTTAACTGTTCTATAAGTTAGTCAGGAATAGAAAAAAGGACAAAAGAGACTGGGAAATTTATGACTACGCGATGATTCTATGTTTGAAGGTTGACGCATTGAAAAAAAAAAAATTTCCAAAGCTTTTGAAAAAATCTCGAGTTTTGTTTATATGGGATTCTAAAATACAGTGCATCTACCTTGAAACAACAGCACCTATGTAAAAATGGTATTCTTTTCCTTTTTTTTTGAAATCCGACTTGATCTGTATGAATCAGCTAAATACGTGGGTACCCTTCTGAGAGGCATTCAACCAGGCATGTGGGTAAATTTTTGAATGGTGAGAAATGTCCGCAAGATAAAAATCCATTGAACGCCTAAAACAACATCTTTAGAAATGGCAAATACACAAAGATTTACCTTGTCCATTTGCGAGTTTGATGGATCACCGAAGATTTTCCGATCATATTTCTACCACGGATCTGGCTCATTCAGCCACTTGTGTGGGTACCCTTTGAGAAGTAAAACTGCACTAGGAAAATCCATTCAATGCCTAAAAAAACATCTTCAGAAATTCCAAATGGGCAACAAGTCACCTTGTCCATTAGCGGGATTGACGGATGACCGAGGATTTTCCGGGTAAATTTACAATCATCTTTTGAATGAATGTCATTTGCTTCTATCTTCTACTTTTAAACACAGTTTTTGGCTAGGTCAGTCAGGTCAAGTTGGAAACCAACGGAAAAGAAAAAAAATCGCAGGTTCCCAGGTGTAACAATGAACGATTTTAGAGAAAAGTCTGCCATTTTTGGTCAGCCATTTTGAAGTTTCAATTTTTGAGCTCATTTTCGAAATCTGTGACCTCGAAAACCCCTGGAAACACATTTTTGACAAAATAGGACCATTTTTTGAGTTTGTAGCAAAAATTGATATTTTCGACAAGTTCCGAGCGCCATCTTGGAACCGCCATTTTGTTTCTTTGAATGAACTCCGGTGCAATAAGAAAGGTCTGATCAAAAATACGCGGATAGCATGTTTTAGAATAGTCGTTCATGGAATTTTCGATGTGGAAATTAAAGATTTTTGCAAAAAAACGTAAACAAAACAGGCATTTTTTTCCAAAAAAATGGCCGCAACTTTTTCAGTGTAGTCATAGGTTGATTCTGACTACTGAAATCGAAAGAAGAGACTTTGAATCATAAATATTGGCCTACTTGATTGAGTTTTGATGAGGATTATATCAAAAGATACAGCACGGAAAGTCGTGTCAAAATTATGGACTTTCGGGACGAAAAGGGTTAACAAACGCCAGGCGCGTAGGCATAGGGGGTTTGGGGGTTCAAATTTTTCCCTCCTTAAATTCGGATGAAATCAATTACTTTATAATGTAACTAATAATGAAAACAGTTACATAAATAAATTTTGAAAATACAAGTTACAAGAAAATCAATGAAAACGTTAAAAATATATATTTTACAAAAAAAGTGAAAATAATCAAAATGTAGGATTACGTTGAAAATATCAATTGTAAAATTTTTGCACTCAGAAAATTATCCGAAAAGTTTCAAATCTACGAAAATCTTAAAAATTCAAAAAACCTTCATTCTTAGGTCATTAAATTTTATAAATCAATGTACAATCCAAATTAAAAAATTAGAAAATCATTTGAATGATATAAACTCTGAAAAAATACTAAATGTAATTAAAAAGTAACTTTCTTGTAACTATATTGTCAAAAATAAAAATTTATGAAATGTTTAACGAAACATATTTTTTACAAAAACCCCTTCCGAAATTTTTTTTGCCTACGCTTCTGATAAACGTTCATGATTAAACTGACGTTGCTGTTTTCTTTCATGACAAACAGGTGCGTAATTACAAACGTAAATCCACTCAACAACAGTGGAACCAAGAAGCAATGCAGGCAGCAGTAGAAGCTGTGATTTCTGGAAAATTCGGCCTCCGAAAAGCAGCAACAGAATTTTCAATGCCACAAACCGCGTTAGAGCGTCACATTGCGAAAATGCGTCAAAATCCTGAGTACTTGGTCAAAAAAAAATTAGGACGCTTCACGACAGTTTTTAATGACGCACAAGAAGCTGAACTAGTAAAATACGTTACTGAATTGGAATCTCGTCTTTTCAGCCTTACATGCAATGAACTTCGCGAGCTTGCTTTTCAACTTGCGCAACGCTACAACATCAAACATCCGTTCCTTAACGACAAAGCAGGAGTTAATTGGGTCCTAGGATTCATGAAACGACACCCTGACCTTAGTCTGAGAAAACCGGAGGCAACGTCAGCTGCAAGGGCAATGGGATTCAATCGGGTTGCTGTAGATGAATTTTTCGATTTGCTGGTAAAAATTGTGGAGGAGTTTCAAATGACACCCGACAGGATCTTTAATGTTGATGAAACAGGTAAAAAATGTGTGATCATATAGTAAATAAATTTTTTCATTTTAAAAATAATTTTTTTCATGTGAAAATCAAAGAGATCGATGGACAAAAGTCAAATGATAAATTGTATTAATGATAAGTCGACCCGAGTTCTCTGAAATTTTTATTAGAAAGTTAAGGTAGAGATTCTTATCTATTAAAATCAGATAAACAATCGAAAGAGAATGTCTGAAATAGTCTTCTGCTGATATCATATTTGTTTGTCCTTTTATTCTTACAGGCCCTCACTGTTAATCCCAAAGGGCAGTCAAAAATAATTTCGAAGAAAGGACGACGACAAGTGGGCACGTTGACATCGGTGGAGAGAGATGAAACAGTACCAGCTGCAATTTGTTTTTCGGCCGCTGAAACCTATGTACCACCTATGTTGATTTTTCCACGCAAAAAAAACAGGAAGTTCTTAATCTTGGTCTTCCACCGTCAGGTTTTTCTGTTTGCCATGAAAGTGGATGGATGACGGAAGATCTTTTTTTGATTTGGTTCGAAAAATTTATTGCATTCAGTGGAACGAAAAGTCTTACTCATTCTTGACAGTCATTCAACACACACCAAAAATATTGAACTGGTTGACCTGGCTCAAAAAAATGGAGTTATTTTGCTCTGCCTCCCACCTCACTGTTCCCATAGAGTACAACCACTGGATGTTTCATTCATGAAACCATTGAGCAAATACTACGAAGAAGAAATACGCAAATTCTTACGCAACAATCCGGGAAAAGTTGTTACACTGGCCCAAATTTCTACTCTGTTCGGTGCGGCCTACATGCTTGCATCTACGATGACTACAGCCGTGAACGGGTTTCGAAAAACTGGAATTTGACCCATAGATAAGAACGTTTTTACCGATACCGATTTTTTGCCAGCTGCAACAACCGACATCCAGATTCAAAATGATTGTGAAGCAGCGTCAACCACTCTTGCAACACAACCAAGTCCAATCATTCCGGCTCCGATTCCACTGACGTCTGTAGCAAGGACGGAAACGTTAGATCCATCTGCAAATCATAGAGCGAATGCCACCCCAACTCCAGCTTTTGAAAAAACGCCAGAAATAATTCAGCCCATCCCGAAAATTGCTCAGTCAACAAAACGAGTTTCCAGAAAAAGAGGAAAAACAACTGTTTTGACATCGCCTGCTCACAAAAAGCAACTCCTTGATGCTGAAAAGGAGAAAAAAAACCAACAGCAACGAAAATCTCAGAAGGAATACGAGAAAAAAAAAAGGTGAAGAAGTACGTAAAAAACAAGAAAAAAAAACGAAAAAACGGGAGAAAGAAAAGAATCAGCAAAAGAAAAAAAAAGGAAAAACAAAAGTAACTCAATACATGAATAACTTCATTCTCTTTGCTATGTGATTTGTGTACTTTTTTCTGAAAATAAAGTATAATCGTTTCTTACCATTGTTTTCATGGATTTTTGGCATTATAAGCCCCGGTGAATGTTAGTTGACAACATTATCATCAGAAATTATAAGGTACCCCGCTTTGCCCCATGTATGGGGCAAAGCGGGGTGAAAAAAACTTTTTTTAAAATCGTTCTAAACAATAACTTAAATTTATAAAAACTAAGGATGAAAAATTTTCTTCGCTAGTTCAAGAGTCACTAAAGACATTAAAAAGCAAATTTTTGTATTTAATTAATATTTAATATGTTCGAACTATCATCAAACTAGAATGTCCCCGCTTTGCCCCACCTTCCCCTTTTGGTCCAGAATAGAAAGTGATTCACAGAGGCAACCTTGGAAAATTTGGAAACACATCTTGAAACATGGACGTATTTCGACCTTCGTTAATCGCAGATCCCTTTTACCTCCCTCTCTAAAGTAACGGTAAAAGGTCGAACCGTATTGTGGAAGTAGTGCGGATTATCCATCCCTCACTCTCTCAAACACGTACGCGTAATGCGGGGAGCAAGAGAGACACCTATATCTTCAGGCTACTTGGCTAAAAAATTTTTGTCAGACCAGAATTCCGAGAAATTTGTTCAGTCAATAATCATAAGCACACGGGCCATTCGGATCATTTCGGGCAGCCCCGGGCAGCTTCCTTTCGTGCGTAACGGACTTTCACTTTATGGCGCGGAGGAGAAGATTCGCGTCGAGTGGGGATTAAGGGGAATGTGAGAAGCGTCGAGTCTGGGTAAATAGAGAGGGAAAAAAACTGTTTTTCATGCGGAAGTTATATGCCGCGTGACTATTGTTCGGCTTTCCCTGGATTTCCTCTATTTTCTAGCCCATTTATGAAGGCCATTGCAGAGAATTTCGTTTCGGGATCCCTCGATTCGAAATCGAGAATAAGAAACGCCGCTGCAATAAGTATGTAGTGCCGAAAAGCTGCAGTATAATGAATAAATATGAATAATTTATCCATTACGTTTTCTTTAAAATAACAATAAATAAATTATTGTTGTTACCATTTTAATTTTTTCATAATAACTTTTCAAGTTACTACATATTAATAATTTATAGCAGGTGATTTTTACTAGGAGAATAATCTCTACCAAAAAGTATTTCGATTTTGTTTATTTTAAAGTTTACTTGACATCATGATTAAACATAATGTTACAATGTAAGTAGAAAAAATTTTCCTAATGTACTAGCAAAACTACTATTACGATTGTGGAATCACAAGGAATCTTTTATCGATTCCATGATTTAAAATCTACTTTGACAAAAAAAAATGCATTTAAGTATGCATACTGTTTAAGGGGGTCGTCTAAGTAGCAGCTTGATTTTCGAGCCTGTATCCAGAATTTATTACGAAGGTAAGGAAAAAGATATTGACACATTTTTGTTTGTTTTTTGTTTGTTCAATCGTAATCTTTCAAGAGGCAATTTCGTTGAAATGATATTTCCACATATTTAACTGCAGGATGACCTTGAATGTGCACTTATCAGAATTTTAGTACCAATTTCCCTGCAAGATTTTTGGTTAATCACGTAACCTACAACAAAAAACCAAACTCATCTATAATTGTTATTACATCAGCTATGGTTCGACTCCAGCTTTTTGTAAAATTAAAAAATCTTTTGAAATGATGGACATTTTTTTAAAAAAAAAGTGTTTTTTTCCTTTTTTTTCGAATTATTATTGTTTTTTTGAATAATAAAAAAACAATATTTTGTCAAAAGCTCGTGTTCAACCATCGCGACAGGTCTTCTGAGCAAATGAAAAAAAAAATCAAACCGATACGTGTACAACTTTACTCAAAATCTTGCAGGGAAGTTGAAAAAACACGACTTTCGAGAAAACGCGTTTAAAGCTTTATAGTAAAATAATACTTGACTGGCAAAACTTACACTCAAATCATCTATGCAAAAGCTGTAGAACTATTCTTCTTTTTCAAATAAATGTTACCGATTCGTAACTTGTAAAAACGGTCGAAAACATTTCACAAAGACCTTATAGCCATTATACATGAGGAATAGTAGGCGACGTTACGGCGTAAAAGGCCCAGACGGGACTGGGTAGGGCGCTCCATAGTTTGTTAATCAGCATGTTTTCGAATAAATCCTTCATAGTGCAAATTCCTAATGACGTCTAAATTGGAAATAAGCCAAAAAAAAATTGATTTTTCGAAATCACGAACGTAGACGACCCTCTTAAAGCATAAAAACAAACTAAACAACCTTCTTTTATAATATGTGTAATGTAATAATGTTTTACAGTGATCATAATATTTTTGATGAATGTGAACAATGTGAAATGTCGGATCAAAAAAATGTTTTCATAAACTTTAATTTCACGTTTGGAAATTTTTGTTTACGACAGGCTGGATTCAAAATATTTTTTTCAAAATGGTAAGTTGAGTATTATATAGTTGTGATTAGAAATTTTGGTTTTCATAGAATCGTTAAACGAAAAATGATAAAAAAAAAAAACACAAAAATACTATACAAAAATACTATACAAAATTTATTATCATTTTTTTTTTTGAGAATAGTTTTTTTCTTTTTATTTAATATCATGTCTCTTAAAATTACGACGTTCACGTTATACACGTTTTACATGAAATATAACAGTAATCAAAAGGTTTTATTATTGTATAAATATTGATGAATTTTTTTTTTCACGTAACTTATTCAGTTGCAAATTTGTCTGTTGAATTTTTGGTATTATTATTTTAGTGTTAGTAGAAAATTATAAGTCTCCTCAACAGAGGGGCGCTCCTGAGCCTGAAACCAATGTACGTCACTTAAAGGCCCCATTTGTTAAGTTACTTTTGGGATTATTTATAATTTTGAGATTTTCGATTATAATTTCTCAAAATTAACAACTTGAATTTACCGTCAAAATTAGGCGGGATGTAACATTATTTATATTTATTAAAACTTCAGAACTTTTGTAGTATTTTAGACTTCTTAGTAGGTACTGATGGCATACCAATAGTTTTAACCTCATTATGCTTATCATGTTAGTGTGCCCTTTGATTTATAATAATACTAAATAAATAGAAACTCTAGCTCAAAAGTATATCATTATAGTTTTTCATTTTTATTTCTGATTAAAATTTCGAGTTCGACTTTGCATTTAAAAAACATGTGATATCCGCCCCCCCCCCCTTCCCTCTTAACTGACATTGCCAATGTAAAGATCGCCGTCGTAATCGTGTGTGGTTCCCACACTTGAAAATAAAAGAAAAAAGTAAGATCCAAAAGTACTGATATCATGGGATGCGTCGCAGATTCTTTAGTAAACTTAGTAATTATCAATTATCACCCACTTCATTTGTCACGTCTAATTAAACAAAAAACTCTGTTTTATTGCTTCACGACACACGTTACCAGATTAATCATCGTATTTTCCATTCGATGCTTTCGCTCCATTTACTTTTAAACACAAACGTTACGCATTTCGATATTGATGCGTTCAAAAGCAATCGACGGCCCGTTATGATAAAAAAAGATAAATAAAAGTTCGAATTTGGGTGATAATATCGTAAAAAATAGTTTTAACTGGCTTTCAATTGCACATCTGTTCTATTGAAATCATCGTGTGCTAATTGAAGAGCTCAAAGTCATGTAAGTTAAGTTAAAAGTCTTATTAGACTATTATATTTTATTACCGCATACTACAAAGTAAAACAAATTTTTTTTACAATTTACAATCTTTGTGGTATATGCTTTCGACTTTTCTCATATGAAACAAGTGATCTTCTGTAAAGGCATAACTGACGTATGTTGTACATATGTAATGCTACATCTCATGCTAGCATTCAACCCATATTAATTTTACTGCTAGTAGAATTTTTTTGTGAATATCGTAGAATTTAGAATTTTAAGGAAAGAATCCTTTCAAAAAACGAGAATACCGTACATACGTCTCAATCAATATTCCAATGTCTGACTAAGATGCAACGGAAGAAAAAAGCAGATAATAAGAAAAAATAATTGATTCAAAATATAACATCAAGCGGGCCGTCGATCGCTTTTGAACGCATCAATATCGAAATGCGTAACGTTCGTGTTTAAAAGTAAGTGGAGCGAAAGCATCGAATGGAAAATACAATGATAAATCTGGTAACGTGTGTCGTGAAGCGATGAAACAGAGTTTTTTGTTTGATTAGACGTGACAAATGAAGTGGGTGATAATTGATAATTACTTGGTATACTAAAGAATCTGCGACGCTTCCCTTGATATCATTACTTTTGGATCGTACTTTTTTCTTACATTTTCGAGCGCGGGAACGACACACGATTACGACGGTGACCTTTACATTGGCAATGTCAGTTAGGATTCAATATTTCTAGGAACGAGCCTTTTCAAGCTGTTTGTGCTAGCTGAGAATAACGGTGGTCTTTCGGACCGAGAATGCGGGTGCCTTAGAAAATTAGAGGAAATTGGGAAACCACAGAGGCAGAGTTTCGGAGCTTGTAAAATTGAAAATATGTATCATTTTCTGCATCTTACGAATTTTCCGGATTGTTCACAATTACTGATAGTTTCGAAAATTTTTAATGTTTTTTGCTGAAAATATTTTTACCATTCAAAACTTTACAAATTCAATAAGAATTCATAGAAATCTTTCAGATTTTAGTATCATTATATTTCGAAATTTTATATTTTTAAAAACAAACATCATCTTGCATTATTAGAAGAAATATATTAATAAATACAAACCGTCTCTGTAGTCAAGTGGTTATGCCACCTGACTACAAAAGCGGAGGTTTCGGGTTCGAATATCCTGCCTGGGCCCAGGATTTTATTTCTCAGGAAATAACTTCTTGGGAGTCCGGCGTCGAGATTTTCTAATATCGGCACCTTTCGGGCGAGTTTGAGCTCTCAACCGCTTGCTTTCCACGGGGTTTTCCATGAATTCCCCCGTGGGTGGATAGCTGGCATCGTGATCAAGTCGACGTAAATACCAAGTACAGTAAAAAGTCGGTCGATGGCCGCAGTGCATGGGATAAGAAAAAGAAAGAATTCGGATAAGAAAAAGAAGGCCCTACCACCTTGAGGTGGGCCACGCTCAAAGCCCCCCGTAAATTAGGGGGTGAGTATTGGGAATTAAAAAAAAAAAATTTTATTTCCAATTACGAATACGTTTAAATTGTATGAAATTTCACAATATTTTCGAATTTCGAAATTCGGGAAATTTCATAACTCTTATACTATGTTAATACGTGTTTATAATATTTCTTCAACATATGCATAACATAGTTCTTACATTTTTTAATAAAGATGTGAAAAAATTCAGGTTATAAAATCACGGATATTCTTGAAGAATTAGACAAACATTTCAATAGTTTCAATTACGTTTAAAACTTTAAAATAAGAAAAAATTCAAAAGACATTAAAAATATTCATAACTATCGGTGATAATTGTGTACAATCTGGAAAATTCGAAAGATGTAGAAAATGATACATATTTTGAATTTTACCAGCTCCGAAGCTCTGCCTCTGTGGTTTCCCAATTTTCTCTAATTTTCTAAGGCACCCGCATTCTCGGTCCGAAAGACCGCCGTTATTCCCAGCTAGCGCAAACAGCTTGAAAAGGCTCGACCATAGAAATATTGAATGTGTTTCTAAATTTTCCGAGGTTGCCTTTGTTAAACGCTTTCTATTCTGGACCCAATAGTACTTATGTATGGGAATACAAGCTGCCAAAGTCAATGGCAGTGTCTCTCATTAGTGCACATCGGTCATCGGTGTTACGAGCAGTTACGAGAGAGTTCAAGCTGGTTAGATCAAAGCGCGCACGGAGCTGCAAAGAAGAATCAAGAGCGAAGTATTTTTCACCCTGATATCCATTTTAATTGACAGGGTTACAGACACATCAGTTATGCGTGCACTGACACTCTGAAGAATGATGCAACAAAAAGTGCATAAATTTATGTGCTCTCTTTTTGTTACATTATTGTTCGGATTCGAACGTCAGTACGAAAATCGATGATGAAATGAATGTTTTTTCCTTTTTAGATTTTTCAGGTTTTTCCGTCCAGCGAATCTTCAATTATTGTACGTTGGTGGTAGAACCGAAAAAACCGTCAACATAGATAAGTTTTTCGGAACGGGAGATTCGAGCGCTTTCGAGAATGTTCTAGAGCACTCGAAATTTCCCCGGCGCCTTATAGGAGGATAAGAGCGGCGAGTGGGGAAAATTATCAAAGTTTCCTGATTGGCGCGTGGATTCCGGCCAATAAGGAACTTCAAGCATCGCGCGAGACAGAAGCAGCAGAATCCATCGAGCCTCTCTCGGCTCTGGAACTCATCCCAACCTACCGATCTCCTTCCTCGTGCAGCCTCTCTTGGCTCCGGGCTCATCAAGCAATTTCCTAATCCGTCGTAGCCTTTCTCGGCTCCGGGTTTCCTCAGAATTTCCTCACCCCGTGTAGCCTTTATCGGCTCCGGGTTTCCTCAGAAATTCCTCACCCCATGTAGCCTTTCTCGGCTCCGGTTTGTACCTATTTTCTCTCACCACCCCAGAGAGCGACAGGGGAGAATAGCGAACAGCTCAAATCGAGCATGTTAACAGCAACCGCGATAATCCTATCTAATATGTTTTTCCACTCTGTATATTATTGTAAATAGACACATTCTAAAAGTTCCTTTCTGAATAAACGACTCCTTGGGAGTCATCGAAGGAATTTATAAAAAGTTATTATTTCTTGCGCCCTCGTTGTTTACGTCCCCTTCAATTGACGTACAACACAATATAACCAGTAATATTTTATAATTAAAAATTTTTACAAAAAAATCTTGTTTTTTCGTCATTTTAATGTACCAGCAACGAAGTGGTTACGTGGCTTTTTACGTTGCATTTGCGTAACTGTCACGTACCGAGAACGTAACTGTTACGTTACGCAGCAACGCTGCTGAAACTACGTAGCCTGGCAACGTAGTGATTACGTCACCACGACCGAAATGGTTTACTAGGCTAGAAAAAAGATTTAACAAAAATAATTTCAGTGTAAAAATTTAATTTGTATAAAATTCAACGGTTGCGAACGTTGAGAAAATTGTTTTTGGTGAACTTTTTAAACAAAAGATGTACATAAATTTTGTAATTTCACTTACTTTCATAAATTCATAATTAAGCCTTGGCTTAGCTTAGCTGAAATTCATAAAATCAAATGTGATATTCGTCAAGATTTGTAATTTTAAAATTATTTACAAACGAAACAGCTTCATTTTCATAATTCTTACATTTTAAGTTATAAAAAAAGCAATTTATAAAAATATTTGATTCTGAAAATCTCATGGAATTTGCTTTAAAAAATCATTATTTCAAGATATTATGAGCGTGTAAACAAAAATAAGGAAATGTTTTTGAAAAAATTACGATTTGTCACTCAAACCCCAAAAAATCTGTACGCTTTATTACAAGTGTTTTACCTGCTCCGTTTTTGAGAAGAAAAAATCGTTGATTACCTCGTCGATTATGCGTCAATTTACATGTGTTTTTATGGAGCGAATCGTATTTTTGCAAATAATTTAAGAAGGAATAAGGGAATTTTTTCAAAACTTTTCCAGACTTTAAATTGGACATTAACAATCAAGTTCCAACTTACAAAACGAATTTCTACTATCAAGTTGCTCTGAAAAATATTTACAAACATCATTTTCGAATAACTGTCATTGCTTAGTTTGAAATTTAGCAATGTTGAATACTGCTATACGCAGTCGTTGTGTATGGAGGACGTATATAATAAAACTTGGCGATTTCTAGATTTAAAAAAATGTATAATTTTGATATTTTTATGAGATAGCAGATAGCTTTCACGTCTTGGAGCCATAGTTAGAGTATATCACTGCTCGTAATACCTTAATTATCAATAATTCAATATGAATCTGAAATAAATATAAATTTTTTACCGCATCGAGAAACAGTTGCAGGTGAAGCGGCTTCTAAATCCATAGTCTCAAAAATCAAATTCGTAGATGTAGAAAGTTGGATGACTTCTCCACTCATTAGGCATAATTTGCGGTTGTCGTCAAGAACAGTGTTCATGTTTTCGATCCAAATAGCGTCAATCGGACCGTCAAAAATAAGCCATTTCCGATTATTATTGGTAGAATTTGCAAATAATCGATAATTAACTGCCAATATTCCATCATTCCAATCATGTGAAACAGAATCGAATTGCCCATACAATTGACCAAGAGTTATGGATTTTGGATTTATAACCACCTGCTCAACTTTGCGTTCGTTTAAAAGATTCTGCAATGTTTTGTTGGTTTGCAAACATAAAAGTACAAATAAATGGATAAAACTTAAATTACGACACTTAACAAAGTCAATGCATTTTTAAACTTCTTTTCTACAACCATATAGAATTTTTAGTCATTTCTTACTCTCTCTTCACAAAGTTTCAAAGCTGTAGCCAAAATTTTGTAAGCCGTCGTTTTTCCTCCAAACGGGAGTCCAACAATCATAAAACCATGCCTGACAATCATCATTTCGTATATTTGGTGGATTTTATTGAGAAATGAAGGAACACATTGAATGTTTGCATCTTTGCATGCGTCAAAAATGCACTTGTTCAAATCCTCATAGTCGTAATCAGGAAGTTTGACGTTGGGAAATAGATCAGACATTATGTCCTGAAAAGTTTCCAATACAACAATAAATACATAACTTAATAAAATGATAGTTTTTAGAATATTCATTTAAAGATTCCTGTAAAATACAGTAATTAAAAGGATAAAAATTGTTACATGGAACAAAGCAACGTCTTGTTCGATGAATTTCGGAAGATTGACATCTTTAATGCTCCGCAGTATCAAAATTTCTTCATTTTCTTCCGGGTACTTTAATTTCAGATTTCTCGCGGAATTTAGTACCGACTTCACTGCCCTCATCCCGTAGTCGTAATGACTTTGAGTCGACAATTGCTCCGAACAAAGGCGATAAGACATTACAATTTTTACTGCCAGTGGTCTGGCGTTATAGAAACCGTAGGAATACAAAGTAGTTTCAGCTATTAGAGCGTAATCTGGAACCTGAGTATTTTCGGAATTCATCAAAAATATAAGTTGATATATGTTATGAAAAATTTGACATATAAAAATGTCATTTGTCAATTTAAACACTAAATAGAGATTTTCAAATGATGGAAAAACCTGTAAGGTTCGAAGTCGTGAAAAACCTTTAAAAAGAATCAGATTACAAAAAAATCCTACCATCATGGCGACTGATCGGAAAAGAGCTTTTAAATTATCAGGAAGCTCGCTTCTGCCAGTATATCCTGGATTCATTGTGATGAAAATGGCACAAGTTGGATCCAATTTTAATTCAGTTTCTTCGAAATTCAATATTTTCTTTCGAGAATTTATCGCTCTCTGAATGGTCAAAATTTGTTGAGCCACCACCGACAAAACTTCTAAATCTATTCTGTGGAATTCATCAAAACACGACCAATTTCCAGTCGCTGCCAATCCCTTTTTGAAATTCAGAAAGATTTACTTAATTTAGTTTTTACTACGTGCGAACGATGGTTGATGAGAAAACAGCTGTAATAAATATGTAATAATTTGTAACACTTGAAATTCATGAGGATGTGGAAGATGGAGGTTTTTAAAGTAACGCGCAAAGCGATAGTGTCATAAAAAAAATTATATCTCAATCTTATATGTATACACTCGCTCCTGCATCCAACGAACATGCTTCAATGCATCCAACGACAAGCAGCAAGCGAATAGGAGGGAAGCTCACTCCCATGTTAAAGATGGGCGAGATGCTCTATCCTTTTCTATTTTAAGTTCTCGTTTTTCCGCCTTAGTGCGCAAACGTCAATACATATGTCAAAACACGTGTATACATGTATGTATTTAGCTGTGTATATATCGAGCATGTGCAGTACGCTCGAAAAACGAGAAGTTACGAGAAGGCCAGCCAATGAAAAATCTCAGCGTCTTGCCAATCTCAGTGAGCCCCCCCTGCAAGCGAATGAGCGCCTTATATCCCTTACCGCCCCTTACTCCCACCCAAGGATACTGGAAGAAGGATGCCCGACTCGCCACGAAATCTACTCGAAAAACGGATCGTATATCGTCAGCTATGTGAGAGGAGTTTCTTCCATTTAACTAACGAGCGTAAAGAAGAGGATATTATACAGCTAAAGAGAGAGGAACGCATTGGTTCCTCCCACATCGCTGACCGTATGCTGGCCAGTGGCTGTGGACTTCCATAAGAGCCCATGCAACCAAAGATTCATTATTCTGTCCTCAGTCTGTCTCTTTTCTCTTTAGAGGGAGAAGCATAGGCTTTCACGTAGAAACTAGCACCTCCGTGGCTAACCCGTTAACTAAAAACTATGTCGGGCTAACCCGTGAAAGTCCACAGGCACTGATACTGACCACTTTCACTGTAGCGAGTCGGGCATCCTTCTCCCAGTATCCTTGCTCCCACCCATGGCTTGCGGCGATGGGGTGGGAACTCTTTCTCCCTTCTCCCGCGCGTCCCTGAATCGCAATCTATGGCTTTCTTATATTCCGACGCGCTCGACGGTCTGGCTGCGACTGACTCTAACGCATCTCATTTCGCGCAGCCCGCTCGAGAGTGGGGGTCCTTTACGCACCTTGACGCAACGAAGGTCACGGTCCCGAGCCAGTGTTGTATGAGGTTTTCGAGCGAGAGAGCAAGACAGAAGATCGCTCTGATTGTCTGCCTTGCTCGTATTTTTTAGCTTCTAACGTCCCGCTACGTTTTCGCAGCTTTTCGAGTGGCACTACACATTTATTTCCTTTTGCCCCTCGAATTACATATCTTTTCCAATGGACCAGCCAGATAGATCGTACCCATCAGCGGCTATTGAATAGAGCCCCGCAGCAGAATATTAGAAAACGAAACAAGCCGAAAAATACGAGCAAGCCAGACAATCAGGGTGATTTTTTGTTTGCTCACTGGCTCGAAAACCTACAACACTGTCCCAAGCTGCTCATTGGATGCAGGAGCGAGTTTATAAATATAGTTAATACATTGCTTTAACGTTAAATCGTTTTCCTTACTCGTATGATTATAGTCCTCGGCTTCGCCTCAATCTACAACCTTCACACTCGTGGGGAACGATTCGGCCATCCTAGTTAAACAATTAACTATTTCATGTCAGCAAAGCTCGAAATATTTTGGTTGAAATCAACTTAAATTTCAATTTTGTTCCAATAACCTTCGAATAACATTTGGAAATTTTAAGTGGCTGACAAATGCCTATTCTTATTTACAAGCCAATTTATCATCAACAAGTCTTTCATGAGTTGTAACATTTTTTTCAAGCGTACTTTGAAAAATTGTCCGAGTGCGATGTAGTCCAATCCTTCGGAGCAATTAAAAACTACGCATTGTTTGGCAATCGCTTTTGCGAGATCTTTAACAGTTTCTGTTTTACCGGTCCCTGCTGGACCTTCGGGGGCCCCTCCAAGATTCAAACTTAAGGCACAAAAAAGAGTCCTGTAGCATCTATTCGTCAATGGTGTTATGCAAAGGCGACCGGTATTTCCCACATATTCGTAGCCGTATTTCAAAGATGAATTGATCATTTTCATCAGCAGATTTTCATCCTAAGTACAATTGTTTATGCTTCAAAAACCATCACTGCATGCATTTTATTTTTCTCACGTATTATAGAACATTGATGTCCATTGAATTATTTACTATTAGTTAATACTCACTATCCAATAATATCTTAAATGGCAAAGCCATTTAAAGTCAGTAACCAGATTCACGTTTTGTTCGAACAATTCGTCGAGAACGTTATTCGCATGTACATCCAATATCACTAAAGCCTCTAAAATTTTTGGAAAATTGTGAAGCTTCTTTCTCAAGGAAAAATTTACTGTACTTTTTTTACAATTTACCTAAAGTTATGCGATTTTGCTTTGTTAATTTTCCTCGTACAAGATTCACGATGTCGTTCAATTGCTCTTTACGAATTCCAATGTATTTGCACAATTTTTCATGATGGGGTAAAAAGTCGTTGACATTCGATGTCCAATATAACAATGATATGCAAAGAATTGTTTGTCCAGGCCACTCCAAAACCCATTCATTTCTTGGTTTTGTTGGGAATGCTAGCATTGATTTTGTGACCTTGAAAGTTAAGGCGATGAGATGTATAAATAGTTTTTATTGTTATATTTTAATAATGAAAAATCGTGATAACAATGCCATTCCTTGAACGAATAAATACAATAGTGATAAGGTGAACGGTAGGATTTTTCAGCTAAGCGATCGGAGAAACAATGAATTGAAGCGGGATTGATATTTTGTACTGGTAAATTTTTGCTATTTCGTATCAATACAGGGTGCATCACCATTATCAGGGTTAATTAAGTAATAATATGATTACCAAGTTTTGTTATGGATAAATTGAATTTCACAAACACCTTTTATCATAAAGATAGTTCAATGGAGATAGTAATTATTCGACGTATCCATGCTGCCTCAATGGCGAAAATAAATGATGTCGAATAAGGATGTCAAGACTTGTTTAGTAATCCTTTCAACCACGCTGCACACGTTCATGCCTGGACTGTTAGGAGGCCAAAATTCCTTGGACCAAAGCATGTACCATACATAATGTCCAAGTGCCATTTTTTACCTAATGGCCCGTGCTGGTTGAAGAAACATCTTGTATAGAATGCATACGGCCTTCTAGATACGACATCTTTTATCAAAAGTTTTAATATGTTTGTCAAAACAGTTAAATACACCTCTTTGATGACCGTTTCACCTTTTAATGGCTTCTGGGGCTATTGACAAACATTTTTTTGAGTTTATCTTGTTTGCTCGTGTTTTAAAACACTTTTTGTACTTTTCCTACCCTGGCAATCGGGATGCGACGTTAAGCGTTGCCTGAACGTCACATACGAAAATGACTTTAAAAAAGCCATTTCAAACCAAAAAACGATATGAAAGAGTTATATTGTGATATTTCAAGAGATATTTAGCAAAAAAACGATAGGATTTGCCTCAATTTGTCATTTTGGATAGTTAATAACAATTTTCCTTAACTTGCTATTTCATAATTTAGGCGTGTAAAAACAGTTTCAAGGAAAAAATGTCAATCTTGTTATAAAACACATTTATTTTCTAACTTGAAAAAGTTACATAACGGCTAATTAGGTTTTTTTAAAATTAAGGAATTGTAGGATTTCCTTGTATATATCCCTGTATACATACATAATGCTACAATGCCTTAACTGTTAAAAAACCCAATAAGGCGTTATATAACTTTTGCAAGTAAGAAATAGATGTTTATTATGACAAGATTGATATTTGTTTCCTTCAAACTATTTTTACACGCCTAAATTATGAAATAGTAAGTTAAGGAAAAATCGTTGTTAACTATCCAAAATGACAAATTAAGGCAAATCCTATCGTTTTTTTTTTTTTTTTTTTTTTTTTTTGCTAAATATCTCTTGAGATATCACAATATAACTCTTTCATATAATTTTTTGGTTTTAAAAGGCTTTTTTTAAGTCATTTTCGTACGCAACGTTCATGGCGACGTTCAGGCGACGTTTAACGTCGCATTCCGATTGCCAGGGCCTATAAGTATTCTTAAATAAAAGATCTTTAATAGTCAACTCAGAGAAAACATAAAATCGGATAATCTGCTGTCCGTCCAGCGCGGTGGCCTTCGATGTTAAGACCGAGCTTGATGCCGACATAGTGAAAATTTCAATACGGAAAATATTTACTTTAATCTACGAGGTATTCGGATACGTGACGCGACATCTGTTTGAAACATGCTGTAGTAAAAAAATTAAATAAATTTTTCTCCGAACTTTGGCGGCACACCCTGTATACAAACTCCTACTTCAATTACTTCAAAAATAATTTGAGTTTGGAGAAGATAAATGTATCTCGCACACTACTTTTTTCATAAAATAGCAGTAAAAAAAAGAAAAAGAAAAATTTGTCGCACCTTCGCTCGAACACTTATTTTCATGCCAGTTTCTAATTCGATTAGCCATTTTTCCACCTGACCTCGAGATTTGGCAGTATCAATAATATCTTCTAACTCTACTTCCTCTCCCTTTGAAGATATCATTTTCGTCACTTTCATATCATTTGTAAAAGTTAACTGTGCGATTCCTTGAAAGCACTTTTTCAAATGAGGCTGTACGCTAAAAAAATTGTTATTTACTTTCCAAACCCTGTTTTGCGTATGTCTCAAAACGTAGAAAATATTGAAAAATTTACCGTGTTGGATCCTTAGTTTCAGAAAGAATTTCCAACAGTTCATTATTCGACTGCGTAAGGTTCAGAACATAAATTTTTATTATTTATACGATAATAATACGATCTGTAAAAAGGTACCTAACGACAAAATCAATTCAGACTATTTGTCATGCCAACTGACTTGTGAAGTCGGCCTTATTGACTTCGTCATTAAGAACCTTTCTACAGATCGTGTCACATATGTCTGTAGCGAATAACACGCTCATGTTTGGTGATTCACAATCTTACCAAGAAAAAGAATCTCGGAAAAAAGAGTCGCTTCTTCTCCAAATAATCGTTCAAGCCTTTTTGAATAACTTCCAAAAGGTTGGTTGATTCTTTTAAAAGGTCGAGCATCTTGTCGATCTCGACAACTGGCATCACTTTAGGGTTAGTCACCACCGAAGACATCAAGTCCTTCCAAATCTAAAAGATTTGTTTTTAAATTTATATGTGTTTTTAGATACTCAATCTGGAAGCAATATTAAAAATCGTACTTTGTCAACTCTTGTAAAACGTCGACCTTCTTCAGGCATTTGTTGCTGAATATCAGGAGACGTGAAAATTGGTTCCAAACACATCCACGTTGCTTGAACTTTTAACCAAAAGTCAATTATATCTTGTAGCAAGTGTAATTTTCTTTCCCATTCTCTGCAACCAGGATAATATTATCTAATACTTCGTTTTCAGTGTGACAATACACTCGTTGCTAAATCAAACAAGCATGCATCGGACAAGCAAGTCAAGCGAATAAGCGTGTAAATTTTGAGCATTTTAAGGGAACGAGTAACCCTTTCTCCCACCCATGGCATGTGTCGATGGGGCGGGAACAGGCTAAAGCTCCTTTCTCTCTCCTCCTGCGCGTCCTGCAACCTAAAAGCTATGGATTTCTTATGGTGTGGTTACACGATCTGTCGAGCCATCACGAGCCTATCCCATGTGTATATCTATATATATTATATATATGGATATAATAATGGGATTGGTGATGGTTTGGTTGATGGCTCGGCGGATCGTCTAACCACGCCTTTATATTCCTATGCGTTCGACTGTCGGGCTCAGACTGACTCTCGTGCATCTTGCTTTGCGCAGTTCTTTCGAGAGTGGGAGCCCTCCACGCACCTCAACGCAACGAAGGTGAACGATCCCGAGCTGCTTGTTCGATTTAGTAACGAGTGTAATTGTTTTTTAGTTTGTTAAGAGAGCTAGTGAGTTAATGATGAGCTTTTAAAGCATTTTTAGAAATGCACGTTATCGAACTCCATTGATAATAATTTAATCAGGAATAACTCACAGAGTTTCTTTTTCGAAAGGTTTGATATAAATCGAGTTTTTCATTGTCTGTGTCCTAGTGAGATGATCATCGAGCAGAAGCTGAATTTCATCCACACTGGAAATCACATATGTGCCAGTATCAGGATAAGAATTCACTATGAATTTAACGTCAATCCAATCTGAGTGCATTTTTGACAAAGCTTTCTCCAAGTTTCTTTCTTTTGTTGCTGTTTCGGAAATTTTCTCGAATTTCGGGATGTACTCGTCTAGCCCAAAATCTACAACCTTCAAAAACAAAAAATCTTGGAGTTAAAAAGTTTTCGTATCAAAGTCCGTGCAAAGTCAACCTCAACAGAAAAAAAAAAACCGGTCACTAACTGGAAATTCCACCTTATTTTCAATGTTACTTTTTTAAAGTTTATATTACCTTCTCTAAAGTCATGTTCTGATCCACTTTGATTGGAAATCCAACGATTTCGGAAACTTGCTCCCAGTGACGTGCCTTGAGACCAGGATTTCCAAGAGTTGCAATCAGGGGCATGTGCTCTTGGAATTCGTCGATACTAGTTCTGACCGTCTCAGCCAATTTTCTTATCGCTGGTTCCTGGAAACTTTTTTCTAATTTTTGAATCGTGCGATGAAGGGCTTTTGATTCCAATTTAATATGGTCAGGATCGAATGTTCCAACCATTGATCCCATCCACTTTTCGTGGCTCAGTAAAAAGTCGCAGGCTGAGTCGTAAAATTTTTTGTACGGCGATAATTCATTCGCTATCTGACATAATCATAAAGTTTATATTACAAATTTTACCTTTACACTTTCAATAATTGTTAGCTTTCAAATCACTTGTTAAAGTTGTCATAAACTGTAATCGATCTTACAAAAGTCATATGAATTCAAGAAAATGTTTCTAAAATAAGTTAATCAGTACCTGTTTTCTCAGAGGATATTTTGAGGTTTCCCATCCAAACATTTCTTCTTCCTCATTAAATTCTTTGATTTTGTTAATGGCAGAGACCAATCGATTTTCTAAACTAGTTGCTTTTTTTCGGTACCGAAATATTTCGTCAACGTTTCTCCAATATTGCATTTCATTGCACTGTTTTTCATACAATCTGAGACTTTGTTCGAATTGCTTTATTTTTAACTTTAAACCTTCTTGATATTCCTCAGTTTTTCTCTCAGTTATTTTGCGATGTTCTTCGAAAATTGATGGCATTCGATGATACCTTGAAAATTAAACACGCCACCGTGGATTTGAACGAAAGTTCTTCAATTTACTTAGGCGGGATGTAGAATGAAGAATTTTAGCCTAAATCCACGGATTATGTTCATATGTGAATGCCAACCCAAGGCCCACAAAACAGATTCTACTTGAACATTTTTAAATTAATATTAGTTCGATACTTTTGTTGAATGGTTCCATTTTTGTGTTTGCTTGTTTGTTTGTTTTGTATTTTTGCTTATAATACTTTTGAGAAATCGAATAATTATCAAGACAACGCTTCAAGAAATCAACCAACGAACCATTGAAAAGCAAAATTGTTGGTTTTTATTTCAACGGGGGTTAAAGGTGCGTAATCTGACAGAAAATTGATGTTATTCACTATTTCCTTTAATTTTTCTTCTAATTCTAACATCGTTTCAGTCTCAGCTTTTTTCGCAAAAGCACAAAGTGCCATTAAATCTGAGGTATTTCGTGGAAGGCTTAAAGCTTTTTCCGCAATCTCTTGATACTCGTTACCAATCCTAAAAATGTTACGAATAATGAGCACAATAT
The DNA here is from genome assembly GCA_028476575.1 of Platygaster robiniae. Taxonomy (NCBI): domain Eukaryota; kingdom Metazoa; phylum Arthropoda; class Insecta; order Hymenoptera; family Platygastridae; genus Platygaster; species Platygaster robiniae. The sequence continues at coordinate 28,741,425 of CM052022.1, forward strand.
CTGACTAAGTTCCTGATCAAAGTGCTGGGGAAAAAAATTGCATGATACATGCATGCAACATGCAAGTTTTTAAATGCCAGAACCTAAATGTATGCTAAACTTGCATGGTGCATGCATGCGACATGTATGCAAAACTTGCATGGTGCATGCATGCAAGCAGGAGAAAATCGCTTTTTTCGACATGCATGCAGCTTGCATGATTATCTTATAAGAAACGGACATGGTTCTGGCATTTAAAAACTTACATTTATCACGCAATTTTTTTTCCTGGGGTATAAATAAAAAAAAATCATAACATGGTGAAATAAACTTTCTGAATAAAAAAGATATATATGCAAAAACCATTTTATACCTTCTAGATTTTTCCTGATAATCTTTAACCATCCTGTTTAACAAACTTTCTTCTAATTCCCTAGCAACTTGTGCCAGAAAATTGATCAGATCATTCCTATTCACAACAAATAATCCTGTGAAAATTGTGCGATCAAATTCCAAAGGAATTTCTCTGGATAACTTGTGATATTTCTGCAAAAGATGACCAAACTCTTCGAAAGTATGAGGTGGATCAGCTTCCAAAAATGATTTGATTTTTTTCATTTCCTCTCCGTTGATAAAGGAAATGTATTTGTCGAGTTCGTGAATTAGCAATTCTGGAACGACTCTTTCATCTTGCACGAATTCGGTAATTTTTTTGATATAATTTTTTATTATATCTTCGGGGATTGTTGGCTGAAAAATTGAGAATGTCTCTTTAGAAGCGATTGTTCGGAGCCTGAAATGAGTGTTTCGGAAGAGTCAAAATGTTCGGAGATTAAACGTGCGTTTTTGTATTAAAAACTTTTTTAATTTTTTTGTGTACCGTGGCAATTGAATTTCTAATGAATTTGTTTGTTGAAAGAGTCAATTTTGACAGAAATTAATTTTGAATTTTTTTTCACTACTTAGAAATCTAAGAGGGTCAAAATATTATCGTGTCATTGAGGGGTCTTAAAACTTAGGGTAAGTTCAAATTGCAAGTCAAAATTCAGAAGGGAACGTAAATTATTCTTTGAAATTATATACCAAATGTTCTTAAATAGTTATTTGTAATAAATAAAGTCTTTCAATCAAAAAAAATATCTTCAAACTTTATCAAACGTCTAGAAGATAGAAATATTTTCAATGACGCATGGTCAAAAAAGTATCATTTATTTCACCTTTAAATATCCATGTGGTTTATTTTCATTGATTTGTTTCTCAATCCTGGGAAACTTTTGAACAGTTTTCGATAAGCCTTCCAGAATCAAAATAAACGTATCGATCATAAATTTGAATGTGGGCTCAAAATTGATTGAATTATTTTTGAGGGTAACATTCAACTGGAACCCGAATTTCTTGTTCTGAAAAAGATAATGTGAGTATTATTCTGAAAATTGGTTGAGAAATTTAAGCGCATGTCAGATTTTGTATTCACCCCAATATTTGTCAAAAAAAACATGTAGTCTTCCATTGATTGTAAACAAATTTCTTGCAAGCAACTTTCCATAACAGTCGCAAGGCAGTCCCAAAATTTCTGCATAGATATTGAATTTTGCACTGGAAATGTACCTTTTTCGCTACCCTGGAATTTAAGTTCAACTTTAGAAATCTTGAAAATAAACATGGTTTTTGTTAAACAACCTATATTTTATAAGCTACCGAAAATTATACTTTTGAAAGGAAAGATACATAAATTATGTAATTTTTCACATCACACATTCAATAACTAAGAATTTTAATTCAATACACAACTTTTTACTTACTTCCTGGCATATATTTTTTATTTTTGGTAGCCAATCCATCAATAAAATTTTCTGTGTATTCGAAATCATTTTCGAAAAAATTTTACTGAAATTCGCTATGTGCAATGTTTTTTCAGATGAAGATAACAATTCAAAGTCAATAAATCTTGTTTTTCTGGAAAAAATTATATTGTGTAAAATGAACAGAAAATTTTTGTAGACTATGTTAAATTATATGACTTACCTGAAATCACGATAATAAATATTTAACGTTTTTCTTATACAAGAATGATACAAAAAGAGATTGTTTGCCATTTTTCGTTGATTTTTGCGAAATTTGACATTATGTTCCAACGTGAAAATTTCATTTTTTTCATTTTCTTTCAAAGTTGATACCTTTAAGAATTTATATATTCAGTGATAAATATACAATGTTTTGTTTCATTACTTTTTTGATCGTTTTTTTGACAGAATTCAAAAATTCAGAATTTCAGATTTATTAAATTTTAGAAATTTTCGAATGCAGAGAATTAAATTTTCAAATTAAAGCATTTCTAAATTATGAAAAAAAAAAAAAAATCACCAACTTAAAAAATTGGAAAACAGTACGGTAAAAATTTGTCTGAATTTATCGACTGACTGGATTTTAAGTGAATATTTACCTAAATTTACCTAAAGATTAAAAAATAAAAACATTTCAAGACGTTTTTTTTAAAACTTATTCGAATTAAATAGTTCTAAACTTTATAATCCTTAGCCAAAGTCGATTACATCAACTCACCTTATCAGAAAAATCGACAATATCACTTTCAGCTTCATATAAAAGAAAATCTACCACAGATTTTTTCACATGAATGTTATAATCTTCTTCTGCTTCAAAAATACTTCTATTTAAAACTTCCGGAAATCTTTCAACGTTATTTTTTGGAACCAACCCCAAAATTTTTACAAGAATGTCTTGATCCGTTGGAGCAACATGAATATCGTCGATTCCATACATGATGTAAAAATAGTATCTCAAACGGATTGCATCTTTTTCATTCGATGGATCTTGAATCAAAAATTGAGAATCGCTCATTTCTTCACTTCCTTTGATATATTCGACAAGATTTTTTAGAAAATTTTTTCGTTTTTCCCGTCGTGCCAAATATGAGTAATTCTGTTGCTCTGTTTTTGCCAATTTCATTTCTTCCACTAATCTAAAAAATGGTTGAATTTTGTTATATCTGATCAATGTTTAAAAAATTTTATTGACTCACTTTCTCATTTTCGTCAAAGGGTGTTTGAACATGTCTTCGGGGAATTTCGAACCACATTCTTCTTCGCCAATAAATTCTTTATCAATTATTTTTGTGTGTTTGTTTTTCAGTTTTCGTTTCCGACTTATTTTTGATTTTTCTTCCAATGACACTTCTCTTGATTTTATTTTGCGTTCTTCTAAAGGCTTCAAGAGTTTGCAGCTTCTTGATTTTGATGTGTCTGGATTCATTTTTTATAATTATATTTAAAATTAATAAAAACTTCGAATATCTTCTGAAGTTTTTTCCATTCCGTGTTATTGTTTTTATATTTTGAAATTCATAGGTGTCAATATTATTATAAAATTACTCGACAGAGTATTGACTTTCATTGACTAGTGAGCAGTTGGTGTTTACCTCACTCGAATGTTACGACGTTGCTATTAGTAACTGAGAAGTTGTTTAGTACGGATGATACCATATTATACATAATTTTATATATCATTTACATATGATCCGATTACTATAGCACCTTAGTTTTACTTGAAAACTTGTGATTCTTAAGGTTTTCGGCGACTGCTGATTTTTAAAATCCCAATTGACGCTGCTTCTCCAATGTGTTTAAAGATATTTTTTAATTTATAACTGTCGCCCTAAGATTCAATGTAACTAAATATATGAATGAACCAGACATTCATATTTCTAATATATATTGTCTTGGAATAAATTCTGGATTTAGAAAACTGATTATTTTCAAACAAATGAAAGGTCTAGAAAGATCTCTAAGAGCCACATTCAATTTTTGTCTTTAATTTATTTATTCCATCAATATTTCAACCTCCTATTGCCCAGTGAACCAGTGAGCTCACGGTGAGCTCACAGTGAGCATCCTATTTCATCTATTAGGTGAGCTCACAGTGAGCTCATTGTGAGCTCAAATGTGATCTCACTGTGAGCTCTATATTTTATATATCATACGAGCTCACTGTGGATACTGATTTATTCTGAATTTAAAAATAAATAGTTTTCAATTGTAGTTTTTCTCAATTTTCTCGATAAACTACCTACTCCAAAAAGATATAATGAACGGTTGGTCGAGCAAGACAGGGATAAAAATTTAACACTTAACAAACATACTTTTTATTTTTAAGAGCAACACTGACATTTAAAGTAGCGGGACTGAATTTCAAACATTTTTTTTATTGAAATATGTATAACTGAGCAACGAGCGAAATATCTTACAGTTAGTAGAACAAGTCAACTTATACTATGCATACATAGTATAAGTTGTCACTGAAATTATACGATTTTTCAATAACTCGCATAAATTTTGATAATATTAAATAATTATTTAATAATATCGACCAAAATATACGTAAGTAATTCCTAAAACTGTGTCCTAAAAGGAAAATTTGTACATATTATTTAAATCTAAATGAATGGATTGTAGAATTTGAAAAACATTGGCTAACAACACAATGAAGCTTGAGGCGACACCAATGTGGGAAGGTGTTATTATTACATTAAGTCCGAAGACTTTAATTGTTTTTAAGGATATGTACGTATTAGGTAGGGGTTATGTGCAATTTCTAAAACTATTTTTTGTAATTAAAACCAAAAAGAATATGAAGAGGCACTATAACCCATATCTAATACATAATTTCCGTGAAAGTAATATTGTATTACTTAAAATTGCAATAAATTTATTTGAATTTCGAAAAAAAGTTTTAGTTTTTCAATGACCACAACTGTGAGAAAAGGAAAATTTGTATGTTTTATTAAAATCGAAATTAATAAATTGTAGAATTTTATATATAGTAGATTTTATAATTGTAGAATTTTATATAAAAACTACAATAATATAATAACTTTTATAATTTAATTGCAGGTCTCACAATTTCATTGCAGATTTTGTCATTTTTATGTTACTATTATAATTTTGTGTTGTAGAAATTGTGATATTTTACAAATTACTATATGTATGATACGAGTAGTTTTAAATAGATAATGCAAGAAAAGTTGAAATGTTTAGAATGCAAATCGTACTATGTAAATCGCATATTCTACTATACTACCATGCAGAATTTAATATTCGTGTATAGCAAAATATCAATTCATCATTTTTCCTATTAATATTCACGTTTCAAGTTCATACAGTATGATTTTTCACAAAATAAGTGAAAATACTATACTAATCGGTATGAAGCAAATATTAATATAATATTGTAAAATCCACTACATACTTATACAATGTCAATAATTACAAATTACAATTTAATATATTAAAAAGTACACAAAAACGTAGGAAAAAGAACTATTCATACTTGAATACTGGAAAAACTATATGACTTTTTTTGAAATGTGGATTAGTAGAAATCACAATATGATATTGCAGAAAGTACGGCAGAAGTATGGTATGATATATTTGTTTGACAATGTCAACAATACAATATAACAAAAAATGCAATAAATAATTAGCAAAAGTTCAATATTTTTTTGTAATGACTACTTGATTTTTTTTCAAGTGTGTATTATAAATTATGCCAATTTTTTTTCACAATATTAAATTATTCATTCCCGTACGGTTGCTTAGGAAACGATTTTCTCATGATCACTAAAAAAATGAGCAAATTTGTTATAACGTGCATAGCTCGATTGATATTCTGAAGATTAGCGGCCTTAAATAGGCATGAAAAATAAATTTTTTTAAAACCTAATAAACTTCTTCCCCTGATCCTCACCTTTTAACCCCAACACATGGCTTATAAATGTTCCGCCGTGCCTACATTAGAGGTTCTTGTATATCAATTGACGCACCCTCCTCGAGGTTCCCAAAAGTAAAAGCAGTTCGAAAGCGAAAACTTGACAAAAATAAAAGAAAATTGACCCATACTTTGATAATGATTACATAAAAAGTATATTTTTGATCGTCGGTTGTTCTCGTGTTGCGCTGCTAGGAAACGCGTAACTGTTGAATAACACAAAATTTTTATTTTAAATCAATAACTTTAAATAAATTATTAAATTATAAATAAGTTTAAATATTTGATACAAGTCGTTGAATTTTAATATTCACAGTGAAAGATAATCAACAATTTTTGAAGGTGTTACCAGTACGGACATTAACGAAAAACTTAATATAGAAACGAAATTCGTAGTGAAGACATTTTCGAAAAATCCGGGGGAGAAGTCTGAAATTCTGATTGAGTGGCTCGAGTGGAATAAAGACAAAGGTTACTGGGAGGCTTGGTGCCCTTGGTGGCCAATAGGGAAAAAAATATTGCACCTTTCATCAAAAGCGCTATCAGTTTGGTCAAGAATACTTGGATGAAATTCCGAATAGGCATTGTTTATCAATGTGGTATTTGCAAGTTTAATTTCATGAATCTAATTTCATTCTAATTGAATTGAATCATGAATTTCATATGGAATCAACAAAAAAATCTTTATTCTGCGAAACGTTTTTATTCATATCTCGTTTTCGGAAGTCATTGACATCAATTATTTTAATTTCAGTCAGATACTAAAAAATTTAAGATCAGATTTTTCCAAATTTGGTTATCGAGAAAAATTGTTTTTACCAATCGCTGACTGTAAAAAAAGTGTCGAATATAAAAAATTATTCTTTTACTGTAAAAACACATTTACCTTCAAACCTTGATAAATAGTTTTCACATACGTTCAATTGTTCGTTATTGAATAACAAAATAGTACATTTTTATAAAAATTTTAATTCATTTTAAACTCGAAACATTTTTTTTTTTTTTGGTTTTCTTCGTCTCAAAAATTATACATCAGAATTTTACATATGCTGGTGAAATTTCAGAATAAAGAAAAGAAAACTGAGAGTTACGAAATTTTATAATCTTCTGAGCCCGTCTCAGCGAGCGAGCTAGCGAACTACGAGTACTGCGACTACGCTTAAACTCGTTCAAACTTGCATGGTATCGTAGCACGTGTCACGATAATAATCAAGCTTCAAATTTACAAATCTATCGAGAATAAAAAAATTGTTACATAGACATGATAGACATTGTCCAAAAGTAATCTGAATCTGTAAAGTATCACGCGCTGTCTAAGTGCGCTCGCTAGCTTGCTCACTGCAATGCGCGCAACAGAATATAAAAATCTGTACCTTATAGAGTTTTCTTATATATTATAGTGTTTAATTTTTTTGCAAAGCTTGTTGGCGGATGCGTATTTCTAATACAAAAAACTTTTCTATATCCAAAATGTTTTCTGCAATCAGCAATTGAAAAAAAACGATTTTTTTGAATACCAAATTTAAAAATATTTTATCTCGAGTTTTTTTAACATCACATTGAAATGAATAATCATGTGTCCGTTTTTTTCCAACGCGAAACGCGAAAAAAAAAAACATTTTGTAAAATAATAAATTTTGATTGTAAATATACCATGTAATGACCCATAGGCGAAAATCGTTCGTTATAATGGGTGAATCATCACGTTCCTTATTCTCGGTGAAAAAATGTACATGTTAAAGCGTTTCTTTTCACCAGATACGTACCCTGGCGATCCAAGAGGGACCGAAGAGGGATTGGAATTCGGTCGCTCTTCAGTCACTGTTTGACCAGTTTGGTCTTACGCAGTCTCTCGTCGGTCCTTTTTGCGTCGCTGTTCGGTCGAACTCGAAACGTCACTAATGTACTCATGTACAATATTTTTAGGAGCGTTAGGAGTAAAAACGGGGCTGTAGAGCACTGTAGAGGACCAATGAGTCCCGAAATTTTCGCGAGCTTCTGCTCGAGAAATCGACCGCGGACGTCAGCTGATAGTTCGGCGTGCATTAGTGATTATGTTGTTGTAAACAAAAACATTAACACCAATGTCCACAATATTCAGACGTATTTTAGCGAGTGTTAAATTTAAATGTGAAAAAATGTGATTTAAACTGAATACCCTAGTGATTCGGGTTTGTATAGAATTTTTATAAAACTCCTTATAAAATTTTGGTATTTTTAATAAATTTTTGCTTCTTTTTATAGAGTCACTTTATGAAAAGAGGAAAGTTTTATAAAGTTTTTTTTAGTTTTTATAAAGTCGCTTAGTAAAAAATTTATAAAATTTTTATAAAAAGACAGAATCTTTATAAAGTAGATTTCAAAATCCACTTACATAATAAGAATGTCATCTTTTCATAAAGATTTTATAAAGTTTTTATAAGTGACTTTATAAAAAAAAATTGTAACTTTATAAAACTTTCCTCTTTTGATGAAGTGACTTTATAAAAAAAGCTAAAATTCATAGAAAATACCGAAATTTTAGATGCAGTTTTATAAAAACTCTTTAAAAACCCAAATCACTAGGGTAATTAGTTTAAATTACATTTTTTCACATTTAAATTTAACACTCGCTAAAATATGTCTGAATATTGCGGGCACTGGTGTTTATGTTTTTGTTTACAACAATATAACCACTAATGCACGCCGAACTATCAGCTGAAGTCCGCGGTCGATTTCTCGAGCAGAAGCTCGCAAAAATCTCGGGACTCATTGGTCCTCTACAGTGCTCTACAGTCCCTTTTTACTCCTAACGCTCCTTATCATCTTGTACATGAGTGACGTTTTGAGTTTGACCAAATAGCGACCCAAAAAGGACCGATGAAGGACCAAACTGGCCAAATGGCGACCGAAGAGCGACCGAAGTTCAGTTGCACTTGGATCGCCAGGGTATGAAAAAGCTAGAAAAAAAAATACTTTCTCAGAATATGAAACGAGTGATTTTGAAAAAATGGGGAAACTAATGCGCAAAAAATTTCCAAAAAGACGAATCGGGGAATCAAGCGATTCGGATGTTCACTCAGACATTAGCTCTCATGAAGCTGAAACATTGCCAGAGAATGAAACCAGAAACTTGAGGGACGTTGACTCTAACGAAGATTGTCACCCAGTCGGTAATCTGAATAAGCAACACTTGCTTGTGCTATGCCTCGTAACCAGAGGAATGGCCAAGGGAGTGAGGTTCAGAAGTTTAAGGGGTCACGAAGGCCGTTTTCTCCACCTCCTCCATCCACTCATTTGTTTTCCGTTCTATGCGTCTTTGTCGCACTTCAGCAGCCTCTGTGTCCCCTTAAACCTTTCTTCAAAACCAGGAGTACCTTTTTTCTACCATGAGTAGGTAGTTTATCGAGAAAATTAAGAAAAACTACAATTGAAAACCATCCATTTTTAAATTCAAAATTAATCAGTATCCACAGTGGGCTCGTATAATATATAAAATATAGAGCTCACAATGAGCTCACTGTGAGCTCACTGTTTCACTGGGTGGGTCCTCATCAGGATGATTACAAAGATTCTTTTTGCCTCTCAAACACTAAAAAGAAGCATTTCAAAACACGTTTCGACATAAGACTGATTTCATTCCGATTCGACGAAGCTTTACGGGTAGACATTTTATTGAAATTCACACATTTCGTATAAAAAACGAGTTTCTTCGACGCGTTTTTTACTTTTTTGCTAGAAATTTTTTTTGTTCGTTATCAGGCATTTTTCTGAGGCTTTCAAAACTGACGTTTCAGGTTATCGCTGATGAAATTTTTTTTTAAATTGTTCTTACTTTGACAAATATTGACCAATTTCCATGATTTTTGTGTCAAAATGCGCGGAAAAAATTGAATTTTCCAATCGTCCAAGGATTCTCGGGATACATACATATTCGCTTGTTTTATTGATGACAACGCAAAAAGTGAAAATTTTTTTCTAAATTTATTTTCTCGAAATGTATTTTTTTTTTTCATGATGAATTTTTTTTATGCAAGAACAATGTTTAAACTTCGGTTTCAAAAATTTTGGGGTCGCGAAACTTTTTTGTTATTAAGATATGAATTTCAGAAAAAAATGTTCTATTTTTACCCCTGGAATCGTCTGAAGTTCACATTTTTTTTGTATATCTAATTTTTTCACCTAGCTGATTTTTTTTCTGATTCATTATTTTCAAAAATGTGCCAACATCATCACTTGTAATTGATATGTTATTCAGTAATAAATAACAATTATCGCTCGCACTAGCTCCATGTTTATAACAAGTGAACAACAAATACTTTACAAAACTTTCAAATGATAATTAAGTGTACTGTTTTTCATAAACAATGGACGTATCTGTTTACGAATGGAGAAAAATTAATACCTTGTCAAATGAGACTCATGTAAAAAATGTAGATCTGACGTTACCGACAAAGAAAAATATTCGAAGACACGATGTAAGTAAATTTTTGGGGGCAACAAGCAAATAATATTTTCTGACCCTTTAATAGCTGTCACAATTAACGAACTAGATATTTAATTTCTGTGCGTGAGAAGAATGTTATTTTTCATTGCAAAGGTACCAGGTGCACGTATAAAATAATTCTATTTATGGAATATTTATTATGGAACAAATGCTTCGAACATCTCCATAGAATTTGTAAGACTGAATGAGGTTGATTAAGTGGATTCATTAAGAAAAAGCACTAATTTTAAAAACTGCTCCTGAGGTAAATTTTAATTGCTGTCATATACACATGCTTAGTAATTGTAATTGTAAGACAAAAAGTTGGTACACTTCCAGATATATGAGTGCACTATGAATGATACACGTTTTATTGCCAAAAAAAGTGCAAAAACTTCGAATTGCTGCACACGAAATTATGCTATGTAACAGCTAAAAGTCGATTTGGAGAGTTAGGAGCCATTGCAGAAGCACTTCGATCATCTTTCTCTGATAAAATCCTACAGTGTAATGAAGAAGTTTTTAAGTACTGCTACGAACTATTCGTTCAAATAGCCGCCAAGTCAGAAGCGTTAATACAAGAGGAAGGTGAAGAAATAGAAATACTTGATGAAGAGAATAGTATATTTCGCTTCTTGGGACAGAAGTTGGATTTTTCAGACGAGATCAAAACAGTTGACACGAGTGACATGCGAGGGCGCCGAAGGCGCCCGATGTTCTTCACGAGTGTCAACTGTTTTGATCAAGTGAAAATCCAACTTCTGTCCCAAGAAACGAACGATATTTTTTACGATAAGTGTATTTTGTCTACGTCTTCTTATACCTGCGGGACGACTCTAAGGTTCCTGTGTTCGAACAATAAATAGCGGTCTGGGCAGAAAAATCTGCTCAAAATTCCAAAACAAACAAAGTGGTTCTCCCGTCAGGGCAGAAAAGTTTTGTTATATTGGGATTGTGAGGAGGTATTTCCGTTCGGACTGCTATTTATTTTTCGAAAACAGGAACCTTTGGGCCGCTCCTCAGATATAAAAAGACGTAGGGAAGATACACGTATCGTAAAAAGATATTTTTGACCAATATAAAACATTTTCATCGGAATTTCGCGCGGAAAACATTGCGATTTTGAACAATGAAGTTAATATACATGATTCCAAAATTTCTCCTCTTTAATATATCTCTAAAATAGATTCCAGAGTACGAGAAAAATGTGCTGCAAGAAAACATAGAGAAATAATCGAGTTCCAAGATTCTAGGTTGACGCAGAAATTGAGAAAAATTTACGGCGTATCTGAGGATGAAAAATTATTTCCTACTCTTTTTATGACAAGAAATTTTAAAAAATGGTTTAAGAATTTCAATTTGGGTTTAAAAAATTGCTCATTATACTCAGAAAAAATGCAATAACTCACAGTAGTGCCAATCGATAAAATGACAATGACTTATTCTTGATCCAAACTTACCGGTGTGACAGAGTACATGCTTAGAAAAGCTAGAAAATTGATAGCTGAAAAAGGTAATTTCAGCAAGCCAGATCCATACTTGGGCCATTCAATTGATGATGATATAAAAAAATGCATACTTTAATACTATTTGAATGATGATTTTCATTTTTAAAGACAAAGTCCAAATAAAATCGATATAATAAATTTTGAAAAAAATGGTCAAAAAATTCCAACACTCAAAAGATTCATGACTCGCACTATTCGTGACACGCATGAAATTTTTAAACAAGATCACCGTGACATGAAAATCGGTATATCAAAATTTTATTCGAAGCGCCCAAAATGGGTTCTGCAGCAACCATCCCAACAAGTTTGCCTTTGTATATATTGTACAAATTTTGAATTACTTCTGACTGGATAGAATAATCATGTTCAAAATTTATAACTTAATATCAACGATTTGCATTATACCATCATATCTGCGGCAGTTTGCTCAAAAGACTATGACAAATGCATGTTCAAAGAATGCGAAAATTGCCCTGGACAAAAAGGTATACCATAATAAGCAAAGTAATCGAGTACCCCAATGAAAATGATGAAAATGAAGAAATTACTTTTGCTGTATGGGAGAAAAATGATTTAATCAATACAACAACAAAATTTGAAAAATTCTCGGAAATTTTAGCTGAATCAAATCATCACTCATCATCAGAGACGAAATTCAATCGTATCATTGGACTACGAAACAGTGAGCCATGCTGTAATAAGTGACGATAGGTCTCCCGATTCTGCCTATGTTTTGTTTGCTATACACAACATCTTCACTGACGTTCAAAAAAAGTTTGCGACAAAAATGTGTGACAAAAGTGTTTGTGAAAAAAGTGTGACGTATATATCAGATGGCGCAGCGAGACATTTTAAAAACCATTTTCAAATCAGTAAAATGAAAAGTACAGACTTGAAGAAGAAGTGGATATTTTCTACTACGGGGCACGGAAAAGGAGCATGTGATGGCATTGGAGGGCTCGTCAAACATTACGCGGCCAAGTATAATTTGACCAAAGAACCTTCAGCATTTATTCAGTCCGCTAAATCATTTTTAGAAAAAATCCAATCATGTACGAAAAAAATCAAATTGATCTGGATCTAGGATGAGAAACTTAAAGTTTTCAGAGAAAAAAAGAAAAAGGAATGGGATCAAACGAAAAGAGTAATAGGAATTCGCAACACATATATATCTGGGGGGATAAAATTCATAGAAAGACCAGTGATGTTTTGATGGTACGGACAATGCAACACGAGTGGAAACTTGTTACGTTATAAGTTTTGTACTGTTCGTTCAAACGTTTTTTAAAGCGATTGTGAACTTGTTAAAATGAAATATTCTTTTCAAATAGTTGGTCATTAACGCTTTATGCTTTAGATGCAATGTGGAAATATATGTGTGATTGCCATCAAAAAACTGTGAAAGGTGGAACTTCCCAATAGAAAACGGTGTAACAGTTAAGTGCAGTAAATAGATTATTGATAAATAATTTATTAAAATAGAAGTCAGTAGAATTTCACTGATATACTACTGAAAATGTTTTATATGATACACGAGTCTGATTTCTTATTCCTGATCATACCATCCTTGCATACCATCGATTTAAACTAGCGCTCATTTCATTTGAAGCAGATACCATTATATCAAAACTTATTTAAAATGATGTGTTGTAACATTTTACAGTAAAAAGGCCATTTTGAGACAGCAGAAATTGAATTTAACAGAAAAATACGTGAACTTTAGACGATTCCAGGAGTAAAAATAGAACATTTTTTTCTGAAATTCATATATTGATAACAAGAAATTTCTGCGACCCCAAAATTTTTGAAATTAAAGTTCAAACATTGTTCTTGCATAAAAAAAATTCATCACGAAAAAAAAACACATTATCGAAAAAATGAATTTAGAAAAAATTTTTCACTTTTTGCGTCGTCATCAATAAAACAATTGGATATGTAGATATCCCTAAAATACTTGAACGATGAAAAAATTCAATCTTTTCCGCGCATTTTGACACAAAAATCATGGAAATTGGTCAATATTTGTCAAAGTAAGAACGATTTAAAAAAAAAAATTTCATCGGGTAACCTGAAATGTCAGTTTTGACAGATTAAGAAAAATGCCTGATAACGGACAAAAAAAATTTCCGGCAACAAAGTAAAAAACGCGTTGAATAAACTCATTTTGAATACAAAATGTGTGAATTTCAAGTGAAAATAAAATGTCGACCCGTTAAGCTTCGTCAAATCGAAGTGGAGTCAGTCACAAACAGTGTTGCCAGATAGGTGGAACGATTTATCCCCAACTCGAACCTCATTTATCCCTAGAAATCGATACAGATCCCTAGATTTGCACTTGCGATATATCGATAAATAAAATGTTGCAATAGGGTTTTTCTCATGAAATAAATACAAAAAAGAGCAATTTTCATATAGAAACAATTATATTTCCAAAGTTGGAAAATAAACATTAAAAAGTGCACGTATTCTTATGTAACACTTACAAAACTATTTTTGGGAAAAAATTGCACAGATCATGTTAAACACTAACGCGAAACATTTGAATTTTTTATGAGTCATTGAGTGTATCAAGTATTTCACTCACAAAATTACTTTTATAAACATTTTCACTTGTAAATTTCGCTATCATTTTTTGGCTAGGTTGAAAGTTGGCACAAGTGTTTGGCTTTAATAAAAACCTAATTCTCATAAGAGCGTCGACAATGTCAACGTCCATTCTATTTCTATTATATACATTATATTATATACATTATATTATATACATTATATTGTTTACGATGGAAAACGCTCTCTCGACCGAAGCATTCAAAAACGGCAAACTCAATAAGGAAACAGCTTATTTTGCAATATGCTGAAATTTGCAAATTCCAGCAGCATCAGTTTTATCCATCACTTGCGACCAATACTCATTCGATGAATTTTCTTTGATTTCGAGTCGGTGTAACAATTTCCATTCATCATTCGTTGCTTCAACATCAACACACACATCCAAAAAAAAACTAGCAATATCTGTGATGTCGGCTTTGAATTGTTTTAATGCGTTTTCCGGAGTGAAAAGGGATATTTTTTCTAAAGTCTTGATATTGTTTGGCGCACGCTTTTGCAACTCTTCAGCTAACTTAATGTAAAAATCTCTACAGCGTTGTTTTATAACAAACAAATTCTCCTTCTTGCATTTACTGCTCAATTCATTGAAATAAAAGCCAAATTGGACACAATCTGAAGACATCAGATAATTTTTGAAAGGAAAAGCACTCATGTCATTTTTCGCTGCCCGTTCGAGATGCTGTGGTACAATTGTTTTTTGCAGGGTTGAAAACAACAAATCGTTGAGGTCATTCAGAAGCTTAAGGGGATTCACATTATCAGATTGAAAAAATTCGTTCAACCCTACGACTTGCTTCAATCAATGCTTTAAAAAAGTGAGATACAATTTATTTTCAACGCAATGAAACATTTCGTACAATTGCTGTGCTTTGAAGCCCGCGTCCCCCCGCAATTTATTCCGATATAAATCAGAATGTAAACGCAGCTCATCCCATTCTTCAAGAATGACGTCGATTGATTTGAAACGTGCTAACTATCGTGTTCCTGATAATTTTGGAATTTTTTTCGGTTTTTTCCAAACAATAGTTTCGTACAATTGAGAAAACTGGACGTTCCTATCAGTGCTATTCGAAAACCAAGAATACGTCTCTTTGATCATAAAATCAATGTTTCGAGGCAAAACGTCACATGCATGTTCCGCACTTAAATGTAACGAGTGAGGAAGACATTTGACCGTGACAAGATGAGGGATTTTTTTCGTTAGCTCAGACGATACAGAGTTATGTGCGCGCGCCATCTTATTTTCTCCGTCTATCCCTATCCCAAGTAAATTTTGCAATTTCAACTTATCGTTTTGTAACTGATCGATCAACGCTGTTGTTATACTTGCTGCAGTCCCAGATTCGAGTTCAATCAAGCGATAAAATGTAGTGGTAACTCTACGTTTTTTCTGGCTGAAATAACGAATCATGAAACACATGACCTTTTTGGTATCCACCGTTGTACTGCCATCCATGATAAGAGAAAAGTGTGAATCTCCGATATCTTCTACAAATTCTTCGAGACAGCATGGTGACAAAACATTGAGGATCAGCCCTATCAAATAAAAAACGTACAGTAAAGAATCTGTCAATTTCACGTTCCTTCGATATTTAAAGTCTTTTACTTTTTTGTACTCTACTTTAGATAGAAATTGTTTCCATTATGCATACCCTGGTACCATAACATAAAATATTCTATGAATATGCTACATACTCTTCAAAATATTTACAGAATATTTCTACGCTTAAGTAGTTTCCCATAAAGCCGATGGCAAAAAATGTACCAAGAATATTCTAAAAAATTTTTCAAATATAGCTAAACAATATTCTTGGTGCATTTACTATCATTGGCCGAATGAGGAATTATTCACAGAACAATCATTTAACTATAATTCACAGCATTTTATAAGATTTTTATACCCGTGCATTTTGTACGATGAATTTTGATTTGAGACAGGGTGTTTGAAGTGGGATCTAAATTTGATACCAGTTCTCCAAAATGATCTACGGTGTTAACGCTGCAGTGTTCGGCTATAAAAACTGAGATTTTTAATTCGGCAATTTTACGCTTTTCATCTATTGATGGCTTGATATAATCCGTCATTTTTGGCAAGACGCTCACGATGCCATGTTCTTTGGATTTTTTGACATGATCTGCTGATTTTGCATGAACAAATAACCCTTTTTTGTGTGCGACGAGCTCCTTGTTGTTGCATACAATACAAATCGCTTTTGCGTTTTTACCAGGGCAAGAACGTAGCCAACCTACAATATCATTAAAGGGCTATATGTACGTAAGCTACATAATGTAAATCTTAGGTCCTTTTTCAGGCCCCACTCTTTGATGCCTTTTAGTACCCAGTAAACCATTTTTTCAGGTCCGTCAAGCTGGCTGTACACTAATCGAAAATTATAATAATATATATATCAGAATTATGGGCTAATTATGGGCTATTTTTGGGCAGCAATTAAAATTTTTGGGCAATTATAGTTTTTCCACGAATCAACTTTCTTTTGTGTACAACCAGCTTGACGGACCTCATTTTTTCGGACGCAGCAACGACCTTGTGTTGGGCAAAAATTGTGTAACCTAGCCTTATATTATAATTAATGCCCAATACAGGGTCATGGCTGAGTCTAAAAAATTGGTTATGGTTTACTGAGCACGGGAGAGATATCCCTAGCGGAACGGTGTCAACCATGTTCAACCATACGAGGTTGATCATGGTTGTACTTGGTTGGTCTCGGTTGGCATAAACATTGATTCTCAGTACTTTCGTTCTTTTAACGGTTTTATGTGTTCCTATAGGTATTAAGGGGGATCACTACAGTAACTGTAGGTAAATGAAGCTCGACTTTCAATGCTTATTTTAGGAAAAGTAAGTACGTTACAACATTTTGGATTTTTTTTCTTTGTTTATCTATTATTAACAAATAAAAAAGTGATTTTTTAAAAAAATATTTCTTTCAAAACAACGACGTAGCAGCATTTTTCCATTTGATGTTTTTTGTGGAGGGGTCCTACTACCGGAAGCTTTTCTCAGAAAACCTGTAAGATAAAGCTTGAATTTTTTTTTTCCTTTTTTGTTAACTTATTATCTAGAGAACACCGTAGGTTTTTTTCGATATCGCTATTTTTATTCAAATGGCGCCTTTTTAATAACAAATCATCATTTTCGGCCGTAAATAGACTGTTATTTTTGTTTCTAACAAAATAATTTTTCAAGATACAGAAAAAAGGCTACGGTGTTCCCTAGAAATACATCCAAGCAATATTGAGTTTAATTTTTATGGAAATCGGTTGAATAGTTTTTGAGGAATCCTTTCGGTAAGGTAGGAAAAAATTGTTTCGAGAAAAACGCGTTCAAAGTTTTAGACGAGAATATTTTACTTGTAACTAAGCGATCCGATGATTTACCTTTAATCAGCCATACCAGCTCCATATTGGGGTCCTTCTGAGATCAAATTTGCGTCATCTTGTTGTTTACGATTCGACAAAGATGTTTTTCGTGCATTTTTGGAGGCATCGGTCATCGAGCGTTCGGCTGCAGCGACGCGTCGAGCGTCGGCTTTGTCACAGAAAGAGAAGCAATTCGGTCCTACTTTTAGTTCCAGCCTATTCATTATGTGCATGGCACTGCTTAGTCCATCGTTGAAAGTACATGCAGCAATATCGGTTGCAATATCAAGTACAGTTTTACCACTCCAAACTGCTTTCGGCGCCATGGACCAAATACGCGCGTTGAATGATTCGTTGCTGTTTTGAGTAAAACCACCTATACAGCGGGTGAGCAAATCGTCGCGACTCAAATCCTCGTAGATGGGCTTTATAGCCTTGAAAACATCTGAATCCATAGCTGGCTTATGAGTATAATCATCCAATGAATTCAAAATTCTTGCTTTCTGCCAGGAACACCAAGAGTCATCTCCCTTGGGACAGTTGTTGTGTTGTGGTTTGGAATCTGTTGATATTTTGTGGTAAAGGGTAGCCCAGATTTCTTTCCGCATTTCTTCGACCGAGTGATGATTCCGACGAATAGCTAATCCATAGTAAATGGACAGTTCATCAATTAATTTTCCTGTCAGCTTGCCACGGCCTCCTAATCCTTTCACCTGCTTTTTCACATTTCGTAGACGAGTACCCATTCTCTTCTGTACATGATCGATACATTCTTTTTTTTGGACCACAACATTTTTGTACCGTTTGGCATCTACGATAGCTTTGTGAGTCTTCGAATCTCCATCGCCGATGTAACATCTGTACTGAAGACCATGAAGTTGTTCAGATCGCGAAAACATTTCAACAACTCCGTCTGCTTCCATTTTTCCAGAGGAACCGTCATGGTTTGAAAGGCACTCTTCACGATGTGATTCTTTCCAGTCATTGTATTCTTCGGTCCCTTGCCGCTTCTCCCAAATCTCGCAAGCCTTGCAAAATTTAGATTTTACTATGACATCCAATACTTTTCCTGTGTACCATCCAATGAGCGTTATCACTCCGAATAGCGATGCGAACCCTCGTTTCCTCCATGAGCCATCACCCGACACAGTCACGCCAGTTGTACTCTTTTCTTTTAAAGCTCTCTTTTTTTTCTTCTTGGGCCGCATTTTTTGTTGATCTTTCACGGATACTTGAAGTTGCAAGAGAAATTTTTCGGACGATTTCATCATAACACTTTTGGTAAACAGGGCGCGGCAGGTCCATAAATGCACAAAATTTTTCCAATCCACTCAAACCGATACCCAATAAACGCATTGCGAAAACCGCCCGGGAATTAATTTCATAAGCGTTGCGAATCAATGGACAGCTTGAAATGACCGTTTCTTCACATTCAGCGCACTTGATAACAATTTTGAAGCCAAGACCACGCACGCTGGATTCGGTAAACTCCACATCTTTCGCGCACTTTCGACATACAAGGGCAGATGAAATTGCCGAGAAAACGGTGTAAAAATTGATCAAACGATAACTCAAATTTTGATCTACATTAACTTCATATTCATCTTCAGACATTTTTAACTTTTTAGCCGACGCACTAAACTTTTCAGCCGAACATTCCGTTTCGTATCGATTCGGAGGTCGCTTTATTTTCGACTTACGTCTCGCGTAACCGGGACTCTTACTTGAGCCTTTTTTACTCGCGCACGATTTCTTTTGAGTATTCATTTTTTGAAATGAAAATCTATATTCGGAGCAAAATTAAAAACTGAGTGGACAGTACAACGTCTAAGGCCGAACTGAAATCAGAATGCGACTTCAACAGCAAATAAAGATGGAAAAGTTTTGATAAGGGATTTATTTTTTATAAAAGATAGTAAAAAAAATACCTTTTCATTCAAAATCTACAAGACTATCTGCTATGTCAACAAGAACCCGTGACAAAATGCCTTTGATTCATCGTTTTCCCGGAAACACCGTCAGGCTTCGAAACGCACAGAAATCGACCATGACAAGCCGTCAGAAATCGAGATTTTATTCTCAAAATCAACCAAGATATGCATTCTTGTATTGAAATTCGTATTTCGGAGGGTTTAAACTATTGTTTAAGCAAATAAAAAAAAATGTGAAAAAAAAATTTTTTACTATAGTGATCCCCCTTAACTTATAACTCTTAACATTCGTACCGAAAAAACCCCGCGAAACCATTTGGTTTTTTACTAATTAGGATTTCTGTGATTTCGAGGATCAGTATAGTGTCAATATGCTGAGGGTGCCCTTGTGGCGCGAAAATTAAAAATATCGTGTTCCCCTCGTCTTTGCATCCAAAATACTCGCGATGTGAACATTTTTTAATGAAACAACGTCAGTAACTAGATAATAATATTCAATCAACAAACATCAAAGACAATTGTAAAATAAGATAGTAATTAGATGATATTAAAGTTATGAATGTTTTGTAAAGAAAAATTGAATTTTTTCTGTTTTATAAATCTAATATCAAATCGAGTCGAACTTTGGAAACGTCAATGCAGCATTTCTAATTTTTATATTTATCACGTAAGATATAACTCCTGCAGTACCGACAGAGTCCTACATTTTCATGACAGCAATTTTGTTTTTGGTTGAAATATTTATATCGTACATAAAAACTGGCGCCAAATTCTGAAAAAAAATAATATGAGGCTACTTTTGCATAAAAGAAAGTAAAATTTTAATTGATTGTAATGCTATAGGGTGCCAAAGGCACCTTACATTTGTACGTTCCTGATCCCTGAAATCACAGAAATCCAAATCAGTAAAAAACCAAATGGTTTCGCGGGGTTTTTTCGGTACGAATTTTATGAGTTATTAGTAAATACCGATAGGAACACATAAAACTGTTAAAAGAACGAAGATACTGAAAATCAATGTTTTTGCCAACCGTAACCAACCAAGTACTTGGTAAGGTTAGGTAGTACAACCATGATCAACCTCATATGGTTGAACATGGTTGACACCGTTCCGCTAGGGTAAGTTGAGAAAAGAAACTATGATTTCCAAAACGTAAAATCAAAATGTAGACGGAAAAGCGAAATAAATCAGATGTTTTCTAGGCACTGACCTTCAAATTCCGGAACGTTTTCCCATGCTTTTTTATAACGCTGATCATACACTTTCTTTTTTTCAGGAGGCATCGTATTGGAAATTATTCTATAGTATTATTTCATAGCACAATGTGATCAAAAATCCGAAAAATACTCTAATTTCTCGACCGAAACGTTTTTACATATAAAAATGTCAAACTCGCAATCACTTTCAACATTCATTTGTTTCAATTTTGACATATCCACATATCCATATGTGATCTACATATAAATTTTCCTTTTCTCAATTTGGAGATTTTCCGTTTATTTTGTTGGCACGTTCTAACAAAACCAGCCAACAACCGAATTTTTCATTCAAAAATGAAAAATCCCTAAATGTATAGCTATGTAACCTTTATCCCTAGATCCATCCCTAAAGCAGATCAAAATCTCTAAACTTATTCCTAAACATTCTCTATCCCTAGATTCATCCCTGAAGCACATGAAAATCCCTAAATCTAGGGATCAAATCCCTAATCAGGCAACACTGGTCATAAACAAAAGTAGTATTTCAGGCCAAAACGCAAGCTGTCGACTACGACACTCGGCGAGGTGAAAGGTGAAAGTCTGGGCTCTTTCGGCTCCTTGAAAACCCAACTAACCAGAAAGAGCCCCCCCTTTCCCCTGCCGACTGTTATTTTCTCCAGTCTCTGTGTCGACCTTCAATACTTAATTTGTCATGTCGAAACAGTTTTGATACGCTCATTTTTCCTGTTTTCGAAGCAAAAATTATTGTGTGTACCTTGGAGCAATAACAGCCGATTAGAACTCGTGTGAGGTTTAAATCGGCTCTTTTTGTTCCTAGCTACACAATATACTATTTCTCCAAAAAACTGTGATGGGCAAGAATCAGGTTGGAACCAATCATCATTCAAACTTTCTATAACTGAGATATGATCACAATTAAGTCGTCATTTTTATAATATATACATAATAAATACACATATATACGAAAAAGTGCGTCCATATTCTTGACCATTACTTTCACTACAAAAGAAAAAAATCCGCTTGTCCCAACACGATCCTTCGTGTTGAGCGCTTAAGTTTTGGATCAACACGAAAATCGTGTTGGCTCAACACGAAGCGCGGTTTAGCATTACACGATTGCTGAAGAATGTTTTTGAGTAAACCCAACACTGAATGAATACTATAATGAATAAAATGTCCCTGGGGAGATCTCCTGACATTATTGGGCACAATGGGCACAAAGAATGCAGTGCAGGGAATTGATGACAAACCGTGACGAACCAAAAGAATTTTTCCCGTCGCAACGCGATTTAGGTTTACGCCAACACGATTTAATCTTGGCACAAAACGAACATCGTGTTGGGACAACACAAACGGTCTAACACGATCGATCATGTTGAGCCAACACGATGGTCATGTTATTAAGGTTCAAGAACATTATTCCATGTACTCACAACACGAAGCCCGTGTTGGGTGAAGTGGTTTTTTTTCTGAGTGTAGTAATCGACGATTAGTAAAATAAAATTGATCATTTTCAAAATTTTTTTTTAATAGCGAAAAATAATATCCTGGTAATTGTAAAACTTAGAAAAATCTTATAAAAATTTCTTATGAGGATTTGTACAATGTCCACCTTATACAAATCTTGCAAGACAATATTTTTCTGTAGCAATTATTATAAAAAAATTCGTTTTATAAGAAACTAGCTGGCACCCGCGGGCTTCGCTCCACGTTAACACTCGGTTTGGGTTTGGTCATTTGTATATTGAGTAGCATTTTTATATCTTTAATTAACGGATTCATTTTTATCATCTGTCAAGACGAAGGTTAGAAAAGGGAAAGAGTAGTAAAGAAGATGTTTCCAGTAATAATATAATGTTTATTCGACAGTGTGAAACCCTTAACTCTTAACAGTCTTTTCGTGTGTTGCTTATAAAATTAGTTCAATGAAATACCAACTAACTTGAAGAAACTTTATTTTCAAGGAACTTTGTGAAAGGATGTCCTGATTACACGACATGATGATACAATAAACGTCGATCTCGTATTTCAAAGGCTCGTATTTAACTTAGAAAAAATTTAGATCCAGTAATCTTCCCTTCGAGCTTAATAAAGAATAAAACCTACTAATAAAACTTAATAAAGACCTTAACATCTAACACGTAATCAACCTGATTACTTTCGCTAATGGGTCATTATTTTTAAAATCAGTTTGGTCGTCACTGACCAAATCACTGATTTCTCTCAAATTATGTAAATAATGACGTAACCTAGTTTAGAAATATACGTATTTTTTATTTTGGGCTAAAAACTGGTTTTTGTCTAAAAATTCAGATTTCAGATTTGGCTGTCAAATTCAGAGTAACCTTACTTTTGTCGAAAACTTTTTTTTAAATACTTATTTCTCATCAGAAAATCTATGGATTTTAATGATTTTTGTATGAAAACGTTCGAAATTGTACGAAATTTATGAATAATGTATCAAAAATATTTCTTTTAGCGTTGTTGAATTACTATTAGCGTAAATGAAAAAAGTGTAAAAAATTCTTAAGTAAATATTTTCCATATTGCATCATTTTTATTTGCCCCCGTTTTTTTTTTTCATTGATTGGTAAAGGTATAAACTACATTCTGTAAAAACCGTTACATGCCAAAACGTTTCGTTCATAAGTGAGAATTTTTTCCGATTTTCCAGCCTGTCATTAACAAGTGATTATGAAATTTCAATATATTTTTACTTTTCTTGATCTTAAGACACTGTAATATGTTCCGTATAATGATTATATATATTCCAAACGAAAGTAATAAACAAAAAATTTCTATCTATACGTTCAACGGCTCGGAATACAACTTGAAATCAAGCTTTCGCGTATATCACTAGACTGCTTAAACACTTATTATAACACATAATTTCATAAGAGTACTTTCGTTCTCATTGCTCTAAAACACTTTATTACATTTGTATGTTTGTTTAGGAATATGAAGGTAGGTCTATTATGTATCGGAAAAATATTCAAGTGTGGAGTTATGCGATAATGTCATCAGTTTTTTTGTCCAATATTTTAAATTTTCTGAAAAATTTCCTCACGCTTTAAAACAAAATTTATACATAAAAAAACGATATTTTATGTTTGAGAAACGTTCATTTTATTTCAAACTAAATAAATTATTCAATATGTTCAAAGTGCTCACGTGATGATATTTTTTCAGTGAACAAAGGTACTTTTCGTCATTATACTATTTCGTTCAAATATCTACACACCGAATTACTTCAGAAAAGAATAGAAGATTTAAATTTTTGCAATTTCATTTATGATATTTTTTGAAAAATTAATGTCATGTTATATCTTGAGTAATGAGTAACAAAAAAGTAAGTAAGCCTGTCATTAACAAGTGAATATAAAATTTCAATATATTTTCACTTTTATTGATCCTAAAACACTGTAGTATGTCTTATTCGATAATGATGTATATTTTCGATGAAAATTTCCTAATCTAATTTTTAATTACTCAGAGTGTAACGTGACTTCAATTTATCGTGCATGTCTTGTAAGGATAACGTTTACCATATTTACTTGCGTGGACCTAGTTTGATTGTAATAGTTCTTTGCATATTGTCTATAGATAAAGATGTCTAAATTAAGTTCATGTATGAAAATAATAAAATGCATTTTAAACGCGAAGATATTCGAGAAACTGAATAATGGTTACACATCAGATATCAAACTTTATGATATCACACGTAAAAAAAATACTAAAATACGAGAAGTTTCACAATGGAAATTGCAAAAATTGAAATCTTCCATTCTTTTCTGAAGTAATTCGATGTATCGATATTTGAACGAAATAGTATAATGACGAAAAGTACCTTTGTTCACTGAAAAAACATCATCACGTGAGCACTTTGAACATATTGAATAATTTATTTAGTTTGAAATAAAATGAACGTTTCTCAAACATAAAATATCGTTTTTTTATGTATAAATTTTGTTTTAAAGTGTGAGGAAATTTTTCAGAAAATTTAAAATATTGGACAAAAAAACTGATGACATTATCGCATAACTCCACACTTGAATATTTTTCCGATACATAATAGACCTACCTTCATATTCCTAAATAAACATACAAATGTAATAAAGTGTTTTAGAGCAATGCGAACGAAAGTACTCTTATGAAATTATGTGTTATAATAAGTGTTTAAGCAGTCTAGTGATATACGCGAAAGCTTGATTTCAAGTTGTATTCCGAGCCGTTGAACGTATGGATAAAAAATTTTTATTTATTACTTTCGTTTGGAATATATATAATCATTATACGGAACATATTACAGTGTCTTAAGATCAAGAAAAGTAAAAATATATTGAAATTTCATAATCACTTGTTAATGACAGGCTGGAAAATCGGAAAAAATTCTCACTTACGAACGAAACGTTTTGGCATGTAACGGTTTTTACAGAATGTAGTTTATACCTTTACCAATCAATGAAAAAAAAAAAACGGGGGCAAATAAAAATGATGCAATATGGAAAATATTTACTTAAAAATTTTTTACACTTTTTTCATTTACGCTAATAATAATTCAACAACGCTAAAAGAAATATTTTTGATACATTATTCATACATTTCGTACAATTTCGAACGTTTTCATACAAAAATCATTAAAATCCATAGATTTTCTGATGAGAAATAAGTATTTAAATAAAAGTTTTCGACAAAAGTAAGGTTACTCTGAATTTGACAGCCAAATCTGAAATCTGAATTTTTAGACAAAAACCAGTTTTTAGCCCAAAATAAAAAATACGTATATTTCTAAACTAGGTTACATCATTATTTACATAATTTGAGAGAAATCAGTGATTTGGTCAGTGACGACCAAACTGATTTCGAAAATAATGCCCCAATAATATTTTTCATAGTTTAAAAGTAATTGTTTTTACGAATAAAGATTGTTCTGATACATATCATTCACTTAATTTAAAAAATTCATGAAAGTTTCATTAATCTCATGAGAAGTGAAGAATTCCATAAAGGTGAAATAAACACGAATAACACTAATGTGATTTTTCATGACTTAAAATTGAAATAATCATAAGCGATGGATGAAGTTTTGATCAATTTTATTCACAAAAGTTGCAATAAAAAAAATTATTTTCTTAATCAGAAAGTATTAAATTAGCTTATACTTTGTATAATTTTTCCCATTTTATATTAGAGAAAATGATTTTCTGAAAAAAATTTATTTCTTGTTTAATTACCAACATCCCGTTACTAAATCAGCATGTGTTGAGCCGATAAGAGGAAAATCGAATTAATTCGATGTGTATGAATGCCGTCAACCTGAAAAATGAAAGTTATTGTTTATGAAAAAATGTGTTATCGATGACAAAAAATACGATATGTTCAATGCCATAAGAAAAACAGTAAAATGTTAGTGTCATGGATTTTCCCGTGAAAAGAAAAAAAATTTTCATTTCTCCCAAAGTCGACGTAATTTAAAATAAAAAATCTAACACAAAAAAATTTGTTTAGGTTGTTCAAGGTTCTATTAATTTCTAACTACACCCTTGCTTTACACAGATGAAACTATGTATCGTGTTATTTGTTTGACCAATGACATTGCGTGCTACTTAAGTTACAGTTCCAGTTTTGAATAAACACTGAAAAGTTCTCTTTTTTTTCAGTTTCTTTTTTTCAGTTCGTTTTTAAGAAAAGCCGTTACACTTAAGCACACATAAGTATAAGCAGAAAAACTTTCGAAAAATCATGATCTGTTTTCGAATTGTCAAAACAAAAACTGTCAAGAAAAACCGTACAGTTTCTAAACATATTAAAAAGAATGTAAATAAAAAACAAAATTGCACATCCGTGCCTGTAACGTGAAGTATTTTACGCCATAATAACCGAGAAGTCAAGTCAGAATGTCAGTTTTGAGGTTAAAATGGCATAAAAGTTAATTTTACTTACGGCTGGCAGTCTCGAATTCCATATTCAACAGAATTCCACTTCAGCATTACACTTTTTTTGAACAATAGATAATCAATAGGTTATCAATTAATAGATAATCAATAGATTGTCAAGTATATTATGTATTTCTGTTGCTCTGTACATTTTTTTACATTTTAAAAATCACGCACAATCGATAGAGTACCTGAACAATAATTGATATATCGATAGTGTGCTTGTCAACACGGTCAATACCGTCAGCCAAATTGCTTAATGTATTTCACATGGAAACTTTGATTAATTATTTAAAAAAAACCATGCAAAATTATGACTCATGAATATCACGCCGACACGTCCGGGAGCATGCATAATATGTATGCGGAATTTCATGACGATCGAACGCGGAATGTGGATTTGCACCCTGAACAAAGTTTTGACTTTTCACTTTTATATAGTAGATATTTTTATAGCAATGTCTTTATTAATTTATAAGGTTATTTTTATTTTCAAATTTTAGTTGAATAAAACATTTTCAAAGATACTTATTTTTTCGTTTTTTATGTTTTTATTGTTTGTATATAAATAAGATTTCCACTAATATTCAAAGGATTTCCACTGTTATTCGCATTTGAGAATAAATTTGTTGTAACCACATAGCGAGCACGAGCGTATTTACTATCTTTTGTATAAAAATCAATTTTTATTTTAGTCATTTCCTGAGAAAAATAATATTTCTAATAAAAATTTCTAATTTTAAAAAGATTGGAAAATTTCTTTTAAAAATCTACAGTTAAGAAAAAATGTATAATGTTTTGTTATAAAAAATTCAAAAATTTTTATAAAAGTTTCTCTGGTTTTTATAAAAAAAATTTTTCTTGTTAGGTTCTGATAAGGTTTCTTTACAATAGTAGTTTTTTCGAAATCGAACAATCGATAACGTTATCCTAGGCCTAGGAAAGAGTTACAAGGATGATCCGAGAAGCGGCAAAGCCATTCTTCGCGCCTCGACGATAATCGAATTATCCCCTGTGCCTCCTTCCTAAGCCTTGAATGACGTTATTAATTGTTCGAATTTGAAAAAAGTATTTTTTTTTCCTTTTTTCGACAAAAAATTTCCGTGACTTGAGTTTTTTCGTCAAGACATGACGTTCTTTATCTGGGTACAGTCATTTTTTTCGTCAAATAAAGAACGTCATTTCTTCCAGAAAAAGTTCAAGTTACGGGTGTTTTTCGTCGAAAATGGGGAAAAATGAATTTTTTCTTACATAAATTTTATAAGTTTGACCTTATGAAAATCAGAATTCTTGTAAGAAATTTCAAATTCTTGAATGGTTTTCGCTATTTCACGCTATTACACTTAATTTTTTGTAAATGTCAAAGTATTTTACAGTTTTCTAAAGCTAAATGTAGTTTTTCAAGCTTTTCTTTTAGCTCTCTACGAATGTTCCATATTCTAAAATTTTTAATATTTTTTTGAAAGTAGCTTTAAAAAGCCGTTTATCATGCCTATTCAGCAAAACTGAAGATGCCCATTATTGATCGGTGAAAGCAGTGGGTTTAAAATACATAGAAACTGGTCTATGAAGAAGTGGTGGGGACAAGTGTGCCTAAAAGTGTATTTTAAATCGCCTAAACAAGGTTTAAAAGTGTTTGAATCACTGCGCAAGCCCAGTTCGTTTTTTTGATCAGATCGCGTAAAATCCTCCCAAGCGCAGGTATACGACCGAAAACCGAGATAAATTTTCCGATAGATTGAATACCGGAAATGACTTTTGTTCGAGCCTTTGTTGAATTCGAGACATGTAGTGTCATGAGAGATAAGAATTCACTTAATTTCTTTGAATCAAAATCTGTCGCCACGCAGAAACAGTTAGTGGTCAGTCAGTTAGTTTCACAGAGTTAGTGGACGAGTTAGTGGACAGTCAGTTAGTTTCACAGAGTTTTGAAAAATTGATTCTGAAATATTCCTCAACTATTTATACAACTAAAAAAATTTTTTGATAACACTTTCAATACAACTATGTACAATCTAATGCTCTAGAAACCCAAGATTAAAAATTTAATAAATATTTTAGTTGAATTTTGCGTAATTATTATCAACAGATATATATTTTGTGCTGCATTCATTTGAGTTAATAATTTTTTTTTTTATCATTTTAAAACTTCCTTTAATGATAATCGGGGGCTCCGCCCCCAAACCCCCCCCACAACCCCCCAAATACCCAAAGCCCCTCAAACCCTTGACAAATTTAAACATTACTTTTTTATTTTTCCTACAACATATTTTTTTTCTTTAAAATTCCTTCCAAAATGCCGCTAAACCATGCTTACTTACGCTGAATGAACGTAAAGAGAAGAGTGAAAATTCCAGGTAGGTTTTCTATTCATGAAAAATATTTTTGACGATACGTGTATCTTCCCTACGTGTTTTTATATCTGCGGAGCAGCCCAAAGGTTCTTGTTTTCGACAAATGAATAGCGGTTCGAGCTGAAATACCTCCTCACAATCCCAACACAACAAAACTGGTTCTCCGTCAGGGCTGAAAAGTTTTTCTGACCTACGGTCAGGGCAAAAAAACTTTTCTGCCCTGA
This sequence comes from Platygaster robiniae, assembly GCA_028476575.1. Lineage (NCBI taxonomy): Eukaryota > Metazoa > Arthropoda > Insecta > Hymenoptera > Platygastridae > Platygaster > Platygaster robiniae. The sequence goes on from CM052022.1 coordinate 28,770,812, forward strand.
CGGGAGAACCACTTTGTTTGTCTTGGAATTTTGACCAGGTTATTCTGCACCGACCGCTATTTATTGTTCGAACACAGGAACCTTAGAGTCATCCCGCAGGTATAAGAAGACGTAGACAAGATACACTTATTGTAAAAAATATCGTTCGCTTCTTGGGACAGAAGTTGGATTTTCACTCGATCAAAACAGTTGACACTCGTGAACAACCTCGGGCGCCTTCAGCGCCCTCGCATGTCACTCGTGTCGACTGTTTTGATCACGTCTGAAAAATCTAACATGTGTCCCAAGAAGTGAAATATACTATTTATTGTTTGTCTATTTCTCAACTCACTGCGATAGTTGCACCGAATTAATAATGGGCCCTTTCCGTTTTGCTTCATAGCATGAAAAACGGCTTATCAAGCCATTTTCACAAAAAATAGCATATGTAGCACGGGGCAGAAGCGACCTTTTTACGTCTCGGGCCAATGGGTGCAGTCCTCGCCTTAAAAAGGTCGCTTCTGCCCCTTGCTACATAATGTACTTTTATTATGTTTACGTAGTTTGCTGTAGTTTTCTAAAGTGTTTTTGAATTTCTCAAAATTTCTTGCAGCCTTCTGACATTTTTTTGTAACTCACTCAAGTTTTTCGAAGTTTGTTTTAGTTACTGCTTTTTTTTTCGTTTGTAAAAATTCCTTGCAGTTTTTCACAATTCCTCCAAGTTTTTTACAAGATTCTTAAATTTTCCTACCCCTCTCAAGCTTTTCGTAGTTTCCCTGAACTCATTGCACTTTCCTAATGTTTTTGGTAGTCTTCTATATTTTAACAGTTTATGGGAGTTTGTTCTACTTATCTAATTTTTTCGATCTGTCAAAAATTCAAAAAAAATATATGCGATAGCGTCTTTTTATTTAAAAAATGTGATATAGTTTTCGTTCGTACGCGCGGGCGATAGAATTTTGTTAGATATAGAGAGTACGAACGTGAAGAGGATTTTCACTTTGGCCTAGTAGAAAATCGTCTCCTCTCTTGCACGCTACAACTTTACAATAGCGAAGTAAAAGTGCACACTGTGCTGTTTTCTCGTGAGTGAAAATGAATAATTTAAATTATTCTGAATCTCCCGTATAATTCATCTCAAGGGAAGTACCTTAACTTGTTTTGTGCCAAAAATAGAAATTCCGAATGAAATATCTATATTTATTATAATCGAAAAATATTTCATGAAATATCTTAGTAGATGGGCTAGGACAGTTCAGGGCCACTTGAGGGGGTCCGCGGGGCGGAGTAATTCGCTTCTCCCCCGTCAGGCCTGACTCACCCCCTGTAGGCACCTCTCACCCCCGTAACCACATTACCCTTTTGACCACATGCTTTGTTGAGATTCGAACTCAGGTTGCCCGCGTGTAAGTCCGTGACGCTGCCTCTAGGCTATTAGGACCACTTTTTTGACTATCGGGAAATCTTGGCTATACAAATCATGTCGCCTAACTCACAGGTAAGTTAATCACCCCAAACTGTTGGTCAAGTAGGAATGTACCTTATCAACAGGTGTGATGAAGTCGGTAGAGTGAAATTGATTATACTATAAGTCCGTTATACTAATACACAGTTGATAAATTATCAATAGTCAGTACCTTATTAATGCGTGATAGAGCCAGTAAGGTAGGAGCCTACCTAATCAACATATGTAACGAAGTCGGTAAAGTAGAAATTGATTTTACTATAGGTCATTAAAATTATCCACATTTGGTAAATTACCCACATTCAATATTATCGACAGTTGGTAATGCAGGAATTTACTTTACCAGCCTCATAATTATTTGTTGATAAGGTAGTTTTTTACTATTCAGACCCCTTACCTCCTTGTGCTTTAGAATACTAAAATAGCATCCAATAAGATGTCAAATCCAGGGCCGTGCCTGAAATTTAAGACGTCGAAAAAAACTCTAAAATACTGTCTAATACAATGTTAACTGCACTGTGGCTATGGTTACACAATGATGCCAGTTTTTGCACACTACAATGTCGTACTACGGTGTCGCGCTTAAGTGTCGCGCTACAATGTCACGGTACGATGATATCAACTAGCTCGCGCATCCCGGGATAACAAAGCACGGACCATGGAGCGATATTGTAATGAAGCACGGACCTTGGAGAGATCCCATCATAGAATATTTACCCTTGAAAATCTACTGCGCAGTTAGCGGGTACGTCATCACATTTCCAAGTGATGAAGTTACCATCTATTTGACCTTGAAAACCTATGGCGCAGTTAGCGATCACGTCATCATTGTGTTCGGGACGCCAAGATTTCTAGAATATTTGAAAATTCGTTCGAATATTCGACCTTGCTCATGCGCAGTAGGCGATGACGTCATCATTTTTCTCGGGACGCTATGATTTCTAGAAAATTCCTAAACGATGACGTCACCCAATCAAGGTCATTATTACCAAATACGTATGATAACGTCACCATTGTTCTCGAAAATTCTACTGCGCAAGTAGAGAGCTATCACTTTATGGAGTCAAAATAAATGACGTCATCACTCGTCGGTCGCGATCGTTTTTCCAGGAATGGGGGGGGGGGTTCCGGTCTTTGATGTTCATCGCCGGGTGGGGAGGTAGGCCGCTTTCTCGCATTTTTCCAGGAATTGGAGGGGGGTCCACTTTGATGTTCGCCGCCAGGGGCATCTTGCGGTATATTTTTCTGGGGGAATATCCGGTCTTTGATTTTCGCCGCGGGGGGCGAGGGTAGCGGCACATCGCGTTTTTCAGGAATTTGGGGGGGGGGGGGTATCTCGCTAGCAATAAATTTCGCGGCTTCTGAAGGATATCATGTTACACCTGCATTTTTCCGGGAGGGGGGGGGGCGATAATAACGGGGTCAATAACTTTCTGCAATTTTCTAAGTCACCCGTAAGAAAATGTACTCTGTTGCTTGTTTAAACATTTTTTCCTGACGCTTCAGTGTTCGAGTACACCCCTCCTAACTACTTCGTAAATTCATAGAATCCACTAAAATACTGTCCACCTACTTCTTCCGTCATATTTATTATAAATTGACTTTTTATTCACACTTGAGCCAGTCTTACAGTTCAAAACGTTATGTAATTCCGGTCCTATATGCCGAGTGAGACTGTACTAAAAAGTCGTTTAGAATTCAAAAAAAGACTTGATCGTCATATCAAATACATTATCAATTTGAAAAAAATTATTATCGCGTTAGAAAGTGACAGAGACTTGTTTGTGAACTTTACCTAAACGTGCAGAACCGATTATACTTTGCCTCGGTGTTCGACATCAATAGTTCGCGTTCCAAAAGTCTACAAGTGGGGTTGCGTTTGGACAAAGATGCTACTTTTACACCACAAATCGGATTTTTCAACAATAAAAATGGGAAAAGTGTTTATCTGGACATTGTTGAGTGAGTAAAACTTGTTGAAAATTTCAATAAAATTTCGGCATATTTTGACTCAACGCGCGATCCTGAAATACGCAGCATTCAGCTGAGTCCATCGTGCAAAGTACCGCTGGAGGCCACCTTCAACAGTAGATGCGTCGTGTTCTCCAAGGACGAGAATATGATCTATATGCAGGATCCTTCATTCTGTTGTGTGAAAAGAGTAGAGGATTGCGTGAAGCAGTAGCTCGAGATTCTCCGCGAAGCGAAAAAAGACGGTGAACTTCTAATCGAGATGCTGCGCGATGCCAAGGGATACAGCCTTTTTCTACGTTATGAAGCAACGAAAAGAACGCTCGAAGTAGACGAACGTGAAAAATTTGGTTTTTACATCAACGAATTCATGTATCCAGACGATGAGTATGTAATGTATGTTTTGAGAAATTTGGTTTTTCTATCAACGAATTCATGTATCCAGGCAATGAGTACGTAATGTATGTTTCGACATGAAAAATATACTGTCACAACGAAAAACGTTCGAACTTTACGAATTTCTACGTCAATGAATTCATGTATCTCTACAATGAATATTTGATGATTGGTTTGACATGAAAAAAATATTCTGTTATTATAAATGTATTTGCAAGTTATTATTATTACCCCCCCCCCCAATTTTGCACGTTTTGATATTTTCATCAAATTTTGTTTCGGTGCTTACGAAGAATAGAGACAGGAATTTACACAAGACTTTGTTTATTGTCGAATAGCAAAAAAAAATGATACATTATATGATGCATCATCTTAAAGCGCAATTTATTGTTAACAGTTATACACAGTACCGGTATATAACGATAATTATGAATGAATTTTTAGCGTGACAATTTTTAATAGAACCACCGTAGGCTAAAGGTTCGACGCTCCAATCGTAGACACTTAATTCTGTTTTCACATTTTTCATGAATAAATTGTAGAATTCTCTAACAATTCTGTCGTTGTTGAGAAGATTTTCGGAAAAGATTGAATTGAATCGAAGCAAGTCAACACCAGCACATACAAGTAATAGAAAAATAACGCAAAACTGCCCACAAACTTCAGACATATCGCTTTGTAGCGGGCGAGTGTTCCAGGTATACTATTTGCAGTTTGATCCAATTCGCTCCATATGGCTCTTAACGGTTGGAGCAAGTCCGTAACTGTCAAAGTGGGTTCCTTGATCGTTTTCTGCGACGTACATGGCGACCCAGTGACTGCCTGGTTTTCGGTGGCCATCAATATTGACTACTATCGCCGCAGGTTTCGTCCACACCTTCGGAATCCGATCCGCGGGATGAACACCAACTGTCCCGGTCAAGTTTAAGCGGGACAGAGCTTGCAATATATTCAGGCTGTTCATCGGCTTTTTTTTGAAATTTCGCTTCAAGCCAGTTTTTTAACCTGTAAGCATAGTTTAGCGCGCAAACCGACTCTTCGCGAAAAACGTGCAAATAACAATACTCGTTGGACGGAGGTAAATTTTTAAATGCCGGACTATCGTTCCAATCTTCCAAATTTATGATATCCCTTGCAATGATAGTCTCTAAAAATTTCACCTTATCCACACCTCTCGCGTAGATCCGATCAGCGTTTTTGATAATTTCTCGTAAATCAGAACAGAGTTGTTTTCCCAAGATGTTCCTCTCGAACAACTCGATTCGGTGATGATGCTTGGTGAGGTAATTGTTTTGCACGCGCCATGGTTTTGATAATTCTTAAAAGGGGCAGGGGAGAGTGACGATTAAATGCCCAACAAAATTTTTTTTCAGAATTTACGGGGAAACGGCACTTTCTTTCGGTAAAAACCGACCGTTTTCGTCGCGAAAAGCTTGAATATCGATGACGAGGTCCATTGTCTACGATATTAGAAGCGTAACTGAAACGCGATTGAAGCGTTTTAATCTTTTGACGCTTTCGATAAGCGGGTGGTGGTGGGGAAATGAGTCACGCCGAATAATCGATCGTAACTTGTCGATTAGCATCGATCTCGATCACGCTGTCATATTCCGCATAAACGATACAGTTTATCGTTGTCGCGAGGTTTTCCCCGAATCTGACCTCGATCCGTACACTACCGTGTTTAACCAGATTCCAATGGAAAGTATCGTTGGCGGAAAGGTCGGCTGTTAAATCGAAAGCGAATAAGCAATACCCGTTAGGGTACTCTGCGCAAGAAATTTAATTACCTTCATTTGAAAAATGTATATCTGTTCCCGTAAAGAGTGTATGGTAAGCATCGACGTAATGATTATTCGTGAAATCGGGTTGAAGTGGTTTTGAAGGAATTTGAACTCCATCTACGTACAGTGAAAAGTTGTTTATTAAATAATTTTTTTAAATTGAACGGGTTTTAAGTACGATCTCCGTTTAACGCTTCATTTTCAAAAAAACCTAGAATAACACGTTTCGGTAGCTGCCCCAAAATAAGGTTATCAATAGTTTCCCCTGCACACTGCTGTGTATAGTTATAGATTGAAGTTCAACACGCGTCATTGGATACTTTGCAGTAGTTTTAGCGAGCCTTCTAGCGTGTCCGAGGAGCATTCCAGGACTTATTTTGGCGAGTCTAACGAGTAAAGTAGCTTCTTTAATTTTTACTTCGTAAAAACCTGGAGAATTCATCGAAGAAAAAGAATCTCGCGACCTGACGAGTGTCAAAGTCATTTCCACACCGTTTATCAGATATTTTTCTTGATTAAAAACGTCGCAATGCAAATGACCAATCATGTCTGTTGAAATATGGTTCAGACAACGAAAAACACTCGCGGATTATCGGAAAATATACAGATTTTATTTCGAGATGTTTAAGTGTTGAGAGCGGAGTGCAGAGTGACTGCAATTTCCGGTTACAAGAACATGGTGGTGGAGAGTGCGACAGAGAGCAACTGATAGAGAGAGAGGGAGATATTAAGAACACCGGTGCGCCATCGGTGGCACGGTCAAATTTTACACACATTACCAATACGCGGGAAAATTCAAAATGCAGTAAATTTTTTTTAAGTTCAACACTACCACCAAAGAAATTTATACCCGTTACATAAATGATTCGTTTTCTTCGGTCTTGCTGGGCCCGACGTAGTGCTGAGGTGCAGATCCCGATGATCTCGTTGGAACTTGATGTTGGTTAGTAGCCCGAACCCACTAGTGCCTACGCCAATGTATGCCGCTGCAAGTGAACGTGCCCGTGTTGACTGTTGTTGTTTTTCGCAGCCTTGGTTGTCGGTTTTCTTGGCGATTTCCAAGTCGATGATGTTGAGCATTTTTCTTTGCTCCTCGAAAGTGTCCCGCGGCAGTGGTTTCGAGAGAATGTCCGCTTGTTGTTCCTTGGATGAAACGTGTCCTAGAACAAATTCATTCTCATTGTATTTTTCGCGCATAAAGTGGTACTTCACGTCGATGTGCTTAGTGCGCTTGTGAAACTCAGGGTTTTTTATGAGTTTCACGGCACTCATGTTGTCGACCATGAGAGATGTTTGGCCATGCAGGATTTTAAAATCATTGAGCAGCTTTTTCGTCCAGATGATTTCCTTCACGGCGGTGCAGGCTGCCACGTACTCCGCCTCGGTGGTTGACAGGGCCACGGTTTTCTGTTTCGTCGAGCTCCAGGTAATTGTTGCGTTCCCGAGTTTCACGACAAGTCCCGTGGTTGATTTCCTGGTCTCAGTGTTCCTGGCGTAGTCGGCATCGCTGAAGACCTGAACAGTTTCATTTTGTCGAGCTGGAAAATATCAACCGTGTCTCATTGTGCCTTTTAAATATTTTAAAATTCTTTTCACCGCATTCCAGTGTATTATCTTCGGTCTCTCGGCGTACTGGCTCGCACTGTTGACGGAAAAGGTTATTTTGGGTCTCGTTGCGATCGACAGGTACATTAAGCTCCCCACAACTTGGCGATATGGCATGTCGGATGCGTCCTTGTCCCCATTCTCGTGCAGGGCTGAGTTCATCTCGTGGTGACGATCTGCAGGAGTTGCGACTGGATTCGCCTCGGTCATCCGGAAACGTTGCAAGACTTTTTTTGTGTACCCTTCTTGATGCAGAAAGATAGAGCCGTCATTGAGTTTCTCAATTTGCACACCCAGGTACGTGCCAATTTTCTCTGAGGTCACTTTAAACTCCCTCCTGAGCTTGTCCGTGAGTTTTTCAGCTGTGACTTTTCTTGCAGCAGCGATGAGCCCGTCGTCCACGTGAATCGCCAGGATCAGGATGTCGTCGTGCTTCCTGTTTGTGAAAACACACGGGTCTGCGCTCGTGGGTTGGAGGCCTAGCTTACCAAGTACTGCCGTGAATCGCTGATTCCAGCACCTTGACGCCTGTTTCAGTCCGTAGAGGCTGCAATTCAGCTTGCTAACTCGCCCGCTTCCGTCGTCGAAACCCTTCGGCTGCTACATGTATATCGTCTCTTGAATTTCTCCATATTAAAAGGCGGTCTTGATGTCGAATTGCTCGTGGTAGAGGTTTCTGGAGGCTGAAATTGTCAAAATTAGTCTTATCGAATCAAACCTGGTAAACGAGCTAAAAGTTTCCTCGTAGTCGACCCCGGCCGTTTGTCGAAAACCTCTGGCCACCAATCTGGCCTTGTAACGTGTGATGTTTCCGTCGCTATCTTGTTTTATTTTGTAGGTCCAGCGGCAGTAAATGGCTTGTCGGTCACGAGGGAGATCCACGAGTGTCCAGGTCTCGTTGTCCAAGAGGGATTCCATTTCCTCATCCATGGCAGCTTTCCAGTTTCTCGATGCCCTGGATTCGGTCGCCTCTTCAAAAGTATTTGGCTCATCTAGATCTGAAACTGAAATCAATGCATCGCGGTACCTCACAGGCAGTTGAAGATTTGCGCGATTTCTCAGGTTGTATCTCTGGTTGTCTTGGTGGACTTCGGGTTCCTCGGGATTAGATTCTTCGCTTTCCTCGTTTTCTGATGTCTGAAGAGTATCACGAGCTGAGGAGAAATCCTGATCGATTTCCTCGATGGGGTTTCCGGGCTCTTGTTCCTGGAGAACGTCGGGCTCCGCGCTGATGTTGACTATCTCCACCTCTGCTCGAGTGCCTTCATCCTTGAGGTGTTTCTCTCTAGTGAACGCGACATTTCTGAATATCTTGATCTTATTTGTCCCCGGAAGCCAGACTCGATATCCTTTTGAATCCATGTCGTGTCCCACGTAGAAACCCTTGTCGGCCTTGACGTCTCATTTTCTTCTCTTTTCTTTTGGAATGTGGAAATAGACTGTTTCTCCAAAAATTCTGAGGTCTTTGATTTCTGCCTTTCTTCCGAACCATAGTTCGTCCGGCGTTGAGTCCTTTTTCGCGCTCATTCCTGTCCGATTTAAGGTACCCACGGCGTAGTTTGCCGCCTCGGCCTACATTTTGAGAGGCATGTTGCTAGTGCAGTGCTGTCCCGGCCAATTCCACGATCGTGCGATTTTCTCTCTCCGCTAATCCATTTTGTTCCGGGGTGAAAGGCACGGTTTTCTGGTGAGTGATCACGTGCTGATCTGCTATTCTCGCGACGACCTGATTGACGAACTCCCGTCCATTGTCGCTTCTGAGAATCCTGACTCCACCCTTGGCATGTTTCTCCACCCTCTTGATAAAGATGTCTAGGTAGTCACTCGTCTCGTCCTTGGTCTTCATAAAGAAAATCGCCCGATGATGACTGAAGTCATCTTTCAGCAGAAGAAAATACCTGGCGCCACCTAGTGATTTTTCCTGCGTGGGACCACAGACATCTGTATGAATTAACTCACCGATTCTTGCTGTTTTAGACTCGCTTCTTGGGAACGGTAGGCGGTGCATCTTTCCTCGGATACAGTCCGTGCAGCAAAAATCCTGATCCACGTAGTCTGTCTCGGATGCCCGGAGGACCTTTTGGACCTGGGTCACGTTCTGATGTGCCATGCGCTCGTGCCAGATTTGCAGAGAGATCTTTTTCGCCAGGTTTGCTGTAGCCACGGGGTTTCGTCTGATGACCTTGAATCTCATTTGAAAAAGTCTGTCCACCCTGGCTCCCACCGCAACCACACTCCCATTTTTGATTAGTTGGCAGGTCCTGTTGTCGGATTTGTGTTCAAAGCCGTTGTCCAGGGCCGCTCCCAAGGAGAAGAGGTTGTACGTTAAGTCTGGAACGTACAAAACATTTTTGAGATACTTAGGCTTCCACGCTTGACCGTCGAAGGCGAGGATGTCGATTTCTCCACGTCCTAGGGCTGGAATCAGTTTCCTGTCGCTAATCTTCACGGATTTCCTGTCCTCGAATGTGGTGAAAGTTGTGAACCACTGGCGTTGATTTGACATGTGATCTGATGCTCCGGAGTCCATGAACCAAGCCTCTTCGTCGGTGGCGCTGTCGGCGTCCCCGGATGTCTGAGCCTCCTCGATGAGTGCCTCGCCCCTGCCCGCTCCTGTAGAGGTTTTCTTCTCGTCGGAGGCTTTTTTCTTCCAGCAATCCCGGATCCAGTGACCTGGTTTATGGCAGTAATTACATTTCCCCGGTTTCTGGAATTTTTTGTGTGTGTTAGGGCCCTGATTTCTACCGAATGTTCTGTTTACCGTGAAAGCGGTATTCTCGTGGTTCGCTGTGCCATTCATGCGAGATTCCTCGATCGTGAGGCGAGAAATTAAGTTACTAAGGGTTCGATTCGCGAGGTCAGTCGACTCCCAGGCGCTAATAAAGTGACTCATGGATTGCGGGAGGGTCATTAGTACTTTTGTGATAATCATTTGATTCGGAATTTTATCACCCAGGTTTTCAAGTCTGTGCGCGAGATCCTCCAGTCGAGCCACGTGTGTCGCGATGTCGTCACTCGGATTCTTCTTTATCTCGTACCATTGTTGAAGTAGCATGTGCACGCTCGTCTCCGATTTTTGCTCGTAGATCGAGGATAGTTTTTCCCATATGGACCCGGCTGACTCGCAGTTGATGATATTAAGGAGTGGCTTTTCCTCGACGGTGGTCGCGATGACTTTCTGGGTGATGCTGTCCAGTTTTTTCCATGACTGGACTTCCCGATTGTGCCCCACCGCGTCGCCTCCGGCTGCTAGAGTGGGCAGAATCGACTCTCCATTGACGACGTCCCACGCTCCGCACGCTTGAAGGGTGACGCGTACACGAAATTTCCATGCCGCCCAGTCCTCGATGCCGTTAAGTTTCGGGATATTATTATTCGGGAATTTTGTCTTAAAAGATTCATTTCATAATCTTAATCTTTTCTACTGTTTTTGGGTTGTTTCTTCTTCTTCCGCGACAGTTAAATTTTCATCCGTTTTGTGATCGTGCGAATGTAACGAGCCTTTACGCCAGAGATCGTAAAAATTGAAAAACTCTTGCGGCACGCCAGCGCTTCGAAGAGCTCGTATAAACTGAACGCAACCTATCGGGTTTGAAGTTTTTCTAGCTCTCATAGTGTCGTTGACGAGATTGATTATATTTGAGCGCTCAATTACTCTATCATCGATAGTGACTCTACCTATTCGATCCCATGAAATTTTCGACCCTGCAGAATTTTGTATCCATTGTATGAGATTCAAGGCTTTTTTACGAAATTTTGTGGGTATATTTTCGGTTATGACAGAAAAATCTAATCGCTCAGATTTTATTTGATCATTTTTTATATTGTAAATTTTTTGTCGCCCCTCGTCAATGACTCGTAGATAACGTTGCAAAACCTGCTGGTACCTTTTCCATTTTTCATCTTCGTCTAAATTTGACGAGTTTCAAATTTCGCTCATATCAACGTCCAATCTGCTTTTTTCATTACCGGGAGTTTGGACCGATTTTGGAAGTTGATTGATGTTATTGACGTATTCTTGAGATACCAAAACCATCTTTTCAGCGAATTCTATCACTTGAAAGTTGACCTTAACATAATTTCGATAATCGGAGCGATAATGTATGGAATGACCCCTGTCCCACGCTGTAAAATTACTTTTCTTTTTTCGTTCCAAGACCTCTTATTTTCAGCTAATCGTCTCAAGAGTTGAGCGTGTTTTTTCAAACGCAATTTTTCGTTCTTTTTCAAAGTTATGTTACCGCTCAAAATGTTTAACGCGCATTCGCAAATAGATTTTATCAAATTAACATCAGCCTTTGCAAGTAAAGCTTTTTTTTGTTCTTGATTTAAATGGCATAAAGCCTTTAATATCGCTAGTTCTCTAGTAGAAAAAGGTGATTTCCCCGCCATCACAATTAGATAACTGGCATCCAAACTTGCGCGTCAATATTATTTATACCTTTCCGAGGCACGTAAACGTTATTATATCGATCATCTGGAAAGATGCAGGTTCGGAAACAAAACGATTCAGGAGTAGATTGTTTCAAATCGAGAAACAAATACCCGTGCACTGTAGATGTCGCCTCTTGGTAAATTTCAGAGACAAAGCGAGAATTTTCAGGACACACTTGTCGCGCTAGATGATTAATTTGAGCCTTATCGCGAGGGTTTTTGAATATTACGATATAGTGTGCGTTTACCGAAATATCTCTCTGTCCTCTACCTTGATGGAATGAATTTTGCCTAATATAAATCACACTCAAGTTTCTGTGATGACTGCCTTTTGTGAATAAATCAACCACCCTATTACCCGAAGATTCGCGCATGAAATCATTAAGAATTATTAGCTTTGATTTGTTATCTGAAAAGTCAGTATTTTGCGGAACACATTCGCGGAAAATAACGTTATTTTTTCTATATTCCTCGTACGCTCTTTGCCACTCCGAATTATACAAAATGATATTCTCAAACTTTGAATCACAGAGCAAATTTAAATTTGCGATCAAACGTTTAGTAAAAACTGACTTACCGCAACCAGAAGGACCAGCGATGACGAGAGTGAACGGGTGTTGCAGCGTCGAAGACATTTCTTGGAATGGATGATTTTAATTTCTTATATAGATCTTATACTTCTCATTTAAACCTTTTTAGACGAATTTCGTTATGATTAAAGTTTTGGTACTAAAAGCATGATATGAAAAATAAAGCAATAGAGACAAAAAGTATGTGTAAACAATATTTATTGTACGCAGAAATACATCATCATAGTTGTAGAGAGGTCGTTAAAATAATTTTTTATTTTATAAATTTTTCGAGTATATAAACAAGTATAAACATTTTACTGTTAAAAAATACTTGGATATAATAAACTTTCGGGTATATAAATAGATGGTTTCATTTGATTATTAGTAATATTTTAGAGAATTTTTAGAATTTTAAAGCATTTGTGGTTTGAATTATATTCTTTAAATCATTGGCGCCGGAACCGGGGGGGCAGGGGGGGCACTTGCCCCCCCCACTTATAAAACAGGAGGGCAAATTATACTTTTTGCCCCCCCAGTTTTTGAGGAGCAAAAAAATTTGTAATAAAAGATTATAAAATTTATAATACAAAATTTATAATAAGTACACTGCAGTGATTGCTTATGTCACTGCCCTATCATGCGTAATCGAATATTCTGGAATATTTGAAGTATTCCAACTATTTGAATCGCGGGAGAAAGGGAATTCTCATTCAAGAAAAATGTCTAGCATCTAATGTGTATCGACTCGAATAGGAGTGAATAAAGAGCTAGGAGCTTTCGTCCCAAGGGCTCGAGGAGCCCGATGGTGGAAGGGGGAATACGTATGTGCTGGTTTCGTAGTGTGCGTAGTATATTTCTCGTCTTTGACAGTTTGATTGAGTTTGACTCACAATCAGTTATTCAGTTGTGATCAGTTGTTGGCTTGCTCAATCAACCGAAACGTGGCGTTAAGATTGAATCACTTAACACGGTCAATTTTATATTGCAAGGTAAGTAATATTCTTCTTGTATTTTTGAATTCTCCAAGAAAAGGGACCTCAGCGTCCGGAAATCGTTTCTGGCATTATAAGCGAATTACATCAAATAAACATCGCTCTTTACGATGCTGTTGTCAGAAAAACTTTTTTTCATCAAGGCGGTCGAAAAAGCCTACATTTTTGCCTGCTTCGCACAAATCGGCTTTTTCTTCCGCCATGACAAAAAAAATCGTTTGCACCATGGAAAATGTAATATAATAAATAGTTTTTTTAAAACGAAGCAATTTTCAACAGTGGCTTTAAAATTGCTTGAATCCTCTCTCTCTCTCTCTCTCTCTCTCTCTCTCTCTCTCTCTCTCTCTCTCTCTTCATTATCATACTACCACCAGAATCTATACCATAGCAAAGAACTCGTTCTTTGACCATAGACATATCCTACGTCCGTGATCTATACCAATTCAGTGTCGTAGAGGGGAAGAAGCTTCTATAGTTTTGCTGATGACATGTCAGAAATTTTAATCCCTACTTGTCAATAGAAATTTTCTGAGCAAAAGAAAAACATTGGGTATTCGAGTTGTTGCTTTGAATATTTTTATGGAAGAAATTATCTATGTAAAATATTTATGAAATTTACGTAATTTTATGAAAAAAATCTTTATAAAAATCATCATTTGCAACAAAAATGACGATCAAATTTTAAAATTTTTATGAATAAAATAAAGATGTTACTATCTGTTTTGAAAAGGAGGAAAAATAATAACAATTTTTTATTGCGAACCGCGTCAAATAAGCGTCTTGGTGTCAGTTGTGAAATCAACATATTTTCTTGACTAGTGATTTTTAAAAATTTCAAAGATATTTTCTAATTTTCCCAAATCCACACATTTCTATGTTATAGGTTGAAACATTTCCAACTCGTCTACATAGAAAAAATCGGTAATGAAAAAAGGGAAGATACATACTTGTAAGTATAAATAATACGAAATATATTTATGCCTGAATAAATTTTTCGTGGAAAATAATTTACGTGCAGTATTATTTTGTCACAATTTGTAGAAAAAAAAAAAAAAATTTTATGTATCGAATTCAAAGACAGGCAGAATTAATAAATAATCGATGATTGATGTTTACAAAATACTGTCAATCGAATGGTTAAGAACTACTTGATTGAATGTATTTGAGTATTTCAAAAAATTAAAATACTCAAATTCATTTATTTAAGAACTCCCAAAGTATCGAGATACTTGTATTTCGTTATTCCCAAAGTATCTCGATGCTTGTATTTGAGTAATGCTTAACTGTGATTGCTGGAATTATCGTACTTGAATAATCATGTAATGTTATTGATTTTTTTAATGTTCCTTCTTGATGTGTAACCCTTGATGTGATATTAGTATTAATCTTTGCATGTTTTGTCGTAGGCTATTTTCTATATCAGATTGGATACTTGAATCATGCTGCATATGTTATAATATGTTTGTTTAAATAATCGCTCATTGCTTTAATAAAATTTTTAAATTTTTAATTATATCTTACGTCGGAGGACTTTTGTTGATAAAACAGTTTTGAATTTTATTAACATATATATTATATAAATTGCTCTCTTAAATCTGCCTGCCTGCCTCTAGAGGAAGGTCCTGGTTAAATTTACTACTGGTTAGAAATTGGAAAAAAATTTTTTTTTAATTGTTTAAACAATTTTTTTTACATTCAAAAAGATGTCAAAACACTCATTATATAAAGTGCTTATTACGTCTGGTGTACATAAAAATTTATAGAAATTTCATTTCAGCTCTTAATTGTTGAAACATTCGATGATTGTTTGAATAAATATGAAAAACAAAATTCAAGTCAAGTGTAAGTTAGAACGTTTGCAATATGCTAAGAAAACGGCAAGTTGTGATCAATTGCAGGTATATAACAAGTTGGTAAACAAATCATCACTAACGGTTTCGTTGATGAGATAATAATTCTAAAAGTTGATTAAAAAAATATTACGCATGCATAAATGCTTTCTGTCAATTAATATAAAAGCTATATTTTGAATTTTTACCTGATTCAAAAACTATTTATAATATTTCAAATTTTTTTTTAACAAAATTTAAAACTCTTTAATCAACAAAAGTCCCCCGACGTAAGATCTTATTGAAAATTTTATGTAAATTTCTTCGATCACTGTAAATTGTTGAAACAATGACCGATTATTTAACAAACATATTATATTAAATGCAGCATAATTGAAGTACCCAATCTGATACAGAAAATACCAAAATAGCCTATGAGGAAACATGCAAAGAATAATACTAATATCACATCAAGAGTATCTTATCTTAAATCGTAAGTATCTCGATACTTTAGGTGTTCTGAAATAAATGTATTTGCGTACTTCAAATTTTCGAAATACTCTAATACGTTCAATCAAGTTATTCTTGACCATTCAATTGAAAGTATTTTGTAATCAACATATATTTGATTACAAAAACTAATGATTACCGCCAACTCTGATCAAATCCATGTAAATCCTAGCAACATAAGAATGTAAAATTCATATTACTACCAATTACAGGGATTTCTTAAATCTGGATCGACATCATAATGGCACAAAAAAAGATATCTGATTTCTTTGGTGCCACTTCATCTTCAGTAAAAAATCAAAATAATAGTGGGCATCATGAAGCCACTTCGAAGTCTTCAGATTATGAAGGTATATCAAAAATTATCCAATAATGTGATTAAGTGGATTAAATTGTGTCTGTAATATCTTCAAAAAATCTTTGACAAAAGATGTGGGATATTTTTCATCATATTTTATTTCTCAATTCTGAAACTACGAATTGAAAATACATTAACAAAAATCACATTAATTTAAATATCGCAAAATTCAAGAACCGAGAATTATATTTTTGACACAAAGAAAATTTTTCTTAACGAAATATTTTTCACTATTCGATTTTTTTCACTTTTATTTATGCTGCCCAAACATTAACTGACTCTGAAATTCAGGCAACATTAAAAAAAAAAAAAAAATCTATCTTCAGATGCATCAATCGATAAGAACGAAGTTGGGAATGTGAAAGGGTCGCCAGCTCAAAATAAATCGCAGGCTGTGTCAAGAAGTGTTCCTGTTCTTGGGGCGAAAAATCAACCCTCGGAAAATTTCAAATTTCCGGTTACCAATGGAAGAAAATGTATTTATTCGTGGTTTTCCAATTTCCCATGGTTGCATTATGACGAGGAAAGAGATTGCGTGTTATGTTTTTCTTGCATTCAAGCATTTCATATAATCGCGAATTCCGATAGCAGCTGGAAAAACGGTGTAGAAGAGGCTTTCATATCGATCGGTTTTCGGAATTGGAAGAAAGCTACAATGAAATTCGCAACTCACCAAAAAAGTGGATTCCATATCAAAAATCTAAATTTAATACTTGATAGAGAGAACACCCAAACAATTCATGAGTTATTGTTATCTGCAAACAAAACTGAACAAACGAATGCAAGAAAGTGCCTTTTTACGATAATCAGTACACTCAGATTTTTAATGCGTTCTGGACTGGCAGTTCGCGGGCATTTCCAAGACAGTGGCAACTTTGAAGATCTCCTTGAAGAGCGAAAGATAGATGTTCCAGAATTACATTCATGGCTTCAAAAATCGAACACTTACACAAGTTCAGAAATCCAAAATGAGATAATCGAAATAATGGCCTTCAAAGTACTGCGCAAAATTGCTGATTTAGCAAGAGATGCCCATTTTTTCGCCATTATCGCTGATGGCACAACCGACATAGAGGGTCGTGAACAATTTTCAGTTTGTATCCGCTTCGTAGATCAAGATTTTAATATTCACGAGTCGTTTCTTGGCATGTACAACCCAGAAGATACAAAAGGCAAAACACTAGCTTCTGTAATCCGAGATGTTCTTTTGAGACTAAATCTTTCAATTTCTAAACTAAGTTCTCAATGTTATGATGGTGGTCGCAACATGTCAGGGCATGTGAAAGGAGTCCAAAGAGAAATTAGTGACTTACAACCGAAGTGTTTGTATGTACATTGTTCTAACCACGCTGCAGATCTTGCTTTACAAGAAGTCGCAAAAAATATCGCAGAAATTTGTGAAGTGCTTTCACTTGTGAAAGATTCGAGCAACATCATTCTTGAGTCAGCGAAAAGACAGAGCATGTATTCCAACGTTGTCATACCACCTTGCCGAATGACTGGAGATAGTACTTTAGAACCAACGAAGAAACTCATCCCTTTGTGCCCTACAAGGTGGTGCGTGAAAGAAAAATCCTTCCGCAGGTAAAATTTCGCAAATTTAAAACTATAATAAAATCAAACAAATATTTTGTTATTATTATCTTGTCATATTATGAAAGAATCATATTATTATATTTGACAGGTGTCATAATAATCACTGCTCATTTTAGATTAATAATGATCATCCAACCAAGTCTATTAATTATTATAGAAAATCGCTGATTTTTTGCGGCTAACTTTTCCTCGTTTTAGAAAGTAATTTTTGATGAAAAACCAGTAATTTTATCTTCTGTCGCTAGTAATTTTCAACTAATAATAAGTAATTTTTCACTTATAACTAGATATTTATATATTATTTTTTAACTACCTACATAGTGTTTATAATTCAGACATTATTGGTCGAAATTCACCAATAATCGTCAAAATAATTACATAGTTTATTGAAAAGAGCAAAATCAGTCACTAAAAATGATTAGTTCTTCAACATTTTGACCTGAGAGTGAAGCTTACTGGAGGTGTTGCTGATTCATCTCAACAGTGCTAAAATTCAAACCATGGTTTTGTGAATGTACTACGAATTTTATATATTTTGTATATATGTAAATGTGAAATATCGTAATAATTTTCTTTTAATGGTTCTAAAATTTACTTCGCTGTTCGCATTTGAGATGTTTGTTTCCACTCTTAATTTTCGCTATATGCAATGAAAATAATACGATAATTAAACCATTCTTTCAATGTACATAGCTCACAGCATTTTTACGTTGCTGTGTTACAGGTATAAGGAAATGTTTCCAAGAGTACGAGAAACTCTCCGAGCTATCCTGAACGATCCAGGTGCAGCAACGCCTGAAAAAAAAGCCTGTATCAGAGGCTTTCTTCGACGGTTAGATTCTTTCGAAACGATGTTTTTTTTAACCGTCAGTATCGACATTTTCGGACCATGCGAGCAACTGGCAAAATCTCTTCAAAGCTCAGTTCTGACTGCAAGTGGCGCATTGGAAGGGGTCAGATTATTGACAAAAAGACTCGAAGATCTTCGTTCTGATGAAAGATTTGAAGGTATTTATAATGAGGTTGAAGATCTTGCCGATAAGTTAGACTTGAAGTATCCATCCGAACCAAGGAAAAGAAAACCACCACAGAGATTAGAACACACTGAAAACCCTGAACCCCCTGTTCATTTGACGATGAAAACCCGATTGAGAAAAGGTTTTTTTGAGGCGATAGATCTTTTAAAAAATGAGCTAGAATCTCGATTCGACCAACAAAGCTTGAGAGCTATAGAGTTGTTGGAAAATGTTTTGTTCAATGCTTGTGAAGGTAAGGTGCCAACCATGGAAGATCTAAGAGGAGCGCTTGATAAGTATGATGAGGACTTTGATATTGACGACCTCCATACACAATTGAAAATGATGAAAAATTTGCCTGGAATACGAATAAAATCTTGCGTCGAGTTGGCTGATGTTTTTCGAAATGTATCGACTGTTACGAAGAATATTTTCAACCAAGTGACAAAATTGCTCACACTGTTGCTGACAGTCCCAGTTTCTGCGGCGACATCGGAGAGGTCATTCAGCGCTTTGAGACGTCTGAAAACATATCTTCGGACAACAATGACCCAAAAAAGATTGAACCACGTGATGCTGCTTCACGTTCATAAAGAAGATACGGCAGCCATCGATTTACATGATGTTATGACAGAATTTGTTTCGCGCAACGACAGATCAGTTGTATTTGGTAAAATATAGACTTCAATGTAAAGTACCTCGCAAATTGTTCATTCTGTATATTCAAAAAATAAATAATATTTTGAGCGTGGACTATTTTTTTTTTATGTAGCAATCGCGTTTCTAGTTTGAATAAATATTTTGAAATTGATCAACAAAGCTCACACAGTACCGATAATTCGAAAAGTTGCACATTTCACTGACCATTCCACAACCTTTTCTACCAGTATACATGAAAACCGTCATATTTCATTACATTGGGTTAGGTGGGAAAAAAAATTTTCACATTAGGTTTGCCCCCCCCCCCCAAAAAAAATTACCTTCCGGCGCCTATGTTTAAATCCATAAACCGTCTTTGTTACAAACGGGGTGTTGTCGGGTAACTTTTCAAATTTTTTGTTCAGACCTGCGTCTCTAGCCTCCCGCGTTTTGATATTAAAGTCACTTAATCCTACCTCTTCGCTTGCGGTACGAACGAACACTGGCCATGAACCGAAGAATTAGGAAATTGGGTTACAAACTTACCGTCAAGTGGGAATGTAATTGGAACGAGAAAAAAGTCGCAAATCTACAAATCAACGATTTTCTGACAAAAAATTGCCCACCATAAAAAGACCACCTAACACTTTGGACACCCGTGCCAAAAACAACCCATAAACTGAAGAACGTGTTTTTCGTTTCATTTTCGTAATATCCGTCGGCGCGAATCCCGCCAGGAAGACGATATTCTCTTAAATTTCCTGTGTGAATGATGTCTCGATCCAGCGATTTTTCCGTCCAGGTTATCCATTTCAAGGACACGAATCGAAAATTTTCAGAGTGGCGGTATCCTCTGTGTGGAATGATGCCTATTGTATCCGGCTTCAAAAAGTTTTGCCGAAATACTCACGAGCATGCTGATGCAATCGTTGGGCTTTTTTCAAACAGGCAAAGATTGACGCGATCCAAAAAAATTTTTCGAAAAGATATACATGCTTTTCTTAAAATATCCACGTCTAAAATGCAATACTTGACAATTTCCTCTTTGAAATTAAATCGGTAATTTTACCCGACTCTTTCCGCATGCCATTTCAAAAAAGTTTCTCGGTTTTTAGTTTTCATTGAATCTGGGTCGTAAAATTTCGTTTCTGGTATAAGACCATTGTAATTTCGTTTTCGGGTGTATTAAAAAGATGCGGAAAGTAACCTTTGACTTCTTCGAAACCGAAAGATTTAGGTAAAGCGCTTAACGGCATGTGAAAAAAGTTGAGACTGTCGATGAAAGTTGTTTTGCCAATTTTCATATGCATGATGTTGTTACCGTTGAGTATTAATTCGGGTTCTATTCGAGAACCATGTTTTTCGACAATGTATTTTAAAATAAAGTGACTGTCGAATCCTTTTGCATTGTGGGCAATGCTGATAATTTTTTGAAATGTTGTCTTTTCCCTTACAACGGAATCCACAAACTTTTCAACTGGGGATTTCGAAAAAATTTGTTGTCTCATCCCGCACGCATTGCACTGATGAGTCATATCATGGTCCTCAATGCAGAATTTACAAACTTTTTGAGATACCCAAAGGTTCGGTACATGAACGCGTGTTTGATTGTCGAGCATGACGTTTTGTTGCGTTTCGAAATCATAAAAAATAAACAAATTATTTTCTCCTCCGTCGAACAGTTTCTACAGTTTGCATAAAACACTAATGATTAATAGTTGTAACTTTTTTACAAATTTTGCTCTTGACGCTTCCGCAAACATGGTTTTTCTCATTCGTAAAGGTTAAACATTCTTTACAAATTTTTATAGAGTTGCATACGCTGTTATCTTTCATGGTTCTTTTTTTGTGATTTTCAAAACAAGGACGTCCATAAAATGAACGGCTACAGTTCTCGCATGATTGATTTTCGAGAGTTGGATCACACGCTGGTACTGTGTAACATTTTGGACATTTGTTGGAGCATTGGTATTCAATACGTCTATAGTACGATTTGTTGCATTGAGAACAAAAATACTCGGATGCCGAAACCACGATCAAGTTGAGAATAGGTTGATAATGTTTCGTACGTTCGTAATATATTATGTGTACCGTATGCTCCACGCGACCGTTGATATTTGATACGTAACATTGCCCGTCGTACAGCGTGGCATCGCCTTTTCCAAACGTGTGAAACTCGTGAACAACGATAGCGGTATTTAATCGAGAATAGAATTCTTGAAATTTTTCAATCTCACGGAAACCGCAACCATTTTCAGGTATCGTCACACCTGCCTCGTGAATCAGTCTGTTAGCTTTTTGTTTTTGCAGAACGCACGAACCGAACCTAATTTTTCCCCAGATTTCATGTAATTCCCCGCATCTCAAAGTTCCGCGTAACGCGCGTGCATAAGCGCAGACAAGAGATCTCGGAAGACACAGGTTGTCGTTATTCGATATTGTTAGAATTGATCTTTTCCCTAAATTTTCATGATTGAATGGAACTCGCCCCGATCTGGATCGCGATTTTACAATATACGTTGATACTTCAAAATTTTCATTCAGACGAAATTCCGCGTTGCTTTGAGTAAATCACTCGACAAGATTCCAAATGTCAGAGAAATCGAAATCTTTGACTTGTTGGAAAGAGATCCAAGCACCTCCTTTTTCAAATTTATCAGAATTGAATGTCAAACCTATGAAATCGTCGTTGTTTGCGTCTTTCGTGAAATTTTTGTGTAATTGTTGAAAAGCGTCATGTAACCACTCGATCGGATCGGCGTCTTCTTTCGGCTCGTTGATTTTTATCGCGTACGCGTCACCTCTCATTTTAAACCTTTTGAAATATCGCGTTGTTTTTGACGTCATTGTAATTTTTCTTTCGTCTTCATTTCTTCCTTTACCATATTGTTCTATTTCAGAGAACAAATTTTCCAAATCCCCCCAATCGATCAATTCACTATTTTCTGCTGGGATATTGTTCGTCCAGTTTTCGTTAAACATTTCGTCGTGGGATGTCGTGGCTTTAACAACGTCGTTAAGAAATTTATCTAATTCGGGGGTTTCGTCACTCTCAGGGTTTATTAAATCAGGCAATTGCAAGCTTTCTTCTATATCACAAAACCCCGATAAATTTTCGTTGCGACGTCGAGCGCCGCTCGTAGAATTTCAAATTTCTCGAAAAATTTGAGTTGGTGTAGACGATTAGAAGTTCGGATACAACAAACTTCGAAAATTTCTTTCAATTTCACCAAAGCGTTACCGTCCGAACACTTCTCCAAATTTTTGAAAAGTTCATCATCACACATTTCATGCACTCCTGAGTCTCTTTTAACGGCTGCGAACGCGATTTTTCGTACGATTTCTGACAACATTTTTTATGTGAGAGCTCTTGAGCCAAAACTCACACGAGCATGAAGAAAATGTTAATTTATATGAAATATCTCAATAGAGTGCATCTCCTAGGAGTGGGGTACAAATGTACATTAAGGTAGAACGAGATGCGGATCTTAAAACATATAAGTTTCATTTTGTTGACGATGGAGTTTATATGCATAAAATTGATATGTGAACGCTATATTTGCAGACAAAGCACGTCATATTCAATTAAGAAAAGAGCGCATCTCCTAGGAGTGAAGGTACGAATCATAACAAGATGCTCGTATTATTAGGTATGTGACACATATAAATTCCCTTTGGATGACAAATGAGTTGAGAAGATGCATAAAATTGACACCGATATGCGAACAGAAGTTCGCCGATAAAGAACCTGATATAAATTTAATCCTTAGAGCACATCGCCTAGGAATGGGGTATAAAAAGATGATTATATCAATAGGTGAACCTAGATGTGATTCTCGACGCATATTTTTTCATAGATAAAAAGCTAGAATGGGTATAATGAACCGAAATTATTGAAACATATAAGTTTCTTACCGATGACAAAGAAGTTGAGAGTATACATAAACTCGATATGCGAGCACCATGCAAAGTTCGCCGACAAAGAACCTCATTGGAACTTAATACCTTAGAGATAAGAAATAATACGATTGAACCGCTGTGACTAATAATCTTACTTCAGTACCCTCTCGGGATCGCGAACGCGAACGTGAACGTTTTTTAATCCGAACATTTCATGTAAAAAATTGTGGTGAAAATGTGTTTCATCCTGAAGGATCTACCACCCGAGGAGGAGCAATAGGAAGAAGAAGTAGAGGAAGAAGAACAGGAAGGTGAAGAGAATGAAGAAGAGCAGTAAGATGAAGAGGACTGGGTAATGGAATATCCGAATCACGTGCCTGCCGAAGTTCCGCAAGTGATGGAGGATAATGATGTAGAGGAAGAAGAAGAAACTTGGGATGCCGAAATAGAAGAAGCTGAGGCAAATGGTGTAGTTTTCCCCCTTTTTTCGCAAATCCCGCAGACTATGTCGAAGAGCTGGAGCCGTGAATCGTAGTTTTTCGTGGGGAAGACGGCCGAGAGATCTAGCGGGTGTTGTCCGGCCCGTTGGCCGGATTCGACTTTTGAAAACTGAAAATCTGTGTGTATTTGTATGCGTGTGTGTGCGTCGAAGGATTACAATGATTACAATTAGCGGCGAGTAAATTTCGTATTTTATCCGTATTTATTTTATTGTTATTTTTTATTGTTTATTTTTGTTGTATTTTTTATATTATTAATATACTCCCCCCCTACCCGAAAAAAATGTGGATATGCCGCGAGCCACCACCCCCAGCGAACATCAAATACCGGGACCCCCCCCCCCAAATTCCTGAAAAACGCGCTGTGCCGCAACCCCCCCCCCCCCCACCCCCCGCGGCAAACATCAAAGCGGATACTCCCGAGAAAAACGTGGATTTGTCGCAAGATGCTCCCCGCGGTGAACTTCAAAGTGAACCCCCCTCCCACTTTCTGGAAAAACGCGATATGCCTCTATCCCCCCCGTGGCGAAAATCAAAGACTGGATACTCCCCTCGGAAAAATATGCAGCAAGATGCCTCCCCCCCGTGGTGAACATCAAAGCGGATCCCCCCTAATTCCTAGAATTCGAGAAAGCGGCCTATCCCCCCGGTGACGAACATCAAACTATAGTGGTAGCACTCTACTTGGGCAGTTAGCGATTCTCGGAATCGATGACGTAATTGCCCCGTTTACGATTTTTAACATCACTGCGCATGTGTGACCATGCTCACAATAAACGATGGCGTCTTTTTTGAAAAATCCAGAAAATTTGTTGTACCAAAACTCACACGATGACGTCATGTTATCAAGGTTGGACTCGATAAACACGTTCTCCTCACTACTACTTAGGAGACAGGCTTAAACACGATTACGTCATCTTTCCAAGGTTGGACCAGAACGCTTGAGTATTAATATGTCCTTTTCAAGCGGGAGCGTCAGTTATTTCGTGAACGTGATCGTGTCGACATCGCGTTTGACATGACAAAGAAAGTCATGTTTCTTGAAATTCTGATTTTGCTCGAGGCCGTTTATCCGTAAGTTGATGGAGTTTGAAATAAAGTGCAATCATCGCGGAATAGTGGCGATAGCAGTCAAGAGTATAGCGCAAAAACGTAATAAAACTTTGTGACGTGACTCCGTAGCGTGACGCCATAGCGTGGCAACAGTGCGCAGAACTTGAGAACAGTGCGCGATTTCGTGACGTGGTGCGCTGTTAAAAGTTTTTAAACATTGTTGAACATAGCCGAACATTACTGAAACACCGCCAAACGTTTCCGAGTGTTGCCGAACGTATCTGAACATTTTCGAGTGTTGCCGAACATTACTGAACAATGCGCGGTCGCAGCGCCATCACTATCTATAAATACGATATTCTCGAGCGGGAGCGTCAGTTTTCTCGCAACTTTCTTTGAAGACGCTTGACAAAGATGGATGCGAAAGTCAATAAACCACGTTACTAGCAGCGAGCTGGCAGCAAGCTTCCACTCCAGCTGGCAGAAGATTGACGGCTAGTTAGCAAGTACTCACTTTATCACAGTAGCAGCCAGTCTGAGCCAGTCCTATGCCAGCTGGCGGGGAAGCATGTTGCTAGTACGTGGCTAGCTAGGCGTCAGTCTTCTGCTAGCTGGCAGGGAAGCATTCTGCTAGAAATATATTTGCAAGTAGAAATATGATCTTATAAATAATGAAGTGATTTCCCGCTGGTTCGAGGTCTCATAACTTTTTGTTGAGAACTATTGTATACTTCTATCATAGGTTGCTGCTAGTACGTGGCTAGCTGGCTGCTAGTCGGCTTTCATTTATTGTCAATTATTTTGCAATCCGTTAGGATGAAGCTTTCATTCATTAACCATTTATCACTTTTTTATTATTGTTTTTTCAAGTTAACAGTTGTGTCACGCTTACAATCATTTATCATATACTTTTCAAGAAACGCTAATTTCAACGCCAAGAAACGTTTTTGGCAAAAGAAGCATTTTCGTGAATAATATTATGAACTTTAATCATATTTCATTATTATTACGTTTCTCCATGTAACTTCCCTACTTAACAACATACTACGAATAATCTTGTTTCAAAAGTTTCAAGATCTATATTTTCCAAAGAAATTCGATCAATTCATTTTCAGAGATCTGATTGTGTTAATTATCTAATGTTTGTAAATTCTGTTATAACTTGTGTCGTGCGGTGGACTATGTTAATGAACAACAATGCAATATTGAGTTAAGTGTGTAATTTTAATTTCCAAAGGCAATACCTGAATTTTTTTGAATGTGCAATCGTGAATATTTTTAAAGATACATACCTGATGTCTGATACCTGATATTATAGATGCATACCTTATTATTTCAAGTATAATGTTAGTACTAGTAAATGTCAGAGTACACCATTCATCTTAAAATAAACGAGTAAAATAAACAACTATCAGAAACGAATGAATGACGATTTATCGTACTTTATTTTCATTCGATTGATTGTATTTATTTTTTTTATATTTTCTGACAAGTTTCATGCTACAAAAAAATTGATCTATTGCTCAAGAATTTTGCTGTTGTTTATTGGAGTATATCTAGTCCTTGTGAAATAGTGAAAAATATGTATAATACTGGCAATTGTGTATTTTCTCGAAATTCAATCAATATAATGTTGAAAATGTAACTTTTCTAAAAAGTGGTATATTTGTAAGTGGATGCATGATTAATTTTTTGCCGAGCAATATGAAATAAACCAAATAATTGTTGAATAATATTTATCAGTGGTCACAATTATCGAATATATGGATAAATTAGTAATTGTGAGAGCTATGGAATTTTCGTACTGTGGAAATAGAGCAATGTAATAGCATAATATAGGTAACATAAGAACATAAATGAGCATTTCTTTATTAATTATTGTCACTATGAAAATCATTACTCGAAGATCAAGAAAATCTATTAAAACGACTGATGAGTCAATAAGATCAATTTTCTAAATTGATTGAAATAATAAAATATATCGCAACCAATAACCCTGATGTCCTTGACCACGGAAAACATTCATGCGGCATTTAAATCTGAAATAATATAACACGAGGCCAGTGGCTGCTTTGTATTAGAGAAAACAGGTTTTTTTTCTCACGCAAGCCAGGCGAGCCAGCACCAAAAATTCTCAGTTTCGGTTAGAAAGCATAATAGAAACGAGGAGAGGTAAGCGGGGGCAGTTGACGCGCCGGCGGCGCCGGGCGTCAACCTCTCAAAGTTGCTTCAGTCTTCAGTTTGCTTCAGTTTCTTAGACCATTTAGTACATGGACTGCCAGTTGGCCGCCATTTGCCGTGGAAACATAGGAGAAAGGACAATGACGTCACACGACGACGGATCTTCCCGACGTGACAACGACGCCTCCCGATTGTAAAACCAATGTAAACAAATCGAGACAGTTGATGAATGTAAACATCGGCATTACGTTAAATAAAAGTGTCTTTCAAGAAAATTATGAAAAGCCGTATAAAGTTCCCGACAAAGGCACACAAAAAAAAATGACAAGTTCCCATTGCTGCTTTATTTGTGGCCAAATCAAAAACGATCGTGAAAATCGAATATCGTATCACAGGTATGTAGTTGTTTGTAACTTGGATATCTAATTCATGAAAACAAAAATCGTATACATGTCTGTAATGTTCTCAATAGCATTCCAAAAGATCGAAAAAATGAGTGGCTAGGTTTCTTTGGTCTATCTGCTGAATCCATTAAAGGCAAAGTCGAAAATGCCCGATTTTGCAACAGGCATTTTGTCCCATCTGATTTTTTTGGAAATGGCGAAACACAAAAACGAATTTTGAAAAAAGGCACAATACCGTCGATCCGTCACATCGATGAGTGAGTATTATATTTAAAATATTTCAAACAATGTTAAGAATACAATTGTTTTTCTCTTTGATGTACTCATTATGAAGTCAAAAAAATAGAACTGTTTTTCAGCTGATATCGATCCTTCTAGTCTAATTTGTTGAAGCAGCTCAATTTTAATACTGGAATATTTATTTCTACAAAATATATTTTTCTTTTTTTTTCGTACTGCATTAAATGCGAGAATAATTCGCCTGACAAAGTCTGATGGCAACGCTGGATTCAACAAGGAACAGTCCAGTCCAAATGTTCCAGGCATTATTTCAACACAAGGGAAGAAACAAAATCGTGGGAGGGTGTGCTTTTTTTGTCAGGAAAGAACGGGCTCTGGTTTATCATTTTTCACGTACGTGAATGTTTTATTTACAGTTTCAGTGTTTCCTTATGCTTAATGCAAATGCAATAATCAAAACAAGATTCATTTTTATTTCTTCTATTGCTTATATATAAATTGCATATCAATATACAACATATGAAAACATGGAAGTCAAAATTGGCTAACCCACTTTTTGATAAAGCTTATTTTCTTCGCTGTTTACCTAAGAAACCAGGCTTATTGAAATGTGGGTTAGCCGACTTTGATTTCCAGGTCTTCTACGTATTTTTTTATCAGTAATAAAATACTCACTAGACTTGAATTTTTCTACATACACACGTACTTCAAGAAACAAAAATTCCGATTTTTGTAATGTACAAAAATTAAAATGAAAGTAGACAGTAACAGAAATAATATGACTTAATAAAAAAATAATGACTTAATGAATTAATTAATTAATTAAATCATAACTTTTTTTACTTAATTAATTAATAAAAATGACCTAATAAGAAAAGGTCTATTGAAATTTCTTCCAGTCGATTTCTTATTCTGTCTTTTTGTAGAAATATGCAGGAGAAAAAATTGAATTTTTCTGCCAGTGATAAATGACTTTCCCTGTAATTTTCCTGCCATGGAAATAAAGGTTTCTTCATGTCGAAATTTTTCGTAGCCAATAATTTTGCAAGCCATCGCGTTTTTTTGGTCAGTGACTCATTTGCTGTAGATTGCTCTTTAATTACAATCTTACAAATATCTAAAGTATCGTTGAAAACGTCAAGAACGAAAAATGGTAAAAGTAAAAAAATGAAGGCTCTACATGTTAAACATTCATAATTATGACTTAAAGGCGTTGGTATTTCAAATGAATGTTAGCTTTGCAATTTTTAATTATAATTCTACGTTAAAGATTTTTAATTAAGTAATTCATTCCACAGGTTTCCAAACGATGATAGGAGAATGTTATGGATAAAGGCTTGCAACCGTGGCAACTCTGTCCCGGATAATGCACGTTTATGTAGCCAGCATTTTGAAAGGCAACACTTTTTCAAACTTCCAGGCACTGGCGGACGCGTGGTTCTTGAAAAAACAGCAATTCCAACTTTGTTCAAAATCAATGACGAGTATGAATACATTTATAAAAAATTCGTTAGACCTGCCTCAATCTTATTGGGATTTAAATTCATATGGGAATATTCAGAAAATTGTCGAAAATTCATAATAGAAGTCAGGCTATTCAGTTTTAATGTTTTTGAAAATTCAATTTTTTAACATTTTTTTAAATACAATGAAGGGTATTATATGTTTGAAGTGTAAAAACAATTTCGTGTCAAATCCAGTAGGTTCCCACGAAATCAGGGTTCTACATTGTATGATACCTTTTTCTCCTATTCTCGAGTGCGCCTGTATTTGTGATGGAAAACCATTTCCTAAACCAAAGAACGCACAAAATATTAAACAAACAAATAGAGATGTGTATTTTTGATATCAGTGACATTTTTTTTACTGAAAGTGTATAATTGAAACAGAATTTTTTCTTTTCGTCATTGATATTATTGTTTTATACAGTGCTTTTTTTTACAGAGCCCAAAATGTGGTCATGAATGGAAAAAACGATGAACCTTCGTCAATGGATGTGGTGATCGAAACAAATGGTATTTATTGTTTTGAGTTACATATGGAAAAATTTGTAACTTCCAACCGAAATTTCATTAGAAAACGTTCTCTTTTCTTTCAGATTCTTTGAATCCAATGGATGACTCCACGCAAACTGGACAGGACAAAGAACAGGAATTAGAGGAACAGTCCGTTCTTCGAGCTTCGACCCCTATCAATGACCAGAGCACAGATTCTCCGAAATGTTCATCAGGTACATTTTCTATCTCAGCGCCATAAAAAATCACAAAAATATCAACTTATTTACTATTTTCTTCAACTTTAGGGTTCTTGGAACATTCTTACAACCTAAAATCACCCTCACTGCGATTGAACATGCCCCGTTATCCAGGAGATATTGGGACACCACAAATGTTCAATAAACGAACCGGGAGAAAGAGCTACCAAATTATGCAGTCTGCTCTACAGAAGCAAAGGAAGAAAATAAAGATTTTGGAGGAACGACTACGCCGCAGAAACAAGAGAATTCATGATTTGCAAGAGGCAATGAAGGAAATAAGAAAGAATAATATGCTTAGCGAACATGCGAGCGAACAAGTCACGGTTAGTGTTGAGCTTCTGCTGGGGCAAAGTGGGGCACTGCCATGCTGAAGAAGCTTACTTTTTCTCTGAGTGCATAAGTCTGTTTTTTACTTGTTCCATTTTGGCTCTGAGCTCGTCAATTGCAAGTATTGTGTATAAGAGTACATAGTGCTCTCTAAATCTAGACCGGTGACGTTTACCAGTGTTCATATTTTCTTATACTTTTTGTAAAATATAATCGAGCTGTAATCATTGTGTATTAATGATGTTAACTGATGAACAGTCATACGATCGACTTGAATGTCGCTCATACATGATCATACTGAATAAATCGCACATATCCATATCGTCATGGAGTGTTGTTAATCTCATGCCATTTTGTACATTTCATTTATCATTGTGGGATTTAGGCCTTAGATTTTACTTTATACAGAAAATCCTACAACATGATATGAATTATTTCATAAATAACAAGAATTTTTTCTACACTTATCAGGATCAATTCCCAAAAGTTCTCCATCTTTTCAATCAAAGGACGTCGCTGGGGAAACGTCA
Organism: Platygaster robiniae; assembly: GCA_028476575.1. NCBI lineage: Eukaryota > Metazoa > Arthropoda > Insecta > Hymenoptera > Platygastridae > Platygaster > Platygaster robiniae. The sequence goes on from CM052022.1 coordinate 28,801,350, forward strand.
GAAATACGAAGCCGAATTGCGCCAATTCGCCTTGACACTGCAGTTTTATTCTTCCCGTGCCTATAATTATGTACGAAAACGATTTGGGAATCTTCTGCCTGGTCTCTCTACAATCCGTCAATGGTTGTGTACTTCAGATGCAAGGCCCGGATTCAACCGAGACGTCCTTGAAACGCTGAAGAAAGTAACAGACGAGTCGAAAGAACCATTGGTTTGTAATATGGTCATTGATCAAATAGCCATAAAAATGCAGACTGAAAGAAAACATGGTAAGCGTTTCGGTTACGTTGACTGCGGGGTTAACCCGTTCACGGAGAAGCCGCTCTTCGAAGAAAGCAACCTCAAGGCCAACCACGCGTTAGTTTTTATGCTTGTCGATTTGAAGGGTACTTTCAAAGTCACTCCTGCCTATTTTTTGATACATACCCTCACTGGACAAGAACACGCCAATTTAGTTAGTATAATGCTGCAGCTACTTGACGAATATGGAATCAAAATTCATTCCTTGACGTACGATGGCGATCGGACGAACGATGCCATAGCCAAAGCATTAGGTGCCGACACTAATATAGAGTCGGAAAAATGTCAGTTGTATTTTCCACACCCAAATAAAAAAAAGGAACATCCAGTGTTTATTTTCCCTGATCCGTCTCATATGATAAAAAATGTTCGTAATGCGTTTGCGGAAACCGGACCTTTTTTTGACACTGATGACCAGATTATCGATTGGAATCATATACTGGCTATTCTTGCTATACAAAATGACGAAGGACTGTATTTGACAAAATTAACTGAGCGACACACCCACATACATGAAAACAAAATGAACGTGCGTTTAGCTGTACAAGTTCTCAGCAATTCTGTCAGTGAAGCCTTAAATTTTTTGGGAGACAAAATATTAGACGCACGAAACGGCGAATTAAAAAGTACTGCTGGCACTGCGAAATTCTGCAGAATTTTTAATGACGCATTCGACATTTTGAATTGCCAAAAACGGTATAATAATGAATTCAAACAGCCTTTCAGAATTTCTTTGTGCAACGAAAACAAAGAAAAGTTGAAAAAAAGAGCAGAAGATATTATACACTACATTCGTGGCTTAAGAGATGCTAAAGGGGTACCACGAAAATGCGGTTTCGTAGGATTAATCATTTGCTTGAAAAATATTTTCAAACTTTCTGAGCATCTTCAATCGAATTATGGTTACGAATATTTTCTAACTTATAAAATTTCGCAAGATATGTTGGAGTCATTTTTCTCTGCAATCCGTATAAAAGGAGGCTTTTGTAACAATCCCACTTGTTACCAGTTTCAATACGCAATGCGTCGGCTCACTGTCCACCAGCAAGTTGCCCAATCGGAAAATGGGAATTGTTTACCGAACGATATTCCTTTGCTAACAATTTCAAGTTACAAACGAAAGGCCGCGGAAAATAAATGTACAAACGATGCAATTGAAAACACAGAAAATGATCATCAATACGCCAAAATTTTTGAAGATCAAGATTTCGAAGAAAACGAGTTGTTCAATTTCGATTTTGAGATTCCATCAGAGTATGTGCAGGAAGTAGTTCGATACATCGCAGGGTTTATAGTGAAAAAATTTAAAGAAGGTTGCTCAGTTAAAACGTGCATGAACTGTTTTTCAAGTATCGTCGGAGAGTCTGGTTCATCTCGATTGATAGATACGAAAAATCGTGGCTTTTTGTCATATCCATCGGAAGAAGTCGTCCATTTTTGTTTGCAAATAGAACAAATTATTCGTTCTTCAAACGACATATACAAATCGACTTTCGAGGAACAAGTTTTAAAACAATTGAGTTCTTCGAAATCGAAGATTTTTTTTTCCTCGGAGCATTTCGATCATTTCCCGGATCATTACTTTGAATTGATTGCATTCATCGGAAGAATGTTTTTAACAATCCGAATGCACCACGAGGCAAAAAACATTCAAAAATCGCTAAACATGTTAAGCATTTCCACACGAAAATTGTACTTTTCAAACATCAGTAACGCCATGTACGATATTTGAATAAATGACTTGAATTAATACTTTCACGTGGTTTTTTATGAATTTCCCGTTTTTCAAAATAAATTTACATTTAATTTACTGAATACAAAACAAAATTAAAAAATAGCATTGTACAAACTGCGAGTAAAGAGTAGATACTTTTGAAAATATAGAATTTGTTATGTATTTGTTAAATGAATTTTATTAAAAATATACTCGTAGGCGTTCCGAACGAGTTTCAATGCAATTCTGCGTAAAAATTTGAATATTACAACAATTGAACGAGATACTTCTAATGTGGGGTCACCCCACATTAAATTACATGTCTGAAAGGCGCAGGGCGTTGAGCGCTTTCATACGGCACTGGTGCGTCGTGTGACGTCACTATCCAGCCACGCCTGATTCCAATGCTTTTACTATGGTATTAGCAGTCCATGTACTAAATGGTCTAAGTTCAGTTTGCTTCTTGGCTTCTTGTTTCTTGTAGTATCTTGTAGCTACTGTTCATTTGTGTTCCATTCTTGTCACTTCTTGTCCATTGCCGTTCACGGGAAGGTGCTCGTCGCAGACGACGTTGTCACGCCATTATTTGCGCCTGCCGATCTACGTGAAACTTGTTCAACTGCAGTTGATAAGTGGTATGTACACAAGCGTTAACATTATTTACATGTGAATTTTTTTCGGCTGCACTTTTGGCGTAAGAATTCAAGTTTCAGTCACGAAAAAAAAATGTTAGTTTATAACAATGAATTGTTTCTTAAAACGGAAACTTTGATTGCTGTAACAGAGATTTTTGTTGTCCAGTCAAAAAATTTGTTTAGTCCACATTTTGCTAAAACTTATTTCTGTGAAATCGTGAATTTTGAGTTAAATATTTTGGAGGTTTTATTAATCAAACTGAAATAACTTTGACTACAGCCTTACCCGGAGTCACCATAATTATTAATTAAGGCCTATACACTTTTCATTATTTGTCATTTTTTTACTTATAACATTACCTTCATAATCATGTTTATTCGAAACCTTATAGTTTCGAATGTACTTTTTTTGTTAATCCAAATAATTTATCAATCAAAATTATACAGCGCCAAAAGTCCCGTTTCATAAAAAAGTTTGAAAATATTTTTGAAATGATATAACATGTCTGCATTCTTGAAGCAGGCCTCGAAACTGTGAATTTTGAAGGGCAACCCTCGCCTTTTATTCTCCTTGGCCTAAAATTTTCGTCTAGCTAAAAGACACAGGAAACAACTCGACTTTTTTTGAATGAAATTCCTAATCGATTATCAGGGCCGGATTATCATAGGGGCCAGTGGGGCCAGGGCCCCAGGGCCTCCACCATGAGAAGGCCTCCACCACCCGTAAAGAAAAATTTTCGAAATAACTGTTTTTTACCAATTTGAAAAGCAAATGCGTAAGATCACGTTACCACTCTAGTAATACGTAATAAATACTGAACCAATTCTATTTATATCTTTCATAAAGCGTAATTCGATGTTAAACATATCATCGGCTGTATTTATTCGAAACGTTACAAATTCGTTTTTATTTCCCGCTTGACTGCGACATCTCTCGTGAGAAACGCTAACACTAATAGCGTTTTTTAGCGGTTGCTCGGCGAGTGCTTTGATGAGCATATCTGAGCAGATTTAAGCAGTGAAAATTGCTCTCGGAGCCCTCTCCAAGCAACCGCTGAAAAACGCTATAATGCTGCGTCATGGAAGCAGACTTTGCCACAAAAAGTGATAAAGAGAGGTTGACAGTTAAGAGAAAAGTCAATTGTTATAATTGCCATCCGTTTTGACATGTACGGCTTCAAGATGTAACATATTTACAAAAGTAGAGAATCCAACGAAATCGTAAGTATCATAAAAGGTACTTTTCAGCACTTCTCAGTACCCTGGCAAAGTGAGTGCGATGTTCAAACATCGCAATTCGCAACAAAAATTGCATTTGATATTCGTATTTAGAACTCGAAAACGTTCAAAAATCCGAGTCATATGTACAAGTGTATTAATTTTAAGGCTAGTCTTAGTGTCATCTAAAATGTTATCTGACATCATAATCTGCAACCTATCAACTCGCATGATAAATATAATGGATATAGGTTAATTTTATTTGAGTCAACTTGAGTTAATTTCATTCGGCATTTCCATCGCTGGTAAAACAGGTATGTGTCCATTATATTTATCGTGTGAGTTGACAGGTTGTCGATTCCGATTACAGATAACATTAGATTTATGTAACTGTTTATTTATGTAACTTTGTGAAAAGAAAACTGAACTAACTTGTTTCAAACTCAATACTCTTCTCGATTCATCTCTATTTGTATTTTATAGCTTCATTGATTACATAATTAACGTCTTGGAGTCACGATTGTAATAAAAAATCGAAAAAATACAAGAACAAGAAAAATTCGTCATTCAATTACTACGAATCGTAAATTATAAGAACTTAAGTAGCTTTTTTACCCCACGTTGATTGTTAACCGCTGTGGCCTAGCAGTTAAAGCTTTGGACTTCGGGCCTGTCGATTCACCCTCGACTGAGTTCGATGCTCGCTGGAATTGAGATTTTTTTTTGGTTTTTTTTTTTTTTTTTTGATATTTCTCAATTTAACGTTCTAAATACGAATATTAAATGCGATTTTTGTAGCGATGTTTGAACATCGCACTCACTTTGCTAGGGTAATGCCTTCGTATGATTGAATGGGATGGTTTATGTAATTGTATTTTTCAGGGAAAGAAAACATATTGGACTTTTGTCTTATTTCAAATGGCTGACAGAAAAAACGATCGACACACAACTCCAAGGGTGCAAAAAAGTGGCTCTGAAAAAAGAAAAATTGCTGCAGAAAAGAAAGCAGATCTTGATGCAGTGTTATCAAAGGTTCAAAAATTGGACACTTTTTTCATCGCTCCTCAGAAATCTCAAAACGACAACAATGAGAAACCTGCTGTACCCGATTCCACTGGTCAAACGAACAAAATTCATACTGATAATTTTCAAAATATTAATCAACCATCGGCACAAGTTTGCGAGGAAAACGAATATCGACCTGTTTCTCCAAATGATTCAACAAGTGCATCTTGCGACAATCTAGGCTCATATTCTATGAATTTTCAATATGATATCGGTCTCTGGAAAATACCCTTCACGAGCAGCAGGATTGAGCACTGGATAAAAAACGGTTCAGACACATTGAAAAATTGCGAGGAAAAATTATTTCAAGAGTGTTCAATTCCTCAAATTCGGCAAGACAAGTCTTCTAGTGATCGCAAATGTACCAAAAGCCTGTTTTATCGTACTCAGAAAAACAAAGAGATCGTCAACCGCGCTTGGCTATGTTTTTCGCCGTCAACTGGAAAAGTTTATTGCTTCCATTGCAAACTGATGTCACAACTTCCTAACAATTCTTTCGCTGGTGATGGATTCTGAAATTGGAAGCACGCGATAGATCTCGTAGCTCAACATGAATCGTCGAAGTCTCATATGGAATGTATAACAAATTTTTCTATCAGATCGAAGGACATGGCTCATATCGACAAAGCGCTTGAAAAACAAGTTTGTTCAAATTAGATAGAAAACGGTAACATATGTTTTTATTCTCATTATATATCTTTCGATTTTTTTTCAGGTTGTAGAAGAAGCGAAATATTGGCAAGATGTCTTAAAAAGAATTGTCAGTACGATAAAGTTCCTTGCTGAACGTGGTCTAGCATTCTGAGGTGACAACGAAGAATTGGGATCACCGAATAATGGGAATTTTCTATGAATTTTAGAGTTGCTCACACAATATGATCCGTTTTTAGCTAGGCACATAAACGAAAAAGGAACGCAGGGAAGAGGCCAAGTGAATTACCTATCATCAACAATTTGTGAAGCGATAATTTCCCTGATGGGTGAAAAGGTACTGGCAGATATTGTTGCTCGAATAGTAAAGAGCAGATACTATTCTATATCAGTTGATTCTACATCTGACGAGGCACATATCGATCAATTGACTGTGGTCATCAGATATTTGGAAGACGGAAAACCAGTAGAGAGGTTTGTAACTTTTTTACCAAACTGTGGGCACACTGGAGAAAATATGGCTACAATATTACTCGATTTTTTACAAACATCAGGAATCGACATAAAAAACTGCCGAGGTCAAAACTATGACAATGCAGCCAATATGAGTGGTAAATATAAGGGAATGCAAGCTAAAATACTAGCGAAAAATCCCTACGCTGCTTTTGCTCCTTGTTTTGCTCATTCACTCAATTTGGTTGGACAAACGGCAGCCAGTACTTGTTCCCACGCACAAAATTTCTTCGATTTTCTGCAAAGACTGTTTGTTTTTTTCACTGGATCTACTGTAAGATATGAAATTCTTACCAGCAAACTATCTGAAGCAAAAACGAAAAAGTATCTCACTCCTAAAAGTCTCAGTACTACTCGATGGTCCTGTCGAAGGGATTCTGTACGAGCTTTTGCTCAAGGTTACGAGAAATTCATAGAAGCTTTAAAACTGCTTGTCAACGATGTGGAGCAAAAGGATATCGTGAGAAATGAAGCTCGTGACCTGCTGAAAATCATATCCCGTTTGAAAACAGCCATTTACACAGTATTTTGGTCTGACATTTTGGAAAGGTTCGATGCAACTAGCCAGTATCTGCAAAAGTCAACAATGATTCTCAATACAGCCGTCAAATCCCTGGAATCATTAAAAATTTTTGTTGAATCCAAGAGATGTTCCTTTGACTTCTACGAAACTGCAGGAAAAAAATATCAGTGACTCAAGAATATGAAGTTGTACGCACTCGAAATGAAAGTACCCGACGTAGACCACTTGATTATGGACAAGCACCTGCTGCTGAGCTGTCGCCACAAGACAAATTTCGTGTCAGTGCATTTCTACCAGTGTTGGACCAATTACTTTCATCATTGACTACCAGAATTTCGGCTTACCAAGTACTTTGTGAACGTTTCGGATTTTTGGCTGATCTGACATCTATGGAACCCGCTCAGATTTGTATGAAAACAGTTAATCTAGTAGAAGCTTATCCTGAAGATTTGGAAGATTCTTTAGCAAACGAGTTGATTCAACTAGCCACTCTATCAAAACAGTTTGAAAAATTGACCGACGAATCCAATGAACGTTTTTTGTATCGTATCATTGTAGATAACGATCTTTGCTCAACGTTTGCCAATGCTGAAATTGCACTTCGCATGTATTTGTCAATGTTAGTCACTAATTGTAGTGGAGAACGGTCATTTTCTAAAATGAAACTCATCAAAAACAGACTACGAACGACCATGGGACAATATCGATTGGCTGGTTTGACACTTTTAAGTTTGGAAAATGATATCCTCCGCAATCTCTCTTTTGAATCCGTTATTACAAGTTTTGCCCAGAAAAAATCGCGAAAAGTTAGTATTCTGTAATTGTTATACGCTATGTATTCTTAATTCTCATTAAAATCAAGTACATAAGTATATGATTTAAAATGTTTCATTCTTATCATTGGGATATTGAGCTCTATTTTAAGGGCCCCCACCGCACCTGGCCCCATGACATTAATTTGTTTGATACGGCCCTGTCGATTATACATATCTTTTGATAAATTTACAGCTTTCAGGCAGAAAAAGAACCAACTTTTTTTCTCGAAAGAAGATCCCGCTCAGAAATTATTTTCGTATTTATTTTTTATTTCTTGATTTTTTTAACTGCTCAGGCTGTATATCAAAATTACATTAACATGATTACATTTCAAATTAGTAACGCAGGCTGTCTTATAATAATACAAGCATTGCGTCAAATTCTATTTCTTCGGAAATTTCACTTCATTCTATCATTGATTTTACTAGCCTAGCCATGCACTTAAAATTCTTGAGACTGAATGTAGTAACTTTAATAACAGATTTTTTACTTTGTACCATTTTTTGAACACGTAAGTAAATAAATTTGAAAATGATTATCAAGCAGAATCCTCTTTTGGAAAAGGAAAAAAGTTGACACGTTTTTCAGTTTGTTTTTGATGCATTGTAATTTTTTGTCGAATTTCATTAATTTTAAAATTTACATAAAACTATAGAAAAACTGTGGTTTTTCTTTGAGAAATAAATTTTTCAAATTGACGTACGATGTTTTCAGTTACTAATTTTTGTAATAATACATGCACAATGTAAAGGGCTTTTACCCGTCAAAGCTGCTGAATCAATAAAAAAATTAGTAAATAAATTAAAGTCTCAAAATGCTTGAAATTTCTAATTCAATACTTAAAATTAAGGGATATATTAAAACTTAAAATTAAAAAATTTCTATTGAGACTTCGAAATACTAAATCAATTTGAAATTTTATAAATCAATTCTTACTGCTAAACATATTTGTACAAAAAAAAAAATTATTAATCAATAATTTCAATCATTAATACTCAAATAAAACGTACGTTCTTTTTCCCTGGTGTTGGGTAACTCGAGCAAAACACCACACACACACACTGTTCGATATATGATTTATTTGTTTCAACAACAAAGTTCAACTTATCTACGTGTATAAAGTTCACCAAGTTCTCCCGCGACAATGTTCACCGAAAGCGCGGACACACCGAGACCGAAATATACAAATGAGTTGACGCAGTTGACGGGCAAAAACTGGTAAGAGTTCCGCGAGTAATTGAAACAACTGACGCGACTGACTGAAAACGACTCAAGGACTGCGAACTGGGAAGAGAAAGAAAAAAGTCTTAAAAGCGCTTGCCTTTTATAGGCTCACAAAATGCGCAATGAAACAAGAATGTACATTCGAGTACTCGATTAAAGAAATGACTTAGATAGCAAATGATTCGTTTCCTTTTTCAAGTAATTTAAAGGCAAAAAAATAGTTGAATACAATACAGGTTATTATTGATAACATTTGTAAAGGAAGAAATGACTTGAAAGCAAATGATTCGTTTCCTTTTAAAGTAATTTAAAGGCTAAAAATAGTTGAATACAATACAGGTTATTTTTGATAACATTTGTAAAGGAAACGAAAATCATTTTGTAGGAAAAAAAGAAAAAAGTAGCTCGATAAATAATATTGAATGGAAACGGTTGAAAATACAAAAAGCTGATGCAATAACTTTTGATATTGCAAATATGAATGCGCTGTCTATGGTTTCTCAACACTGGAAGTGTGTATTAATTGGCCAAATGTGTATTTGGTTTAATCAATCATTTATATTTTTTGTATTTGTATAAGTAAATAATTATTTTTGGATTGAAGAAGTTATTTATTATTGATTCAAATTCAAAAATCAAAATATTCAATATTGAGTTATTGTCAATAATAAATAATATAAAAATAATTGAATTTATATATTATATTTGTTAAAGATGTCATTTACCACTTAATTTATTTATTTCAATAATATAATCTTTTATATTTACAATTCAGTCATCAAATAAAATTCAGCCAGTAATAGTATTACATAGCAAATTATTGATATAATATAACATAATTATAATAATCATTCCAAATCATATCCTCAAATATAATCGAGTATTATTGATTCAATAATTCCAAAGAGCAATTCAGTATTTTAATTGTAATTTTACAAATTATTTCACATTTTTTTGATTAAATTAGAGTACAGTGACATATACATTGAGCGCCTCGGAGCAAAAGAAAAGTGAAGGGCAGTTTCGAGACAAAGTAAACCTGTTTTTTTTTCCGGGCAAAATTTAAGTCAAGAGAATTTTCGAGCCAAAAGATGGTAGAAAAGGTCTCGGAACAAAAAATTTCTCTTTCCGCTGTTCCCGAGATTCTCCCTACTGCGCGTCTAATTGTTATGCAAGACTTTGATAATCGGGTAGTGCCACTATTTGGACCAGGAGATAATTTAGTGCTTTAAATGATAGAAGTGTACACAAATCATTAAAGATTGGTACACGCAAGATAAGGAAGAGGAGTTTAGTTGTACACATTATTTTTTAACAAAAAATTTATGTACAAGTTTATTATGTACAACAAAAAATATTATTTGCCACAGCAAAAAAAAAAAGAAAGAAAAACAGATTCTAACAGCATAACTTTTCATAGTAAAAAAAATTCACTATGTATTGGTTTACAAATTTTCGAAATTTGGTTGCTACGTTGGCAATGATTTAGTCGTAATTTGATGAGGAAATATTTGATTATTCTATGTTATGTCAGGTGGAAATACTGTACGTACTTTATATACCGAGGTGAAAAAATTTGGTTCTTCTTAACTCTTTTTTGAAAGACAGTTCTGACCACATTTACACAAAAATTTTTTGCTGCAAAGTTCTTTTTTTTACGAATTCGCGCTTCACCTCGCTCAACAGTTTTCTTTTTTAGCGTCTTTTATGCAAGTGAGTTTTTAGAGCTCTTTTTCTTGACTTGAACGTTGTTGGCTATGCAAATTGAAAAAAACTGCCTGATTATTTGATAGGAATTTAGCGTTCAATTGTTTAAATGTGTTGAAAGGCGATGACTCAAAATTAAACGTTTATTAAACTTGAATTAAACGTCTATATTTAAATTTTATTTTAAAAGACAAAAATGAAAATCGTACTGAGATGTTATTTATGAAAATTTATATGTATTATTTGTTCAAACCTTAAAAAGAAAAGGGTTACTCTTAAGGTGAATAATACATGTGGACTCGCATTGAAAAATGCGTAACAAGCATATTTGCCTCAAAGATCGAAAAACACAGTGAAATTTCTAAACGTTTGCATATAAATAATATGCTCCAAAATTGTCTAAGATCTAAAGAAACATGTAATAATTGTAGACAAATCAATAAAAAACTAACTCTAAAATTGGAGCGTGTTAAATCAACACGCATTAGAAGTAAAACTTCTCGTGCTGCTTTCTTTGAGGTTCAGATGTATAGATTTTTATTCTTCTCGCCTTTTTTAGTTCTAATAAATCTCTCAATTTTTCTGTGCTGTATTTTTCTTGTTTTTTAACTGTAAATCTGGTAAAAAGGTTCCGATGTATAGATTTTCATTCATCCTACTTTTTTAGTTCTGACATCTCTTTCAATTTTTCTGCGTATTATTTCCCTCGTTTTTTAACTGTAAATCAGTTTTAAAATTATTTTATTCCTAATTATGTGACTTTTTGCGATTTGTGGCATTTTCAGATTTTGTGACATTTCGCGATTTTGTGACTCTGTGACATTTTGTGACCTTGTGAAATTTTGTGATTTTGTGACATTTCGTGACATTCTGTGACATTTTCTGACTTTGTGACATTTGTGATTTGTGACATTTGTGATTTGTGACATTTTGTGATTTGAGCACATTTGTGATTTGTGGCATTTCGTGATTTTGTGACATTTTGTGCTCTTGTAAAATTTTGTGATATTTTGGATTTTTCGTGATTTTGTGACATTTTGTGTGTTCGAGACATATCGCTATTTTGTGATATTTTGTGATTTCGTGACATTTTGTGATCTTGTGACATTTTGTGTTTTTGTGACATCATTGCACTCCAGAAAAGTGATAATGCCGCCTAAAAAGTTTTACTTCAATATTAGACACTTACATCTTATAGTCTTACAGTTTATAGTGTTACATATTACATTGTGAAATCTCAAAATTACTCCCTGCATTCGAAAATATTACACTTCAACGTCTTACAGCCTTATAGTTTACAGTGTTACATGTTACGAAATCTCCAAGTTACTCCTTGCATAAATTTGTTCTAGAATAAATTACTCTCCTCAAAAGTGATAATGCTGCCTAAAAAGTTTTACTTCAAAATTATCAGGAAATTTTCGAATAGCTTGTAAACCCTCCTATTGAAGTTTACTGATTTATCGAAATTATGAATTAAAAAAAAAAAAAAAAAATACAAAATCCCTTGAAAAACAACCTTTCGAATTTGAGAATTAAAATTCTATAAAATGGATGCACACAAAAAAAATAAAAAAAATATAACGGAAACATTAAAAAATTCCAACTTCTTTATTGTGAGTTCCATGAGTATTCGCTATATTTTCTGTTTTTTTGTAAAAGTACACCAGCAATTTCTTCATACAACATCAAAATGTATAATTTTTTAAGAAATATTAGAGGCAAATACCAATTTCAATGAACAATACATTCAAGTACCTAATTTTTGTTACCGAAGTGTGATAGACATTAACATCCACAAAAGGAATTTTGAAGGGATCGAAGCATGCGTACATCAAAAATTATAAATGTGAGAGCAAAACGCAAATACGATGCACTCGAGAACAAAAAATCAACAACTTTTGATTTATTTTATGCTCTAGGTCAGGGTCAGGCGGGATTACTACTCCTGGAATAACGGAATAAATACGTAAATACTCCGTCGGGGCATCGACTTTTGGAATATAATAAATTTCATTCCCTGAGTTATTGGACGTGGGTTATTTCATTCCTTTATTCCGTTTACCTGTAGTAGCTGAATGATGTCAATTCCAAGTTTCCAAAAAAAGTCAAGAATGAAATATTCCACAAAAAATCGTCTCGATTCCTCATGGATTAACACGCCATTTATTTCATTTTACAGAACGATGAATACTTCCTTACTCGTAGTGTACCCATCCCATTTGAGGAAAATAGTAAATTTTGGAGACTTTCTGAAAGTCAGTAATCAGTCGCGTCGCGAAAACACTTGTCGCGAATCGTGAACGTGTATAAACGATAACTGTGAATTTCTTCAGTAAATAAACTTTGCGGTAGATTTTTGGGCACATTTGGTGTATTCAATCCAAACCGGAATCCAACATAAAAATTTTGGCGACGAGGATGGGATGTCCCCTGGCTGCTATGACTTCATGAATTACTACCATGCTACCATAAATTTCAAGAAGAAGACGATCACGGAGTTTAGCACCTCTGATCTTTTTCCTGGGCTTTCGAACGTGGGTACACTGCTCATCACTCTTATCAACGTGTCATCAACACCAAGTTTACCGGGCTCAACGCACATACAACTCAAATTTGGGCACTGCAGGTATCAATATCCTGACAAAACTTCGAGAGAACAACGTGGACGAGTCAAGGTACTTGTGACTGTATTTTCTGTTTTTGCCAGGCTCGCAAAATTCGTTCTATTATCCTTTTTTCCTTTGTAACTGATCAAAAATCAAAATAAATCGAAAAAAAAATTCAAAAATAAATCGAGAATTCGAAAAATTTCAAAATAAATCAAAAACTTTGAAATCAGAAAGTGAGTTCAAATTTTTTTTGAATCAAAATAAAAATTGAAAAATTTCAAAAATCAAAGAGAAGAAAGAGAAGGAAGAAAATTTATAATGAAATCGTGATTTAACTCAAAAAGTGTTAGATTATAAAATTCTTTTCAAATAAAAAAGAAAATAAAATAAAATAAAAATGTCTCACAGTGATAGTGGAGAAGATGCAAATTCAACTCAAAAAAATTACAAATTGGAATTTTTAATTAAATTAGTTCCACATTCTTTCGATGGTGATCGATTAAAAATTCGAAGTTTTGTGAAACAAGTGGATGCAGTTTTCGAACTCGCCGCTGAATCACAGAAACCAGCGCCTTTGCTTTACATAAAAAGTAAGATTACTGGCAAAGCGCGTGAACAAATCGATGTTCATTGCAATCTTACAACTTGGGATGATATTTCAAAATGTTATTGGAACTTTATCAAGACAAAAAATCTTTTGATCAACTTCTTGAAGAATTACATTCAATCAAACAAGGACAAAATGAAATGATTTCGAGTTATTATCTGACTTGAGGACTTGACGTCACGAATTCTTGGAACTATCCATTGCTCTGATACTTCAGAATCAGAACTTCCAGGTTGAGTTTCTCTCGTGACTCAAATGGCTCTTGACAGATTTGTGTATCGCTCACTTCCTGCTATTTCACAAATGTTGCGTTATCGAAATCTCAAAACAATCAATGAGGCTTTTTCTGCTGCAACCATTGAAGAAAAATCATTACGAAATAATGATTCTCAAAAAGTTAAAAAATACCAAATTTGCAATCGTACGAATCACACTGCAGATAAATGCTTTCGCAATCAAAATCACGACATGAATTCTTCGAATTCCAGACGAAATTTGCGTCCAATTTTCTATTCAAATTCAAACACGAACTCAAGTTCTCCTCAATGCTCTTTTTGCAAAATTTTTGGACACACAATTCAAGAATGCAGAAAACGTGAAAGATTCAATCGAAATCAAAATGCGAATTTCCAAAATCAGAGACAAAATTTTCAAAATCAAAGAAGATTTTTCAAGAACAAAATTCAAATTTTCAACCTCGAAATTTCCAAAATTAAAACAAGAATTTCCAAGCTCAAAATTTCAAGAATCGAAATGGAAACTCTTAAAATAAAAATTCAAACGCTGAAAGTCCTGTATCATCACGTGATTCAAATCAGTTTCTCGCTCGAGACTCTACGAATTCTATTGACGAAGAACGTCAATGTCAACAAGATTACAATCATTTTTTAGGACAAGCGTTCTACTCGATACAAACAATTTGACTTTCGTTTTATTGAAATCTCCGAATTCAAATGCTCATGATAAAACTTTGAAAATGCTGATTGATACTGGTGCTTCTTTTTCATTGATAAAAAATTTAAGTTTGATAAATTGTGAAATTAGTGATCCAAAAATAATTACTTTAAATGGTATCTCATTGAATTCCCCAGTTCCAACACTTGGAGGAACAACTATTGAAATCGGATCAAGAAATTACTTTTTCTTTGCTAATTTCAAGTCATAGATTCAAGAACAAAAGTTCCTTTTGATGGTTTACTAGGTCGTGATTTTTTTTCAACTAATAAATGCAACATTGATTTCAAAAAAGAAATTTTGTCGTTTGGACAAATTCCACTGACGTTACAAATTTTTCCTAATACAATTCAACCTTCGAAATCTTAAATTTTCCTAACCCCACGAAGTGAAACAATTGTACAAGTTAAAATCAATAATCCTTACAAAATTACTGAAGGTATTATTAATGCTCAAAATTTGAATGAACATGAACTTTTAAAAGTACCACAGGCAATTGTGAAAGTATTACCAGATAATAAAGCTTTGATAACAATAGCATATCTTTCTCAAGATAAAAAAATTATTCACACTCCTGAATTAAATATTAAACCTCTTTCGGAACAAGCTTATGTTTTCCATGATTCAATTTTGAATGAAAAATTTTCAAAATTCAAATCTTCGGATCAAAGAAAAAAAGAAATTCGAGATTTATTAAGATTAGAACATTTACATTCGAATGAATTAAAAGAATCAATTCTCAAAATTTGCAAAGAATATAATGACATTTTCTATCTTCAAAATGATTCACTTTCAATAACTACTGCTGGAACTGCAAAAATAAAATTGATTGATGAAAAACCAATTCATACGAAATCTTATCGTTTTCCTGAAATTCATTAGAAAGAAGTGGCAAAAAAGATAAACGACATGCTCAAACAGAATATCATTAGTGCATCTACAAGTCCATGGTCCAGTCCATTGTGGATTGTGCCCAAAAAGGGACTAAATAAATGGTGCATTGTAATTGATTATCGAAAATTAAATGAAAAAACTATCGGCGACGCATATCCTTTACCGGACATTGATGAAATTTTAGATCAATTAGGTCATGCTGAATTTTTCACAACTCTTGAATTAGCTAGTGGTTTTCACCAAATACCAATGAATCCGGAAGATGCTGAAAAAACTGCATTTACAACTCCTGAAGGACATTTTCAATTTAATCGTATGCCTTTTAGTTTAAAAAAACGCTCCTACAATTTTTCAAAGAATAATGAACTGTGTTTTATCTGGATTAAATTCAAAACAGTGTCTTGTTTATTTAGATGATATCGTTGTTTACGGTTCAAGTCTTTCTGATCATAATGAAAAATTACGAAAAGTTTTTGATAGACTTCGAGAGTATAATGTGAAACTTCAACCAGAAAAATGTGAATTTCTCAGAGACTCTTGTCATTATCTTGGACATGTGATTACTCGAGAAGGTATTAAACCAAATCCTGTGAAATTACAAGCCATTCAACATTTTCCAAGACCTAAAAATATTGAAGAAATCAAAATGTTTCTTGGAATGACAGGTTATTACAGAAAATTTATCAAAGATTATTCAACTATTGCAAAACCTCTAACAATTCTTTTAAAAAAGGATGTCAAATTCGATTGGAATGAAAATCAAGAACGAACATTTCAATTATTGAAAGAAAAATTGATAAACGAACCATTACTTCAATATCCAGATTTTAATTGTCGTTTTACTTTGACTACTGATTCTTCAAATGTAGGAATAGGTGGTGTTTTATCTCAAATAAAAAATGACAAAGATCTTCCTGTTGCATATTATTTAACAACTTTAAATTCTGCTGAACAAAATTATTCAACTACAGAAAAAGAACTTTTGGCTATCGTGAATTCAATTGAACATTTCAGACCATATTTATATGGTCGTGAATTCGACATTTTTACTGATCACAGGCCTTTACAATGGCTTTTCAATTGCAAAAATCCCTCATCAAGACTAGTCCGTTGGAGACTGAGACTTAGTGAATACCAGTACATGATCAAATATAAACCTGATAGAGTAAATTCAAATGCAGATGGATTATCTCGACTTTTTCCAGACGAAGAAACAATGAAAAATATTCATTACATAAATTCTGAATTGTCCTCAACTTATCAAGATTTCATTAAATTTCACTATGAGAGTCAAGAAGTCAAACGATTTGAAATTGAAAATAAACTTTTTGCGAAAATTAAAGGCAACATTGTCTTGCTTTGATCGCAAGATCTCGATGAAAGTAATTCATACTCTAGATATTGTCACGCCCTGAGTGAAAGTGGCAAAGGACGATAAAAATGTTTTCCTTCAAATCACCCTTGATAGTTATTTTCCGGTTTTAGCCCATCTGGGCAAGGAACCGGACGCAACCTTAGTGAATGGAGGACGCAGAGAGAGATCAAGAATAATTATTACAACACAAATTCTTTATTTAACTGATAACATATGGATAAACGAAACTTACAAAATCAACTGAAAAATAATTGGACAAGGAACAATCATTATTTAAAATTCGTTCCCATTATCATAAGATCGCTACTTGTAATAATTTTTAACAATTACTAACAATAATCGCCATGTATGAAAAGGAAATTTCATAAAATCAAACAGAAAAAAAAATCTCAAAAGAAAATATTGCATTTCCCACACAAACATATGTTACTATGTAACTCAAAATATTTGAACAGAAATCTCAAGAAAATATTGCATTTCCCACACAAACATATGTTACGAAATTTCAACAATTAACAAAAGAAATAATGGAGAACAACGAATATTTAGAATTGGACATTCATAACGATCATTATAAATCACTTCTTGCAATAATCCCAACAATAATATCAATAATAGTAACATATGGAATACGAAATTTTTCACACGTCAAGGAATTTACAAAATACGTACACTCTTTGAAGATTCGCAGAAAAAAAAGCGAGATTTTTCCTTAGCGCGGGTCTTTTATATAATGCTAATGCTGATAACAATTTCCCTCCCTTGGAGGTGGAGAGACGATCGGATGTTTCCAGCTCGAGTATTCATTGGAGCATCAGAACCCCTCAAAAACATTCGTTTGAAAAATCGAACTTATCAACATTTCACAATACCTGTTCAATTCAGAAACTAATCGCACTCTCTTCTCCAAAGAGTGATAGTACTACAATCAATCACATTTAGAAACGGATATGTAGTTTATCACAATTCTTTCTTGTTGGACATTAATTGTTCATTTTAGCACGTTTTTAAGAAGCAAATAAAATTCAATAGAAAAAAAAAATATGTACGTAAGAAAACGTGTGATTCGTCAGCACGTCACAACCCCACCCATTTTTTTCGAAACAATGGGACAGAGTTTCGACACTCTATCCTAGCAACAATATTTGTTCGTAGACATATTTGAACGATTTTTTCAAGCACGAAAATTTTCATGAGAATACAGTCGCACGGTTGTTTGTGACATAATAATTGGAGAAAATTTCATTTAATCATTTAACATTTTCAAATTGTAGCTCAATAGCGTAAATTCTTTTTTTTTTCTTCTCTTTTTTTTTTCTTTGTGTATATTGCAACATTTTGATATATAATTCTGACAGAAAATCGTTACTCACGATCACAACTATATTGGGACTGACAGGAGTCCGTAAATTTTTTTATGGCTTACGTTGGCTTCTGGCTCTCTGGTCTCTTCTTGTTCCTCGACGTTCTTGGAGTGGTTGGTCATTCTGGTCACGAGCTCGGTTTCGCTTCGTGGGAGAGTGTTGTGTTGTTCATATCGGGCCTTGTTTTGTAGCAGGTAATTTAATAATGGTTCCCATGGCGAGCTTAACAGTTTATAACTCCACATGAAAGTAGTGTGCAAAGCGTAGCAACGAAAAATGCTACTAAATATCCACAAAATAAAATGGACGAGTAGATAGATACCGATGAGTGCGGAACTCACTCTTCAAAAACTGTCTAGACCGTTCCAGACCTCTTTCCAAATAGATATTCCAATGTGTTTGAGGGTATTCTCATCCATTAATTTGGTTAGAGTGATACCTTGAGCCTGAAATCCTTGTCCTAGGGTGCCTCGAGCCAGGGTGTTAATAACAGCTGGTTGTTCTGCCGGATACATAATAACTTCGTGAAGTTTCTCGAGATCTCTTGGAGTGTAGATCCCGGACGAAATTAGATCCTTAGGCTTCGTATACCACCATGTAGCTTTATTGAGTGGTGTCATGACATGTGGAGGAACAGTTGGAACGGGTGTTGGTAAGAATTTATACCATGTTTCTCCTACCTTGAACATGGGTGCCATCATATGGTTGCATGATACCTCGTATCCTCGCTTCTTCAATATGTGACTTCTGGGTGTAAGCTAGTAGGTGGTGTTGTCATTGCTGCGTCTTACTGGTAATTCCTGATAACAAACTTCTGTTCTGACTATGTTGACTTCAACTGGTACACATTTGATGAGGTGAGCAACTTCTCCGCTAATTACGGCCATGTAACCAGGCTTTTGCATATAGTTGTATGCGAAATGTTCTGGATTGATTGATGCTAAAGCCTGAGCGTTAAGGAGAACTTGCCTTTCAACACGGCACCGCTGCATTACGACGTCCGCCAGAAGGTCCAGATCCCGTGCATTTAGTGGTACCCTGTCTCGAAAAAATTGATCTCCCTGCCCCTCCAAGATAAATAGTTTTGGGTGTTCTGTCCGAATAAGAGAATAACCACACACCAGCTTCGTTTTCCCGGTGGTGAGCCCGAAAGTTACGTCTTTGGAGACAACGGTATATATCGTTTCGTCGAAATCATTGTTGACGCTGCTCAATTTTTCGGCGTTTCCTGCGTAAAGAACTCCGTAGTGGGAAAATTGGCAGGTGTCCTTATGAGTTGCATCCCAAAAATAATGTATTCCTTCGGAAACAGTGCATTGTTCATGGTCCTCATTACACCTAGTCCCAGATTTCAGTATCATTTCTCCGACTTCAGTCATCACGGTGGCTTCATAATCGACAAGTGTGATTTTTATGGTTGCCTGTACCGCCACTTCCTCCCAGCTGCCATAGAAGTCACTGTAGAAGGTTCCTTCACAAGATGAGTCGGAGGAGGTTTTTCCTGCAAGTGTAACGCTATGGGTAATTGTTCCGTTTGGCTTGGCACCGTCGAGGATTGCGGCTCCAATGACATATCTTCCTGTGGCGTGCAACGACTTGCATTGGTCCTCGCCTAAATCGGCTAAGTACGTCGCCAAACCTCCGGTGACGATTCCAACATGAGAAAACATGCCGCAATGAAAAACTTGTCTGTGTATTTCGATCTTACAGCCAAAAACGTGAGTGGACTGAGTTGATAAAATCTGCAGCAGTTGCACGTAAACAGTTTCATTCTTGACTCTTGCCTGGGGTAATTCGCAATTGCCGACTTCTCGCAGGGATATTTGAGTGACGTTCGTGTTCGGTGCGGTGCAGTCAAATCCGATGAGTCCATGTGATAACGGAACCCAGAGTCAAAGAACCAGAGCCGTACATAATATTCTTGCCATTTATAATTTTACCTACGGTTGAACAACAACAATTAATATATGTATAAGATCCGTTTACAAGCAAAAAATACATTAGAGAATATGTAGATGAAAGGCTAGAAAACAAGAGAATTCACAACATAACCTACTTGGTAATCTCCTTTATCCTTGTTACCAGAAAATGAGTCATCAATATGTAGCATCTTAGGGATACATTATTTTATCTTAAAACGATAGCTTATATATTTAAGAAACTATACGTAAATTTCCAATGGAGGTATATCTTTTAAAAATGGGTAAAAGATACTTTCTTTTCATCGCTGCTCATGAATTCGCGACATGATTTTTCTTTTACCTAGAAAGAACAGATCAAACGAAAATGATCCCAAAAAAAATAGGCAATAAATTTGAAAATCAGGTAAAAGATACTTTATTTTCATCGCTACTCATGAATTCGTGACATAATTTTTCTTTTACCTAGAAAAGAACAATTAAAACAGGTGCAATGCAAAAATGAAACATTTGTCTAATTTCAAGACTGGTCAATACGATATCATTTTAATCAATGTGCATCCTTCCAAAATATTATTATTATCATAATTATTCGTTCTTTTATTTATGCTATTATTTTCATTTCTTTGTTAATGTGGTTATTTTCATTTATTTATTTATTTATTATTTCCATTTATATCTTTGTTCAAAAAATTTATTCATAAAAAAAAATTTTTCCCCCCTTTTTTTTATTATTAGGGAAATTAAGGATCAATTTACTCCAATGACTTTCCAGTCCTTTTAATCCTTGTACGTATTATAGATGAACTCAATTTTAAATTATTACAACTCATTCAACAGAGCAATTTCGAATGTGTGATGGTATTAATCGATCTATAGCAACAACCTTTTCTCTTCCCCTTTGGACACGAATCTTCGCATTTTTATCGCCAATAATCTCGATGATTTTATAGAGACCTTCGTTGATGTCCCCTAATTTTCCTGCCTTCATTCCCTTTTTAAGGAAAACATATTCACCGGCAGAAAATTTCTGTGGGTTCATTTTTCGGTCATAATATTGTTTTGCTTTTTGTTTCGCGTTGTTCAAATGTTCTCTCGCGTCTTCGTATAAAGAATCTAAACGCGACATAAGGCGAGTGAGGTATTCATCATATGTCTAAAGCTTTTCATAGCGAGGGAGAGGTCGACTAGAAGGCAACAACGGTGGCTTACCATATACCAACTCATAGGGCGTCCGCTTAGTACTCTCATGAATGCTAGAATTATAAGAAAACATTGATCACTCTATCCATTGATCCCACTCGCGATCCTGTTCGACAAATTGTCGTAGATATTCACCCAAAACGATATGAGATCTTTCGAGCGACCCATTGGATTGGGGGTGAAACGCGGTGGTTTGGAGTTTTTGAATTCGAAGTCTTTTAATGAGTGTCTTCATGAGATCCGAAAGGAAATTGGTACCCTGGTCGGTCAGTACCACCTTTGGAGCTCCAAAGACGCAAACCAGCCTTTTTAAAAACGCATCAGCCACTGATGCAGCCACGGCATTAGGCAGAGGCACTCCCACGCAATACTTCGTCAGCAAGCACTGCATTGTAAGGATCCATTTATTTCCATCAGCTGTGGTTGGAAAAGGTCCAAATAAATCAAGAGCCACTTTCTCGAAGGCTGTCCCCGGAGTATCCGTTATAGCCATAAGCTGTCGTACTTTAACCCGAGTCAACTTTTTCAATTTACACTGCAGACAGTTCTGAATGAAGGTTCCAATTTCCTCTTTCATGTTCTCCCAAAAATAGTTAGCTCTCAATCGACCATAAGTTTTAGTCACACCTTTGTGACCTCCAATAACGGATCCATGAGCTTCTTTGATGAGTGAATAACGTTCTGACACGCTGGGAGTTTTTACCAGCCCAGTGCAAATACAAATTTTAATAGGAATATCCTTGAATTTCAAATTTAATTCATCTAACACGGTTTCCCAAATTGCCGAACCAAACTCATGAATCTTTAGCGTGCAAAAGTGTTGTATTTCTCGCGAACTAATAATAACTAATAATCCGTTGTAATTCTGAAAAGGCACGAATTGCATAATGCACAAACTTCCTCGAATCAGGCTGAGTGCCTAGTGGTAACGTATATAAACCTATGTGAAAACGAAATTTTAACTTGATGATTGAGACCGTGCCTAGGGGGCCTGGTTGGAAATTACCAATTTCTTTCGTAGAAGAATAGGAATTCGCTATCTCTCCGAAGGGTTTCCCAAGGACGTCCAAAAAGAAAGCAAGGTTGTCATGGCGCAATTGCAAGGGATCTCTAGTCTCGATAATATTTCGTCCTCGTATCAATTTTTCCAAATTGTCGGGAGAAGTTTCGTTTTCAGAGTCTGTTTCGGTATCAGTATCCGTAATGGGAGTATCAGTTTTATCCGGAGGGTCATTCCTAGGAATCGGGATTGGTTCAAAGTCAGTGTCGTCGATTCCTTCCTGTTCAATCTCGCTGAATTCAGAATCATAGTCGGTATCTGGTTCTTCTCCTTCCAGGTTAGCGACCGAATGGTTTTCATCTGAACAAGGCTTAGGGACATTATTAAATTTGCCTCGTTTTCTTGGTCGAAAATCGTACCTTATGATCTCATCCGGTTGTTTCGGAGTAGTCGAAAAATCCATAAGGATTTCCGTATTTTCTTGAATTGCTGATGAGCGATTTGGCCTTGGGTTCTCAGTGGTTTCTTTTGGTTTCTTGTTTTCAAGACTGAGTTTGTACTGTTTGCCAGCCTCGGTGGGTTTTTTAATTCTAGAAGAGCGTCGTCTTTCAGAACTTTTCGTAAAAAGGGTCTTCACATCAACTATCATACTTTCAATAGTCTCAGGTTCTCCGTATTTTGCAGATTCTTCTTCGATCGGATTTCTAGACAACGCATCAGCGTTCACGTTTGTTTTTCCTGCCTTGTAAGCAATCTCGTACTCGTATTCTTCGAGTTTAAGTCTCCACCGGGCTAAACGCGAGGTAGGGTCTTTGGCTGTACGCATCCAGACCAAAGGGCGATGATCTGTTACAATCGTGAACTTACGCCCCTAGAGATAGGGCCGAAAATGCGAAACGCAGAACATAATCGCTAACGCTTCTTTCTCGTACGTGCTATAATTACGCTCCGCTTTATTTAAAAGCCGCGAAACGTACGCGCAGGGTTGGTCTTTGCCCACTGGCCCTTGGCTGAGTATGCCTCCTAATGCATAGCCACTCGCATCCATAGTGAGTATAAAGGGTTGAGAAAAGTCTGGATATTTCAAAACAGGCTCTTCGCAAAGTTTCTGTTTAAGAGCCTCGAATGCTTCTTGCTGTTCTGAGCGCCACACGAAGCCTTGATCTTTTTGCAAAAGAAGGGTGAGCGGTTTCGAAATCTTAGAGAATTGATCGATAAATCGGCGATAGTAACCTGCTAATCCTAGGAACTCTCGTACGTGTTTCATGTTCCTAGGACGAGGAAAGTCTTTCACAGCTTGTAACTTTTTGGGGTCAGGCTTCAAACCTTCTTGCGTAATCGTATGTCCCAGATAATTTACTTCTCGTTTAAGGAACTCGCACTTATCCGGCTGCAATTTAAGATTGGCTTCTCTGAGCCTAGAAATCAACTGTAAATATTTTCTACGATGTTCCAACAGAGTTTTAGAATATATAACAATATCATCTAAATAAACAAACAACTCCACACCTTGCAAACCGGTAAGAACGACATCCATCAGGTTCATAAAAGTGGCTGGAGCATTTTTCAGCCCAAAAGGCATTCGCAAGAATTCCCAATGACCAGCAGGAGTTGAAAACGCGGTCTTATGTCGATCTTTCTCGCTCATTTGGATCTGGTGGAAACCAGATGCCAGATCAAAAACTGAAAAATAATTTGCACCCCCTAATTGATCCAATATTTCAGTTATGTTAGGTAGAGGATAAGCGTTACTGACGGTTTTTTCGTTAAGGGCTCGAAAATCTAAGACAAGGCGCCATTTTTTGTTGCCCTGACTGTCGGTTTTCTTCGGCACTATCCAAATAGGGGTGTTGTAGGGAGATTGAGAGGGCTGTATAATGTTATTTTTCAGTAATTCGTCCACTTGTTTTGTAACTTCATCTTTCAGCACGTGAGGAAAACGATATTGGCGTTGGTGAATCGGTGTATCATCGACAGTTTTGATTTCGTGTTCCACCACCGTAGTTACGCTCAGAGACTCTCCAGGAAGATGATAACAGTCTGCACTAGCCTTAATCAAATATTCCACCTCATTGAGCTCTCGTTTATCGAGATGTTCTAGACGAAGAAGTTCTATTATTTGCTCACTACGTGTTTCCTCCGTAAGTTTAAGCACTTGCCGCCCTGAATTTCTTAAAAATTTTCGGACCTTTCGTTTCTCAACCGATTTAAAATATCCACGTTTTTTCGATATGTCAGTTTGTTTCATCATGTCGATTTCCTTCAATTCCACCTCTGGGACATCGATACCGATTTCTTCATTAAGTGTGTTAATTACTGGTAAGTAGGTCTTCCCGTCATAATTATTCACAACCGCGTTTCCCATGAATACTCCTTTTGTTACCTCATAACGTGGTAAAGATCCAACCTTTAAATTCGTCTCTTTCAGATTAACGCGTATGATTTTTCGAGTCCTGGGAGGGATCGAATTCTTCAGTGGTGCTCGCACAAATGGGAATTCGAGACCGTTTACTCGTAAACAGGCCCTGTTCCAGTCGATGGCAGCGCGGTGCCTGGCAAAGAAATCCGTCCCCACAATCCCATCTTGACTTATAGGGAAATCATCAGGAACGACGTGAAAATCAGTCTCGCAATCTAAAAATTTCATAGTTACCTTTCCTAACGTGGGAACTAAATGCGGTGAAATTCCCAACAACTGAATTCTTTTCGAAGCGTCCACCACTAAACTCTCATTGACAGCCCTGGATTTGATAAGGCACGGCCCTGCTCCCGAATCGAGTAAAAATAACAAGAGTCTGTCAAGGAGAATCCCGATAGTGGGTGAATCAAGGTCTAGGGTGACCTTGACTGAATGCGAAATTACTCGGTCATCTCTCCCACTCCCAAAGTTCTTGCGGGGTTCGTAATTTGGCCCTCCGAGGCCGGAGGGCCACGCCAGTTTTCCAGCGCAGATCTTGGAGATTGGCCCTGTCCCTTATTCCGAGCAAAACAAGTATCTATGGTATGACCCGGCTTTTGACAATATGTGCAACAGGGTCGATTTTCTGCTCTCGAGGACAACTGATAACAGCGATCTCTTGAGTGGCCTGGCTTTCCGCAAAGATCGCATCGCAACGGCAACGCTGAAGTGGAACGTCCCTGTAATTTTGGGCAAATTGACGCTTCATGTCCTGGTACTTTGCAAAATTGGCAGACGATCAATTTGTATGTGACACTATTGTGTCCATCATTCCCACAAGTCTCACAATTTTTTGATGGTTGAGCAAAATGGACGGCGGCAGAATATCTACAATTTGCAGTTGTGTGCCCGTTTCGTTTACATATTTCGCAATAAACGCGAAGGTCACGTCTGCAGTTATTCTCATCATGTCCACTGTAATTGCAAATCCTACATCTTTTGTCGTTACGGCGTTGGTTCTGCTTATTTTTATAGCAAGTTTGGGCATCATGTCCTTGTTTGTCGCACAATTGGCATGCCTCGTTGGATAGATTACTTGGGCAGTATTTTGCAATGTGGCCGTTCTTTTGACACAGCTGGCATCGTTTGGTTGTGGCAGATTCCCTGAACTGAGGGCGATCTCCAGTGTCGTGATTTGTTCCTTTACATACGAGACATCTTGCATTCGGCAACTCGAAGGATGACGATCTCAAGAGACTCTGTGCCAATAAGCGGTTCTCGATGTCTATTGCTTCGGTGCCGGCCTTGCTCAAATCTTCTCTCTCTTTCATCTTATCTGAAATTTCTGGTTTCAGCCCCATCACAAATGCACGTCCACATGCAGCTTCTATGTTGTTTTTCGCGACCTCATCAATATTTCCATGATTTTCTGTTTTGTGGGACTCTATTATCTGACTGCCCAAGGTACGAATTCTCCCGAAATATCCGGCGACATCTTCGTTTGTTTTCTGATAAGTCCTTGATAATTCTTCAAGCAGACTGAGGGTGGGTGTCCTTGGTGCATATATTCCCTTCAAAAGTGATAAAAATGCATCTCGAGTTCCTGGGTTTTGCCCTCTTACTATCCTCCGAGCCCCGTCTTGGAGTTTTGAAATAAGTCATTTCACTAATGGCCCCTCAGCGTTTTCCGGTAACATAGCTTTAGCATCGTAGCAACCAGCCGCAAATTCTCGAAAAGAGGCCCCATCTTTATTTCCAGAAAAAACAGGT
This sequence comes from Platygaster robiniae, assembly GCA_028476575.1. NCBI lineage: Eukaryota > Metazoa > Arthropoda > Insecta > Hymenoptera > Platygastridae > Platygaster > Platygaster robiniae. The sequence continues at coordinate 28,827,812 of CM052022.1, forward strand.
ACTACCTCCAGTGCGTCTCGCAGTCTGATAGACGTGTCTGCCATGATTTCTCTCTTTGCAATCGCTGTTATTGGGATTTGAGAGTTTTAGAAAATATTCTTAGCTTCGTTTTCTTGTGACTCGAAAGTTTTATTTGAAGGATCCACAGTAGTGTGATAAAATTCCAAATCTAGGCTGTTCGAAGCAGGACTGACAGGTTGCTCGTCGTGAGGCAACCGTTTATTATAAGGAAGTCCCGGACCTAATAATTCTCGCTTTTCTTCTTCAGACAGATGACTCGTCTGACTGCGCGTTACATTACTATCTTCACCGTTCCCTCGCTCAAAAACCATTTGTAATGTCACAGAAATTAAAACGTCGTGTGGGTTCGCACTATAGCGACAAAACTCCAATTTATCGACACGGTTTGAGCAACAATCACCTGTTATCTCACGTATTTTTGACGGAACTTAAATCATTATTGGGGTAATATACAGCTACGTTCTTATTAATCAGAGTAAAAGATAGTAAATCGCGAATGTGTACAAAAAATTGCAATTTGTATTCATTTTACACTGAATATTCTGTATTAAACGATAAAGACGCTATGAAGTTCTGAACAAATTTTCAAGAAAGAGCAACTTCAAAGAATTAATTTCACTGTAACTAAAAAATAACTGATCACAGTGAAAAATATTTGGAGAAATAGTTCTACAATAGATAGATACAATAGATAGACAAATAGTATTTCATCGTTCAGCAATATCTCAAAGACTTGTAGCAATCTATTTAAATGAGATAATCGTGTGTCACGGTAGATTTCCTGGGGAGAATCACAATCATTAGTCAGTTGAAACCTCAAAATCTTTTAGAAAATCATTGGAGCACAATTTGATGATGAGGAAAAAAAAAAAAAAAATATATCATACAACGATTTCTAAAAACTCGAAAAGAAAAACAGCATTTGCTTGAAATTATATCCACATTTTCATTCAGTTGAGCTCATCTTATCACTGGAATAGTCATTACTCCAATAGTCACATTACTTGTAGAGACCTGAACGAAAATTTCAAGTCAACGATAACATAAATCGTACATTATCGTTTTTTTACATTATCTAGTGTTTATTTCCTTTGATAAATGAAAAAAAATGTCTAAAAGCAAAATTTCAAAAATTGTAAAATACAGCATTAATATGAAGAATATGCAAACAAAAAATATGATTTCTTGAATATCCAATTGATGATAATTTCCAATAAAAAGAGGAAAGAGAAGAAAAAAAGATTTTCTTTTCCTTTTCTGTCTTCGTTCAACCTTTTGACCCTTCTTCGATTTTCACTCCTACCTTACTCTCTCTCAGGCCCAATTCATTCACCACAGATTACGCTGTCCTGCCGATTGCGCCATTTTTTATGTCACGTCCTGAGTGGAAGTGGCAAAGGACGATAAAAAGGTTTTCCTTCAAATCACCCTTGATAGTTATTTTCCGGTTTTAGCCCATCTGGGCAAGGAACTGGACGCAACCTTAGTGAATGGAGGACGCAGAGAGAGATCAAGAATAATTATTACAACACAAATTCTTTATTTAACTGATAATATATGGATAAACGAAACTTACAAAATCAACTGAAAAATAATTGGACAAGGAACAATCATTATTTAAAATTCGTTACTATTATCATAAAATCGCTACTTGTAATAATTTTTAACAATTACTAACAATAATCGCCATGTATGAAAAGGAAATTTCATAAAATCAAACAGAAAAAAAAATCTCAAAAGAAAATATTGCATTTCCCACACAAACATATGTTACTATGTAACTCAAAATATTTGAACAGAAATCCCAAGAAAATATTGCATTTCCCACACAAACATATGTTACTCTGTAACTCAAAATATTCGAACAGAAATCTCAAGAAAATATTGCATTTCCCACACAAACATATGTTACTCTGTAACTCAAAATATTTGAACAGAAATCTCAAGAAAATATTGCATTTCCCACACAAACATATGTTACTCTGTAACTCAAAATATTTGAACAGAAATCTCAAGAAAATATTGCATTTCCCACACAAACATATGTTACGAAATTTCAACAATTAACAAAAGAAATAATCGAGAACAACGAATATTTAGAATTGGACATTCATAACGATCATTATAAATCACTTCTTGCAATAATCCCAACAATAATATCAATAATAGTAACATATGGAATGCAAAATTTTTCACACGTCAAGGAATTTACAAAATACGTACACTCTTTAAAGATTCGCCAAAAAAAAAACAGCGAGATTTTTCCTTAGCGCGGGTCTTTTATACAATGCTAATGCTGATAACAATTTCCCTCCCTTGGAGGTGGAGAGACGATCGGATGTTTCCAGCTCGAGTATTCATTGGAGGATCAGAACCCCTCAAAAACATTCGTTTGAAAAAACGAACTTATCAACATTTCACAATACCTGTTCAATTTAGAAACTAATCGCACTCTCTTCTCCACAGAGTGATAGTACTACAATCAATCACATTTAGAAACGGATATGTAGTTTATCTCAATTCTCTCTTGTTGGACATTAATTGTTCATTTTAGCACGTTTTTAAGAAGCAAATAAAATTCAATAGAAAAAAAAAAATATGTACGTAAGAAAACGTGTGATTCGTCAGCACGTCACAATATATTCAAAGAAATTTTGATATCACGAATTTGAATCCTTCTCTTAATGAAGTGCATCGTTTGAGAAATAAGAAACAAATAATTTATCTTCTCTTTGCGAAAAATTTGCATCATGATAAAATGCAATATAAAGACATTTATGAAATACTCGTGACTTTGAAAAACTTGATTAAAAGACAAAGTTTAATTCTAGTACCTCCTGAAAATGATCGTAATAGAAAAAGAGAGTATCTAAACGAAATGATACAATTTTTGTTTTCAAAGAATGAAGTTCGAATCTTAAATTATCAAAGAATTACTCCTAAAAATAAGGATGAAATTGAAACTATTTTAGAAGAATGCCATTCAAGTCAACTTTCGGGACATAGTAGGTTTAACAGAACTTACTCAAGGATTAGGAAACGTGATTTTCGGCATGACATGAAAAAAGATGTCAAGAATTTCATTAAGACTTGTCACTCATGCCAAATTAAGAAGACTGATTTTAAACCAACAAAACAACCTATGGAAATTACGACTACTTCCGATGCTCCCTTTGAGCGTCTAGCACTAGACGTTGTTGGGCCACTGACTGGCACGGAAAATGGTAATCGTTTTATTATTACTGCACAAGATGACCTTACGAAATGCTCTTTCGCGATTCCTGTCCCAAATCATGAAGCTACAACCGTGGCTAGAGTTTTAACAAAGATTTTTACAACTTTCAGCATTCCAAAAAGTTTCTTGACAGATCAAGGAACAGATTTTATGTCAAATCTAATCAAAGAATTGAGCAAATTATTTAGAAAAAAACATATTACTATGAGTCCGTATAGACCACAAACAAACTGAGCTCTCGAACGAACACATTTGACTTTGAAAGATTATTTGACACATTATATAGAACCCAACAAAACTGATTGGGAAGAATACATTGAATTTGCTATATTTCGCTATAATACTTCCAAACACAAAGCTACAGGTTTTACACCTTATGAATTAATTTCTGGTAAACAGGCTTACTTGCCATTTTCAATTACTCAAGATCCAGAAATTCAGTACAATTATGATGATTATTTGAAATCACTTCAATTCAAACTCAATGCTACTTTTAAAATTGCTCGTGAAAATATATTAGCTGCTAAATTGAAAAGTAAAGAATAATATGATAAAAAAGTGAATCTTACAAAATTCAAAATCAATGATTTAGTGTTAATTCAAAAACAAAGAAACAAATATTGGAAAATCAAAGAAATTATTACCTAAAAGTAAAGGATCATACAAAATCACAAAGGTTTTCAACAATCAAACTGTAGAATTATTGATTCGAAAGAAAAGAAAAGTTTATCATACAAATCTTTTGAAACATTATTTCAAATGAATATGTTTTCTGACAAAAATTAAATTTTTTGAAATTGATTATTTTTCTTTCTCAGATGAATTCAGCGTCAATCTCGCTTTTTCTTATACTTTCTATTTTTCCTTACCAAATTTTTGCAAATGAATTTTTCAAATTTAACCCTTTTGAAAAATCAAGTAGAATATTTTACCATGAATTAGGAAAAACTCGTGTTAGTTCTTCACGTCTTACTCTGATGACTCATCTTAACGTTTCTCATTTAGAAAAAAGTAAACTTGTTTTGAACAATCAATTCTATATTGCAAAAAGCGTATGTTCGCGCATTTCAAAGACTTCAATAAAGAAATCAAATGTTGATTTTGATTGTCAAAAGTTGCTGCATGCTGTCTATGATGAAATACAGACAATTAAAAAGAACTCAGAAATTTTAGAAAGTTTAATTTCACGTCATAATGTTAGAATGCAAAGAGGTCTGATTAATTGAATTTCTTATCTTTTGCACTGGGCATTTGGAGTTCCAGATGCAGATGATGCTCAATATTATACTGATAGTATCAAACTTTTACTCAAGGATGACAGAGAAACTAAAATTTTGCTTCGATCGCAAATTGAAATTATATCAAGTACTGTTAAAAATCTCAACGCTTCGTTTTTCGATTTGAAAACTCAAGAGACAAAAATGAATGATAACATAAGAAAAATCAATTCTTTCATTATTAATACTAATGATGCTATTTTCAATTTGGAATTTGAAGAAATAATGATACAGCAAATAATTATGTTACGAATTATGAGTGAAAAAGTCAGTAGAGAATACAAAGATTTTATTGAAGGAATTATATTTGGATGGAAAGGCATGGTCTCTCCTTTCATTGTTACTCCAGAAATAATTATTGAACAACTTTCAAAATACAAAGGTGAATATGAATTATTGATAAATCCTGAAGAATTTACTACAGCAACGCTTTATGAGTTGATGCACGTTCAAGTTTTATTTCATGAAAGAAATGTAATTTTTGTGCTTAGTTTTCCCTTGGTAACAAAGATTTTTTATAATCTTTATCAAATGATTTCATTGCCTATTCAACATGAAGATCTATTATCTTATTCATATATTAAACCCAAAAATCCTTTCCTTTTATATTCGCTCTCCAAAACCCAATATACCTTATTGCGAGATTTGTCAGGATGCAGCGAATACTTGAACTCCAAGTACGTATGCTTTAAAACTCCAACCATGAAGTCAACTACTCAATCTCCATGCGAAGTACTCCTACTTTCTTCATGAGTTAACAAAATTCCCGCTGATTGTCAAATGACTACTATCAATGCTGAGATTGAAACTTGGCAATACCTTAGAGACAACCACTGGATCTACGTTTTGCACAGACCCACAACCCTCACTATAATGTGCAAAGACGATACCAATCATATCGAAGACGTCATTTTGGCAAAAACAGGTGTTCTTTGGCTAAACCAGCACTGTCGTGGATATACGAGCGTCTACACACTTGAAACCCGTGGTTTTGCTGATAAAAATATCACATACTTTATTCCAATTCCTAGTATTATTGAAGATGATTGTTGTTTAAAATTAACGTCTATTAAAAGACCTAAAAATAAAATTTTTAAAACCAATTCAATCAACAAATATTGACTTGAATGAATTAAAATATGCTAAAAAGAAGCTTGAGGATACTGAAAACATTATTGATAATCGACTAAATGAACCATTTGTTATTTCCCATACACCGAGATATGTAATTCTTTTAGCCATTTTCGGCTCTGTCACATTATTAATTATTGTTTGTTGTATTTGTTGTTACTGCCAATGTAAATGGGTTCAACCTTTGAGATGAACTTTCTGCTTCACCAAAAATCCAAGAGATGGTCAAGTGGTCCGACCTACAATTTTCAACCTTGTCAATTGCCACGTTCGAACCAATCAAAGGTCCAGAACGACTGACTACAGCCTAGCTGACCTGGGCAATAGAGACATGGAAATCGCAATGGACGATATTCCAGAAGAAGCAGATTGCGAAAAGAAATTGCGAATACGTCGCAGCAGCACGACACCTTTGTAAACTTCCCTGTATGTTTTCGAATATTCTTCTACAAAAAAAAGAGGGCTTATTCAATTGTACTTTGAATGTTCATATTTTAAAGAGACCCCTAATGCTTTTTGGATGTATTATTGTAATTGCGGAAAAGGGAATTTCCTTTTATTTAAGGGGGGAGGTGTTGGATGCTCTGCATATTATAATCAATTATAATCAATATATAATCAATATTATAATCAATGTTACAATCGTAATCATAATCGACATTTATAATCGATATTTGTAATCAATATACGTACTTTTATTTCATTATTTGAACATATCGCATATAATTTAACGCGATATCATTTTATTCCAAGTTATCTAGAACGTCCTCGAATAGCGACGATTCATAGCGTTTTCAACTACTTTATTTCGAACACTTTTATGTAACTCTGAATCATCTTGTTTTCGGTGATCGTGTTTTACTATGGACTATTGTATTCATCGCGCTCAACGCGTAGAAACTCGTCGAATGTGACTCAATCGCTCTAGAACCTTTTCGACGTTTCTCCAGTGACATCATCAGTACACTCGAGAAGATATAAAAACTCGCGCCCCTGCGTTTTCGGGCTTAGATAAAAACCAGCATTGATAGAAACCGGCATAGACAGAAATGAGAACGTTTTTACCGAGACTTTCTCAAAGTCAGTAATCAGTCGCATCGCGAAAACACTTGTCGCGAATCGTGAACTTGTATAAACGATAACTGTGAATTTCTTCAGTAAATAAACTTTGCAGTGTACCAGGTGTACTCCTAATTAATTTCCGGTTTTTTTGCAAATAAAACACATAATTCCAAAAATACCGTAACCTTTATTTTATTCAAAGTATTTTCCATCGCTTTCTACACATTTTTCCCACCTTTCTGGTAAATTGTGGATACCACGCAAGTAAAAATCATTGCCTTTGGAGGTGAACCACTCGGTGAGCCATTTTCGTACATTTTCGTACGAGTCGAAGCGCTGTTCAGAAAGGGCATGGCCCAACGAGGCAAAGAGGTGGTAGTCGGATGGCGCCAGGTCTGGTGAGTAAGCCGCATGATCAAGCACTTCCCACTTGAGCCTTTCCAGCGTGTCACGAACGACTTTCGACTTATGCGACGGCGCATTGTCGTGGAGCAAAATCACCTTCTTCTGTCGTTGTTGATATTCTGGTCGGTTTTCCACAATGGCTCGGCTCAAATCTTTCATTTGCTGTTTGTAGCGAACGGCATTCACAGTTTCACCAGGTTTCAGCAGTTCAAAGTATATAACACCGGACTGGTCCCACCACACACACAGCATGACCTTCCGACCGTAACGATTTGGCCGTGCCGTCGATGTCGATGCTTCACCTGGACTCACCCACGATTTGTTGCGCTTAGGGTTCTCCAGAAAAATCCACTTTTCATCACCAGTAACAATACGATGCAGGAAAGACTTTCGTTTGTATCGTTGAAGCAGCATTTCACAGGTCACTTTTCGATTCTCCATTTGTCTCTCGGTCAGTTCATGGGGCACCCACTTTCCACACTTCTGAATTTTTCCCATGGCTCGCAGACGTTTGGAAATTGCTCGCTGTTGAACTCCCAACGCATCTGCAAGCTGTCGTTGCGTTTGCGTGTTGTCTTCATCTAATAATGCTTGCAATTCGGCGTCATCGAACGATTTTCGCTTGCCGGAGCGTGCGGCGTCGTTCAGGTCGAAATCTCCATTTTTGAACTGTCGAAACCACGTTTCACATGTTCGAAGTGTTAATGCACGATCACCATAAACTTCCACAGGCGCACAGTGGCTCTCGGACACTTTTTTCCCCTGATTGAACATGAAAAGCAATACATGGCGCATATGCTCAAAATTCGGTACAAAATTCGACATTTTTGAAGCGCAATAAAAACTTACTGGAAGATTTTTTCGAGGAAATGTCAACGCAGTTCAAGCACTCGATATGACTGAACAAAATGACATATGGTATGTGTTACCAACAGCGGTACAAAACAGAACGCCATCCATTGAAAAAACCGGAAATTACTTAGGAGTACACCTGGTATTTTTGGGCACATTTGGTGTATTCAATCCAAACCGGAATCCAACAAAACTCCTGGAATGAACTTCATTTTATTCAGATTTTTTTCCATCTTCTGAATGATGGGATTATTAACTTCCAGCGTCATTCACTCCACAAAAAAACGGAGAATGCCCAACCCTGCTCTGGGTATAGGTTTGTTAGCTTTTTGATCTTATATGACACAATGGAAGCAACAGCGATCTAAACAAAGAAGGCTCGGAGAAGCGAGTTGAAAAAGCGTGACCGCGCAAGCTGTACCAAGAAATACGGACAGCAAGAACGTGTCAAATAAGCGAGGGGAGCGGTCCCCCACCTAGGTGACCAGATTGAGGAGGCTGTCCCTCCCGTATAACCCCCTCCACTGCCCACAGTGCCCACCACTTCTTCATAGCGAAAGGCCGCGGCTGCCGTTTTTGCTTTATTTACGCTGGGTGGTAGGAAAAAAAGGCCCAAAATCAGAGTAGCTTGGAATAGCGGATTTCGTTTCCGTAGTCGATCTTATTGAATTTTCATTTTTGAATATTACAATCTAATAGGTCATCTAGTAATATATCCTTACTTAGAACAATTTTTCGAACTTCGAATCTTTGTTATAGTTAGTCCGAAATAAAGTTTGAAAACTAGACCATTTATTGAAAAAATTTGTACTTAGATAATTATAAAATCTTTAAATTGCACGCAAATTTAACTAAGACTTGACACAATATGCTTCTGAAAAATAAGCTCCTATGATAAGAATGACTCGAATTTTTTTATTCAAAAGCAGAAAATGTAGTGTATATTAATAAAAATGTAGAATAGAAAAATTCTGTGATAAGGTTAAAATTTATTTCACGCTGCATAATTTTTTTCATTTCATTTTCAAATGAAAATGAAACTCATTACAATTCCAGCACCTATGCTTACAATAATGTTACGCCTTAATCTTATACTACAACAGTCCAGCAATACTTTTACTTAAGAAATTTTAAGTTTAAATCTTATCCGTTACTAAGCACTCTATTTGGAAGATTTAAACTTATTGGATATCAAAATTTAGAAAAATTATTCCATTGTTGAAAAAATAATTTCTCAAAATCGAAAAATCGAGTAAAATCCTCGTTCACAATAAATTCGAATAAAAAAAATCAAAATGAGTTTTTTTGAAGAATCCATCAAATATAACATAAAATGTACTATTCTTGGTAAATAAAAATGTTTACTACACGAGATAGCTGTGAAACATCGATTTGCAGTGTCGTAAATACAACTGCTAAGATCCAATTACACCAAAAAATTTTACGAAACAGTACTCAAATACAATCCATCGAATTTGTCAGGAAAAGCTAAATTTTCAGTTTCAATAAAATGAACTCGAAAGATTGCTCGTCCGAAATGAAAAAGTAGATATTAACAGAGTTAATATCTCTGATTCACTAGATATAGAAAATTGGAATTCAAAGAGTTAACGATTTTAAATGTAATAAATATATGGTTCATACTACAAAGATTTAATCACATAGCTTAAAAAGGTTGACTGGACAATTTAAAATTTTAATAACTCGATACTGCATGTTTCCTGAATAAAACACTGCACAGTATTATATTAATGTATTATTTGAGATTTTATACTTGGGAGGGTATCAAGTTTCATATTTTATATTCTTCATTCATTTTTCAGATAACTATCTACGAACTTCATTTTTTCACTTTTTTCGAATCTCAAAAAATAAACTTGTTTTTTCGACACGAAATTTTCGAAAAAAAAAGTTTTAAGATATTTATCAAATGAATAATGAATTGCGTCAAAATAAATAAAAATCCTTAATCGCTGCTTTTCCTCTTATAAAGTGTATCAGATGTCATGAGTTCTAAATGGCTTTCAGTAATTTTGAATTTCGCAACCGGTTGGCCACTTGATCGTATAGCAGATTTTACCGTGCAAAATGCATCTAACAGTTCGTTCGACATCCGAATTTTTTCGTCGGATTTAACATTGGGTACAAATGAAAAAGTCCGCTCAGGATCTGCGTTTGAGTGAGGTATTGTTCTGATTAAGTTGAAAAGGGTAAATAATTGTAGAAAACGAGAACTCTGATCATTTCTTTTGATGAGGGCTAAATTCTTTGATATTTCGTCGAAGTCGTATCCTTCAAACGTACGTTTCGTCGATTCAGATAAAAAATACAAATCAGTCCATTCGTCACTAAGTAATTGCAAATCAATGAAATTTTTTCTGTCAATTCTTTTTGCTATTTGTATCACTTTGCTCACTGTTTTGTCGCGTTCTATATCGAACAAAAGGATGTCCGGTCTCAAGTAGCTCAAATTGATAAAAAATTGATCATTGATGTAATAAAAATCAGAAATTATTTTTTTCACGGCCACTACATAAAAATTCAAACAGTTCTTCCGAATTTCCATGACTAATTCTGTGTTTCCTTCTTCAAATTCTTGTAAATAAAGTTCACAATCGATTCCAAGAGAAACTTCTGTCAGTGGTACATGGTAGTTGCTATCAGAAAAATCAGTGCAGTATATCATATTCAAGTCAAAACTGTTGAAATCTTTAACAAAATAAGAGAGTAGTGTTGTAAGTAAGCCCAAGCATTTTGAGTGTAGTTTGTGAACTAAAGTAACCTGTGACTGTTGGAAAAACAAATTCATCGAATCAAGCAGAGCTAAAGAATGAGATAAAAAGTGAAAATAAGCGTGGGTTTCAGGTTTTTTCATTTCGGTTAGGAGATATGTAGCAGTTTTATTTGATTGTGAATCACCTTGGGCTGTGTCGAAAATCATTTTTAAAATAAACCAATGTTTTATGATCGATCGAATGGATGCTAAACTGGATGGAGAGCCAACGTATCTCCGACCACCGCTTCAAAGATTCTTCACAATTTTTAAAACGTTTCTGTAATTCCAAAAAAATTGAATTCCTTTTCGGACTTTTTGTAACATAATTTACACATTTCACCACGAAAGATTCGACGAAGGGAGGTAAAACACGACTAGCACTACTCGAAACAAGAGCCAACATGTGACAAACACAAAAAATTGACAACAGATTTGGAACCCGACTTTCAAAGAGAGTTTTGAAAGATCTTTTGACACCCTTCATCACTGAGGCATTATCGGAAGAAACTGCAATGGTGCTAGCGATCGGTACATTGTTATTTGTTAAACAATTATCGAAAGTTTCCATTAATTTTGGAGCAGAGCAATCTTTCGAGTCCAAATCTATAAGTTCCAAAAGTTCGACTTTAACATCTGAAGTTTCTGGCTCAACAAAACGTATAACGCCGGACAAATACTTTTTGTTTTGATGAGTCAACTCATCAACAAGGAATGAAAAACAATTTTCACGTAGTATAGATGCTATTCGTTCTTTCTCAATTTGCGCCAAAGAATTCGTTATGATACTCGCGATTTTTGTGCGCCCCAACTTTAAATTTCCTATAACACGTGTATCCTCCTTGTGTATATCCTGAATAACATTCAACAGTTTTTCCGCACCCCGTAAAGATATGTTGTAATTCGCGATACATGCACTAATTTTTATTTCGGCTTCTTTCACTTTGGTGAGAAAAGGCTTCGATTCGTCGAAACTATGCAAAAGCACAAGTTCATTTTCACCCATTCCACCGACCGCATTTTCCAGGGCTTTCTTATGACTTGCTGTTTTTGCATGGTCGACAACTTGGGTCTTCACTGCACTGCAACTTTTATTGCACGCAGTACAAGTGAACTTGCTTTCATCGTTTGGATTTTTGCAAAGCCAAGACGTCAAGTTGAACTCTGATAGGGTTGGGTCGCTAAACCACGCATCTTGAAAAGTTTTTCTCCTTTTAACCGATGATTTGGATTCAGGAACTGAACTCATTCTTAAAAAAAAAACTACGATGAAATAAACTGTTCAATTTAAGCTATTTTTAAATATTTACGGTTGATTGTGCCAAACAACAAGAATTGTTCAACTAAAACAAATGTTGAGTGCTTGGGTTAAGAACCCCACAACCGTGTAGTATTATTCGCATGAAATTTGAAAAAAATGGAACACCCTTCATTTTTATCTATAATACGTTATTGTATATCCTAAATTGAAAATAAATAATTAGACATAGAAAATTTAAACTTCAAATGTTTATAGCTACAAATGTGAAAAATGTAACATTCCAAGATTAGAAAACTAAAAAATCCGTATTTCAAATGTTACTTTCTAAACATTGGGTAAGAATTTTAAAAAGCTTCTTTATTAAAATAAATGAGACAAGCATTTGTTCTTTTTGCAATTAACTAGTTAGATAAATAAACAAAAATGAGTATCAATTTTTAACAGCCAAAATTCGTATGCTTGGTATTTTTAAATTTATGAGATTAAACATTCAAAACACACAAATTTCAACTAAAACATTTTTAACTAAAACATAACAATAATTAATATATCATTTACCAAACAGTCATGAAAGTCAGATTGAATTACATTCAATATTGAAAGGAAAAATAGCAATATAACAATGTATGAAGATTAACTTTAAAATTGAGAAAATTTGAAAATAGAAAAGGTTGCCGGAGATTAGAAATTGCAAGATTTAGGAAAATAGACACTTTTCTAAGAAACACAAATAGAAAATGTTTTTCGCCTTCACTCTTGAAATAAATTTCCATCACAACAGGTAATAAGAAATGACAAAATGAAAGTTATAACATATTCCTTATCATTAAAATAACTTATTTCTACATAAATAGTATTTGACAACACAAGCCGTAGTGGAACCCATCCAAAACTTGAAAAACGATATACAGGGTGTTTCCAATTTTCAGTGCCAAAAAAAAAAAAAAAAAATCTTATTGAATTTTTAGTCGAAAAGTCCTTTACCACTTTTCATAAAAATCAAAATTCAAAAAGTTGTTCAAGCCGAAAGTTTAAACAATGTATGCGCTCTCTTGACAAGTAGGAGTCAAATTCACTGAGTACACTTTCCCCAAATTTTTTTATATTTTTCTGAGCCAAAAAGTCCTGTGCCACTTTTCATAACACTCGAAATGAAAAAACATATTCCAGTAAGAAGTTTCAGCTAATCACATTTCTTTAATTTCAAACTCAAATATCTTATTTCGAGTTTTATGAAAGTGGCGCAGGACTTTTTGACTCATAAAAATATGAAGAAAATTTGGGGAAAGTTTGGTCCGTCAATTTGACTCCCACTTGTCGAGAGAGCGCATTTATTGTTTAAACTTCCGGCTTGAATAACTTTTTGTATTTTGAGTTTTATGAAAAGTGGTAAAAGACTTTTCGACTCAAAATTCAATAAGGAATATTGGACTTTTTTTTGGCACGGGAATTGGAAACACTCTGTATATGAAAAGGAGTAAATATGATATGAATATTACTACAAGGTAACACTTGTTCTGAAAACTGTAGAAACATAAAAGAAAGGTTAAATATTCGCCTTGAAACTTCATTTTTTGTATAAATTTCAGTCAAATTTATGTCGAATTCATACAATAACGACGTATATTCATGAAAAAGTTATACAAAAAATAAGTCACGTAACTGCAAATGATACATAATTCTCGTGAAATTGAATGAATTTAACATATAATATTTATGGATTTAACGGAGGAATCATTCTTTGCGAATTTTACTCAGCTACTCAACATTAAACAATTCTTCGCCTGATTGTTTGTACCCAACCGTTTATTTTCACTGTCAAAAAAGATTGGTAAACTTTCAATAGAAATATTGCATGTTTTTTAGCTATATTCTGTACAAGATTTTTCCCATCAATAACTCTGGATATTTTCCATACGCTATGGAACTCTTCCATAAATTATGAGAAAATTTCCAGAATATGGGTCTAACAGAATATAGTGAAAAAATTTTCATATTTTAATTGAAAAATTACCAATATTTTGGAACTGTGTTGTTATACGAAGAAATACACCCCAAAAATTACCTTGAATCCTTTAATCAGCATGAGACGATGGATGAATGTAGGAATATTATTTAAACTTTTGCAAAAACAGATATGTTACGATCTCACTATTTTAAAGTTTTTAATAACCGGAATACTTTTGAGAAACGTAAGATGTGACTAGCTTCGAAAGACGATGGGAAATGAAAGAAAATTTGAGATAAACCTCATTGGTGACGTGGAAAAAAGTAAAGCCCGTCGACTTTCATCCCAAAATGCTTATTAGCTTACCTTAGATAAGGTTCGGGGAATGATAATCACAGAGCTATGTACGACTTTCTAAATTTTTTTCTACGATAAAAACTTGTACTAGTTTTTTAGTATGAAAGACATCAATTGTTTATCATATTTTCAATAGGTTCTATTAGGTTGGAAAGTAAGTTTGTTCAGTTTTTTTGTAAACATTCAATATGTAAAACCCAACAAACTTACTTTCCAATTGTTTTCAACCCAATTTATACTACAATAATTATTGTAGTCAAATACTGTCCAGTGATTCTTATATTTCCGTATAAATTTTTTTCATAATATTTTTCAACTTTCCTCATTGTCAGTTATAAAAATTTCTTTTCATATAAGTAATTCACAATCATGTTGCTCTTTTCCTCGAGAATAGATTTTTGCACTAGTTGGAAAATTCTGGTTGTTTTCTACAATCGACTGTGAGTATGAAGTTGTCTTGAAATAAATGGTTTATAAAATGCTGATTTTTTTTTAATGAGTTCACTTCTTACAATAAAATCAACGAATAAATGGAGGAACAGTTTTCAAGTGTTATAGTGATCAACCTTCATAGTTGTTACACTTTGCATCTTGGCTATGCAAAAATTCGAATAAAAAAAGCTATTTTATTTGCACTGCGAGCATAAAAGTTGCAATGCAGGGATAATCCAAGTTGTTGCATACACAAAAACAGCAAGCGACAAGATAGCCCTAGAAAAATTAGTCTAGTGGAGAGGTGGAAAAGCAGTTATAACTATCTATTTTTTGTCGAATCAAAAGAAACAGATATTAAATCTAGCGCATTAATTACTGATAAATCTTGATGTACTGCCAATAAACATGTGAGTATAATTCAGGATTTAAATAAAGAAGATCATGTCACTGTAAAACTAATATAGATGAAAAAGTTCATTTATAACATCAGTTCAGAATTGGTTTTTTTATGATCATTTTTTTTAACTTTATTTCGAACTAACTATAACAAAGATTCGAAGTTCGAAAAATTGTTCTAAGTAAGGATATATTACTAGATGACCTATTTGATTGTAATATTCAAAAATGAAAATTCAATAAGATCGGCTACGGAAACGAAATCCGCTATTCCAAGCTACTCTGATTTTGGGCCTTTTTTTCCTACCGCCCAGCGTAAATAAAGCAAAAACGGCAGCCGCGGCCTTTCGCTATGAAGAAGTGGTGGGCACTGTGGGCAGTGGAGGGGGTTATACGGGAGGGGCAGCCTCCTCAATCTGGTCACCTAGTCCCCCACTTTTTTCTTGTTGTCTCGAGGCTCTCTACTGTTCTTACATTCTCCCTTCGTTCGCTTTGTCACGTTTTTGCGGCCTTCAACCTGGAGGAGAAATCCGGGATTCCTTTTCTTTTCGAATTCAGCCGTCCAATCCTAAAGAACTTGTGTGGCAACAACTAATCATTATATTTATGTTCAGTGTTGTAAATATGACTTTTTAATAAATTTTGCAGTTTTTGAATGAATCTCACTGTTGTAGATTAGGGGTGTGCGGGATCCCGACATTTCGGAAATCCCGACGCCAGGATGGGTCGGGAAAGGCTTCGGGGCGGGAAAGGCACTTTCCCAAAATTTTCGGGAATCCCGAACTTTCCGGGAAATCCCGAACTTTTTAGGATTTTCGAATATTTCGGAATACGACAATTCAAAAATGTTTTCTAATTCCGAAATTCATAGATATATGTAGAAGTTGTGAGAATCTTAGTTACCAGGTTATCTACTGATAAGCTGAAAAAAATTCCTATACGATATCCGTATATATTTCAGTATTTTTCCATACATAGTTTAGAAAAATTCAAGAACCAAATCATTTCGCTATATTTATATATTTTCTAAACGATAAAAACTTGATTTTTTGTTGATAAGTAAAACTTGAACTATAGCGAATCTTCCAAAATATTAAGATGACAAATCTTTTTCGATCAAAAGTTTCTTTGTTTCGTTAGTTATGTTACTGATTTCATTAGTCATTAAACAGTTCATTTCTTGTGTATGACGTTGTTCCATTCATTTGCTTCTCAATTTAAGTTAGATCTTTTACTTCTAAAAATGTCCATCAGAAACTTATTAATCCGATGCAATAACAAATCATAATGGTTAAATGAAATTTCTTCCTTCATCAATATAAATTCATAAGATTGCAGTAAATTCGGTTGTCGGGCGCAAGTAATTAATATTTTTGAACAATGTTCATACAAAACATCGAAACTGCTAATTTTTTTATTCTTAAAACTTTCATTTCTGATTAATCAAATACTTCAAGATTAGAGCACTTTCATAATTTAGTTATTTTCTTAATTTGTTTTGAACTTTTATTTTGTTTCGAACCCGATGAAAAAATTTTCAAGAACAATTGATGATGAATTTAAAAAAGCTAGATAATTTTTCTCAAATTAGTCGGAATTAGTTAGGTGAGTTTTTAATTTACAATACTGCGTCATGAATTCATTACTTTCGCAAGCATTTATTATTGTTTGATTGGTTAGTAATTTAATCAGAATTTGAAATTTTTCATCTATTAACAAATTTTTCTTTCCGGATTTTATTTCAAAAATCGTAAAACTTGAAATTCTCTTTATAGCAATGATAGCATTTCCAAAATCTTGGAAATTGAGTATTTTGATACAAATTTGCGATTTAATTCGTGACGAAGAGAATTAATTTGAGAGAAAAAAAATACTCAGAGATCAATTTTACACTCCAAATGCTTGAACACAGTTCAATTTTTTTTTCGATTTATTGGATTACAGCGATGACTGATTCTCGAAGATTGCAGAAAATCACAGAAGTAAAACAATATTTCTCTGTGGTTCGAAACTCTGCCGTATTTCATAGCGTTTCGCTACTCGCTACTCGTATTTCAGAGCAGAAATTTGTATACTTCTCATAATCCTGAAGTTACAATATTCTAGGAATTTTGAAAATAGCCAGATTTTTCGGAACTCTTGCAATTTTCTGAACTACCGAATTTTTCGCGACTCCCGACATTTTTGGGAATTCCTGACATTTTTCGGGATTCCCGAAAAACTCGGGATCCCGTCCCGACCCGATGCAAAATTTCCCGACCTATCCCGACCCCCTAAAATCTCCATCCCGCACACCACTATTGTAGATACGTTTTACGAATTGAAAATAATTTTGCAAATTTGAATAAATCTTACAAATTTAGGCGAATTTCACGAAATGAGGTATTCTTTAAAAATTAAAGCGAAATCAACAAGAAAAAAGGAAAGAATTTTGCAAATTTAAGTGAATTTAACAATTTAAAGCCGATTTTACGAGTTCAAATTAAAATTTCCAAGTTCAACTAAATTTAACAAGTTGAAGTAAATTTTAGAAATTGAAGCATATTCAGAAATTTTTTCTCAATTTTACAATTTTGGGTGAATTTCGAAAAACAATAGTTAATTTACATATTTGGGTGAACTTCACAAGTTTGTGTGAATTTCACATATTTCAGTAAATTTTACAAATATGAGTTTATTTTAGAAATTTAGCTAAACCTTACAAAGTTATGTTACTTTCGCAAATTAAAGTTTTTTCGCGAATTATGGAAAATGAAAATATTAAACAGCAGTTTGTAGGTTTCTTTTCTATTAGGTACTTATGTATAGATTTGTAAAATACTGTAATATCTTGCTTATTTTGTAACACATTGTTTTCAGGAAAACATGATAATGAAATGTGGCGGTGCGACAAGCAACAAACACATCGACCAAGTACTCGAAAAGATATTCAATCTTTCTTTCGCTGTGGAGTGCAACTGGTCTGGAAAAGTTGGTCATAAAAAATACACGAGAATTTCAGGCCTAAAGAGCGTTACGCTAATAATGATGAATACGTACATAATAGTATATCACGTACCTAGGACTTAAATTTTATATTAACGAGTGAGAAGATTGTAGCCGTGGCGAAGCCGAGATTTACAATAACACGAGTAGATATAAAATTTCTGTCCTAGTTACGTACGATCTTTAATGTACTAAGGGCTGGAAAACGAGCTTAGAGATTTAGAACTGAACAAGAAACGAGTTTTCTATGCCAGAGGTACATCAAATTTTTTTTCAAATATACATATTCATAAATCATTTTCTCCAACAGGAGTTATATGCTCACAATGGAATTCGTCAATGGAATCGGCATTCGAGAAGCGGGTTATGTCGTGGTTCCACAATGCTCGTAGGCGATTAACTCGCTCTTTAGAAAAAGCAGCAAACATGGAAGCAATTTGAAGCGAAAAACGCAGAATTAATAACATTGATTCCATGAAACCAATAAATAAATAAAGAATCACACTTACTTCAATATTGAATTGTTGTTCATTAACTTAATCTACCGTACGACACAAGTTATAACTGAGTTAACAAACATTAGATAATTGACACAATCAGATCTCTGAAAATGAATTGATTGAATTTCTCTGGAAAATATAGATCTGAAAACTTTTGAAACAAGCTTATTTGTAGTATGTTGTTAAGTAGGGAAGTTACATGGAGAAGCGTAATAATAATGAAATATGATTAAAGTTCATAATATTATTCACGAAAATGCTTCTTTTGCCAAAAACGTTTCTTGGCGTTGAAATTAGCGTTTCTTGAAAAGTATATGATAAATGATTGTAAGCGTGACACAACTGTTAACTTGAAAAAACAATAATAAAAAAGTGATAAATGGTTAAAGAATGAAAGTTTTATCCTAACGGATTGCAAAATAATTGACAATAAATGAAAGCCAACTAGCAGCCAGCTAGCTACGTACTAGCAGCAAACTATGATGTAAGTATACAATAGTTCTCAACAAAAAGTTATGAGACCTCGAACCAGCGGGAAATCACTTCATTATTTATAAGATCACATTTCTACTTGCAAATATATTTCTAGAAAAAAAGAATATAATATTTTTTCAAAATAAAAATAACTGCAAAATACCGATTGAGACTTGACTTAAATAATCCTAAATTTCGGTAACGTATACGAAAAGTTTCAGTTAGGTTCCACGACACTATCTGCGAAAATGTTTTAAAACTTTTACTTTAACTGACGGTTAGCTAGCCAAGCACTGGCGGCAAGCTTCCCCACCAGCTAGCAGAAGACTGACGGCTAGCTAGCCACGCACTAGCAGCATGCTTCCCCGCCAGCTGGCATAGGACTGGCTGCTACTGTGAAAAAGTGAGTACTTGCTAGCTAGTCGTCAATCTTCTGCCAGCTGGCGCGGAAGCTTGCTGCCAGCTCGCTGCTAGTAACTTGGTTTACTGGGAAATGTCAAAGTGCATCGAGGGACGAGTCAATTTGATACAGCAGACAATGGAACGTTACATCTCCTTCACCAAACACATCAAAGACAGCAAGATATCACTCCGATTCATCGACTCGTTCCGCTTCATGGCATCATCCCTGGAGAAGCTTGCATCATACCTCGAATCAATTAAAAAGTACATCATTTGGTGAAACTTTGCTGACCTCAACGAAGAGCAACTGCAGCTCCTGATGAAAAAAGGCGTCTTCCCGTACGAACACCTCGACTCATGGGAGAAATTGGAAGAAACCGAGCTACCTCCAAGAGAAGCTTTTCACAGCACGACATCTCGAACGATGACTATGGGTAAATACACAATTTCTAGAGATACTTCGCATATTATTAATAATAATAATAATTATAATTATATAATAATAATAATAATAATAATAATAATAATAATAATAATAATAATAATAATAATAATAATAATAATAATAATAATAATAATAATAATAATAATAATGATGATGATGATGATGATGATGATAAGAATAATTATAATGTATAATAATGGTAAAATTTTGTTTTCAGTCATGCACAGACAGTTTGGACAGAATTCAACATCCAAACACCGGGGGAGTACTCGGATCTGTACCTGAAAACTGACGTCCTTTTTTTCGCAGACGTTTTCGAGAACTTTCGAGAAATCTGCCTGACATCATATTCGTTGGATCCAACTCACTACTACACAACACCAGGTCTAAGTTGGGACGCGATGCTGAAACACACCAACATACGATTGGAGCTTCTCACTGACATCGACCAAATGCTCTTCATCGAACGAGGCATCAGGGGAGGAGTGAGCCAATGTAGCAACCGCAGCGCCCATGCCAACAACATGTGCAGTGACTACGACCCTCGAGAAGACACTAAATACATAATGTACTATGATGTAAACAATTAATATGGCTGGGCCATGTCGCAGTGCTTGCCTTACGGTGGATTCGAGGGGTTGAAAATTTTGATGAAAATTTCAATTGGGATGTAGCTGATGATGCGGATGAAGGCTACATCCTCGAAGTTGATCTCGAGTATCCGCCAGAAGTTCACGATGCTCATAATGACTTGCCGTTTTGCGCCGAACACAAAACCCCACTTGGTTCAAAGCGTAAAAAGCTTTTAACAACCCTTGAATCAAAAACGCGATACGTAAGTCATTATCGTAATTTGAGGCAGGCACTGCATCATGGACTGATTTTGCGTTGCATTCATAGAATTTTAAAATTCAAACAGTCAGCTTGGCTGAAATCGCATATAGATTTGAATAGTAATCTACGCAAAAACGCGAAAAATAATCTCGAAAAGAATTTTTACAAACTGATAAACAATGCGGTGTACGGCAAGACGATGGAAAACGTTCGTAAACTTGTAGATATAAAACTTGTCATGCAATGGTTGGGTCGATATGGCGCAGAAGCCTTGATTTCGAGATCGAATTTCAGCTCACGTACAATTTTTGATGAAAAATTGGTTGCTATTAAATTGGCACGTGTTGAAGTGACAATGAGCAAACCTATATACGTAGGCTTCTCCGTTCTCGACTTATCCAAAACATGTCTATACTATTTCCATTATGACTTCATAAAACCTACAACGAACGCGAAAATTCTGTATACCGATACAGACAGTCTCATTTATGAAATTCGAAATCTTGATCCATACAAAATGATGCAAGAAAATTCTGATCGTTTTGATACATCCAACTACACCCCATCCAATCGTTTCGGGATCAAATTGAAAAAAAAAAGTTGTAGGTCTCATGAAGAACGAGTGCAACGGCAAAATAATCACTGAGTTTGTAGGATTAAGAAGTAAAATGTACAGTGTACGCGTCGAAGGACAAGATAGGATGAAAAAGGCTAAGGGTGTCAAAGCATCCGTTGTAGCGAAAACAATAGATTTCGACGATTACGTACTTTGCTTGTACAGTGATAGTACAGAGTACCGCGTTCAATATCTTTTCAGATAACGTTTGCATGAAATTCAAACAATCCGTTAGAACAAACTCGCGCTCGATGCATTTAACGACAAAAGGTACATCTTGCCAGACACAACGGATACTTTGGCACATGGCCATTATAAAATGAAAGACTTCGAAATGGATATCGACGAATAAGTTAAGAATTTGTCCTTAAGCTTCTAATTTGGAATCATTTACTGGGCTAACTTGAATCTTAATATAATTGAAAAATAATGCCTTATGAATTATATACATGATTCAGGGTTAAATAAAAATATGTATACACCAATCTATGTTTCAATAAATGTATATTGTCACATGATTACATGTCTTATTTATTTATCCAGCCATTGTGGGCATTTTCAAATTTCAGCCATTTTACATTTAGTTTATTTCCACGCTTTTGCAACACTTTCTCCACGAGATATAAATCCGAATGTTTCACTTTAGCGAGTTCTTCCGCGTAGAATCCTCCATCGATGAGTTGAGCTTGATAGTCCTTGAGTATGTACGTCGTAGTATAAGTTGGTTTCACAGCAGCGATGGTGAATACTTCGGTGGTCCAATTGAGCGTGTATCCTTTCTCGAAGACATGTTTGTACTTACTGATTTGAACTTTGTCACCGACATTGAATTTGCGCTTCTCTTCCCGTTGTCTGGTATGATAAATCTCACGGAGCAGTCGTTTTTCATCAGCAGGAGTAACATCCTTTGGCTTCATCTTGATAGTGCGATGTTTGGTAGCGTTGTAGCTTGACATCAATTCTGGTAAGATGTCGATCCATTTGTAATGTCCTTGGAGGGAGAATCTTTTCCACATCTGACTCTTAAGTGTGCGATTGAAACGTTCACAGATAGATGCTTTCATGCCGCTGAAGGTAGAGTACATGTTGCTTCATGAGCACCTTGAAGTCCTTGCTGTAAAACTCTTTGCCTTGATCGACGTATAGATTCTTGAGTTGACGATCCCGTAGTACAGTCTTCATAGCAGTGGTGACGTCCGGACCATTTTTAGATTTCACGGGAACGGCCCATGCGTACTTGGAGAAGACATCGATAACGATGAGCAGGAACTTTTAGCCTTTGTCAGCATACGTAGTCATGTCAACGAGATCAGCTTGCCAACTTTCATCGAGTCCTCGCATATCAACATGGCGACAACGATAATTTATTCTCGCGGGTTTATGGAGTTCTTCCACTAGAGATTTTTTCACATCCATCTCTCCGACGTCCAGGATGATAATGAGTGTCGGGCGCTTGTACAGATGCTTTTATTCGTTCTTATTTTCTTCAGGCACGATATGTACTACTTGCTCAATGCGTTGTTGTCGATGTAGGATAACAGCTATCTGCTTTGAATATTCGGTCACATGTTTTTTAAACATGTCATTCAAGGATTCCAGTGCTTTTGCCAAATTGTCAGTCACTGTGTCCATCACATATCGCAGTGATTTAAGTGCATCCCCAAAAATTCTGGTGACTTCTTCGAGGTTTACTGCATTCATCGTCAACTCTGCTTCACCAACGTTGCATAACCTTTTTCCTATCATATCGTAGTTTTGTTTTGCAGTCAATTGGAACCCAATACCAGGAGGACCGCGTATCCCCCGGTTCTTGTCTAGATGTCGTCTGAAAACGTCTACACTCGCCATTGTCCAGCTTGTGAACGACGCTTTATGCTCCATGTCGCTTAATATATAATCTCAGCTTCTCTATTTCTTCGATGATTAAGTTAATTTCGTTGGTTGGACTGTTGTTGCCAGCCGCTTGAGATGCGAGTATGCCACATCATTTTTATTCACAATCGAACTGTTTGGTATTTTCTTGAACAATAGTTCAATAAGCACTGGCGTTTTCTCAAACTCCTCAGTCCCCACATGAACAGTGTTGTCTGCGAAACTGATTAGCTCGTTTCCAATATGCAATCCACTTTTTAACGATCGTACTCCATACCAAATGTCGAGATTCTTTTGCTCATTCTTGTTTTTCAACATCTTTAAGTATTTCTTCAGAGTGTAAACAGGAGCTGAGGAACTAACAATACTTGGCGAGAATGATCAGTCACCGATGGTTTGATCGAAGCTCTCGAAATTTTCACTCTATGGCTCAAATGTATCATTATATTCCATTGTAGGTAATTCCTCTTTAGCTTCCTCCTTTTTGATTTATTTCATCTTCAGGTCCATTGGTTTTCTAGTCAATGACTGGAGTGTATCGATGATGGGCTTGAATACTTCTCGCACCGACGTCTCTACAGCAGCTCTTTTACGTTTCAGCAGACGATGTTTACGGCGGATGGCTTCGCTGGCTTGTATAATGTGGCGTAGTACATCTTTTCGCCCAATGGTGTCACCTCTGTCACAGTTCAAGTGATACTATTGCTACAAGCTTGGAGTCACTTCAATTCATAGTCGCGAAGCAGTCGAATCCTCTTCTGTATCGTCCTTGTTCACCATCCTTGTCAATGACGATGAAACTATACTTGTTGTTCCAATATGTTGCGCATAAATTTCGAAACTGTGTAAACGTCATGTCAGTGTTTACATGATCGTCATATACATGTTTCAGATTCATGTCATCTTGACGAAATAGTACGAGCATATTAGCATTATTTCGCACCAATTGTTTGGGAATGCACGCGTAAGTTTGACGTCAACTATCTACACCTCGATGTCGACCCATGCGAAAGTATGGACGAATATTATTTTGTTTCTCACACGCCACATCATCAAATATCATCACAGAGTTTGGTCTGGCTTTCTCCACACTAACAACTTTCTCGTTGTCGTTGTAAGGAAAATATCCTACTTCTTTGACCGGTTCAAGGATTTTTTTCAAGTATTGATACTTCGGTTGATTGAGAGATTTCAAGTAGATGTAAACGTTCTCGAATCTCAATCCATTTGGATGCGTGAGAATTGTGAGTGAAGCATTAGTTTTGCCACAATTTGATAGGCCGCAAATTATAGCGCGAACTGTACTTGGCAATAGCTTTTCATGACGTTTAATTTTTTCCCGCCTTTCTGTTACACTGTCGAAATTCGCGACGGGCAATGTAACGTTTTGTTGTTTGAACTCCATGACTGCTCGCGCGCAACTGATTCTGAAACTTATAAATAAGGGGTATTTATAGCCACAAGCTCAGTTGAGTAATAGCTGTCAGAGGACGAGGTCTCGTCAACACCGTGATCAACAAGCTCCCCGTTAAACTTCATATACAGTAGCCTCTTGTAAGAACAGATGCGTGTCGAACAGAATTTTTCTATGAGGAACATAAGGATAGAGGGTCGCTTCCTTATACAAAAGCCGCATTGTGGATAATTCATTCTGGTCCCCGAGAAAACGTCGCTACAAGATCTTTTCTTTTTTCGTCATTCATAGAATTTGTTTTTCTCGGGACAATAGTAAACACAGTAGAAAAAATAATTTCCAGAGTTAAAGTTTTCTCGGGGGACGTCTCAGGGGGTTTGAAGCGAGAGTCAGGCCATTGCGGTCACTAATAAGCGTGAACGTTCGCATTATCCCGAATGCATACCTTTTCATTCACTGAACTTCGCGGTTCATTGAAAAGGGTCCTCTGAGCGGAACAGAACTCTGACTAGTCCAGAAAAATTTTAGAGGAAAAATTTTGTTCTTACAAGAGGTTACTGTACTAAGATATCAATTTTGTGGACCGGGTACGAAGCTTGCTAAAAGGCTAGAACGCGGGGACCGTGGAATCAATCCTCTCGATTCAGTGTGCAGGGAGCACGATATCGCTTATTCAAAAAATACCAATCTCGCAGCTAGACACGAGGCTGATCAATTGATTGCAAAAAGAGCAATCGAACGTGTTTTTACCAAGGATTCGAGAGTTGGTGAAAAAGCAGCTGCACTCGGAGTGACCAACATTATGGGACTGAAGAAAAAACTTAGAATGGGACTAAAGAATGGCAGGAAAGTTATGAAAGTCGTAAAGAAAGCCAGGAAAGTGGTGAACAAAAATAGATTCCCTTGAGAAAAGTCATCGATGCAGCAAAAATAGCAACTAAAGCTACTGGTTCTGTACAATCAACATTAAAAGCAGCACGAGCAGCCATCAAGGAAGCTGGTGGAAAAAAGAAAGTTCGAGTACCTCGTGTTCTCCCCGTACCAAGCAAAATCGGAGGCAGTTTACCAGCATTTTTACTACCCATTTTCGCTGGATTGAGCGCTACAGGAGCGTTAACAAGTGGCGCTGCAAGCATCGCCAAAGCTATTAATGACGCCAGAGCCGCCAAGCGGCACTTGGAGGAATCGAAACGACATAACCCTTAAAATGGAATCGATCGCTGTGAGAAAAGGATTGTATTTAAAACTGTGGGGAACTGGCATGAGAGTACATTAAAAAACGTTTAGAGCTACCGCGCTGAGCACTCAGCAACGTAGATTTGTTGAAATATGCAAAATTGTTAAAAATTTCACATTTTCGAGGTGTGTGCATGAGAAATGATTTACCGAAAAATGGACCCAGGAATGCTGAAGCTGCCATTATCAATTTCGATAATAAAAATAGTTATGGAACGCATTGGGTCGCCTACAGGAAAACCTAAAAAATAAATTTATAAAATTAATATTTTATTAAATAAAGTAATAAAATTATTTATTTTGATAGCTTTGGCAATCTACAACCACTTCGCGAACTTATAGACTATTTCGGTGTCGGTATCATAATCCAATACAATCGTGATCAGTATCAAAATTATAATCAAATCATCTGTGCTCACCTGTGTCTCAAATTTTTACTTGATAAAAGCAACGATAGCGTGTGGGTGTATGTTAGTCGGTGACAAGCAGCCATGGTGAACACACTGACATTGACACTCTCGGGGACATCATCTACATTGGAGACTAAGTACTTCCCTTCGATCGAATTGTCACCCCTGAAAAAGTATTCGTTGAGATTAGTCGAGTTGTTGACATTCAATTCAATCCCCAACATCGACGTTGGCAACAATACATTTTATGTTGACAATACTGTAATCACTATACCTTCGGGAAATTACATGTTGGAAAGTAACGAGAGTTTTTTGAAAAAAGTGTTAACAACAGATATTGAACTCTAGTTACTAGCGAATAGTAGCACGCTGCGTAGTGAAACCAAATGTAATCAACAAATCGATTTCCGACCAAAAGATTTTTTCGGAAAACTATTAGGTTTTGATCCAATTGTCATTGCTGCCAACAATGAACATGAATTACAATCACCAGTGAGGATACTCACTATCAACGCCTTACGTGTCGAGTGTAACATTACTAAAGGAACGTATGTAAACGAGTGGCGAGTGCACACCATTCATGTGTTCTTTCCCGTGGTGCCACCAGGGTGTAAGATCATCGAACTGCCGACTCACGTCATTTATCATCCGATCACCGTACAGGCATACATCATCTCCAGCTGCGTATTGTAGATCAAGAAGGCAAGTTAGTGAATTTTCGAGGAGAAGTCATTACGATCAGATTACACGTGAAAAGTGAATAATGGGAATCGTCTACAGAGACTATTAAAGTGGCACATCACGTCCAAGTATCATCAGTTGGCACAAACCTCTCAAAGTGCTCACACCGCGGAACGTGCAGTTCCTGAAAAGTGTAGGTCTCAGAGTTCGATTCGCTGTCTGATACCATGTTATCCATTGAGAAAAAGGTCGTCTTCGACAAGTAGATTGCGCAGTATGATTTACACGCGCACCAGCCATACGCTTCGTCAACGTACAATAACAACGATGAGATTCGCATCAGCGTACAGAATCAGGATTCATACATGTTGCCGAGCAAGAGTTCCCTACATATCCAAGGACGTTTAACGAAAGCAGATGGAGCTGATGTTGGTCACACTTCTATTTTCATCAACGGTATAGCCCACCTGTTTGAGGAAATTCGTTATGAGCTCAACGCTATAGAGATCGGGAGGGTGAAAAATGCCGGGCTCACTAGCGCGATGAAAGCCTACGTCTCACAGACACACCATCAAGAAGATCTCCTGGAAAATGCCGGATGGATTCTTGACAATACGAGATCGTTGGTAGACAATCATGGATATTGCGATGTCTGCATACCACTACAATTCACTTTTGGATTCACTGAGGTCTATCAACGAATCATCGTCAACGCCAAACACGAGCTCATCATTCTCCGAGCCAACACAGACAATCAACGCTATCGTGCAGACAGCGGTTGCAGCTCCTGCAGTTCCGGAGGAGTATAAAATAACTCTCAATAAAGTCGAATGGATATTGCCATACGCCAAGGTGCCGGGCCTCGAAAAGATTCGAATGTTGAACTACATTGCTAGCGATCCTACCATTACTACGAGTTTTCGAAGCTGGGAACTCTACGAGTATCCACTACCAGCGCAAACAACCAAGCATGTGTGGAGTGTGAAGACAACGGCTTAACTAGAGAAGCCGAGATACATCATTGTAGGCTTTCAAACAGGCTGAAAAAATTCAGCAAGAACAAATGCGAGTACCTTTGACAATTGTAGATTACGAGATATGGAGGTATTTCTTCCCTCGCAGTATCACCCTTATACGAATCTCAATATAAATTTTGAACGAAATCCATTCACCACGTTATACAAGATGTTTGCAAACTTTCAATTTTCATATTATGGAAAGAAAAATGCTCTATTATTGACAAAATCACAGTTCAAAGACATTGCTCCTCTCGTACTGATTGACTGCGCTAAACAAAACGAATCCTTCATGACGGGGCCAGTTGACGTTCGTCTTGAATTCGAATCGGTAGACAATTTCCACGCTCAAACTGCAGCTTATTGCCTCATTATACATAATCGTATTATCGAATATCAACCGATCAGCGGCATTGTCAGAAAATTATGAAGCGTGTAACGTTTGACTGTATCCCACCTACAGTACACGTGTTGTATCTGAGGGATTTTGCGCATAGATTAGCGAGACGGGGTCCATGGGAACAGGCAGCCCGTGACCGCTATAGGTTTCAGCGACGAATCGCTGATGTTGAAAAAATTCTAGATCCTGTTTTGCGCAGAAAATTGCAGATTTGACCAATAAGCAGTGAATATTAGTTTTAAGGTCTAATAATAAGCAGTATATATTTTAAGGCTCAATAATTAGTTATAAGGCTTAATAGTAAGCAGTAGATATTAAAAGTCAATAATATGTAAACGTAAGAGAGTGAACAGCATCTGATTGGTAGATGGTGGGGGTATCAACATTATTGAGTGGGGTTATATAAGCATGTAGATGTGACGGAGCGCGTCAGTCATCATGAAGTACATCGTGGACGTTCAAGGATTTTCCGTGCAAAGTACCTTTGTTGTCAAGGAGCTTGCAGTTTTAAGGCTCGAGCCCCACACCAACGCTGTCACGACATTGTTCAAGCCACCATGCGCCTGGGATGGTTTGCCATCAAAAGTAAAGGTAACTAATTCATGGCTGACACAAAACTATCATGGCGTGCCTTTTAACTCTGGAAACGTGCTATACGAGGAACTCTATCAAGAGTTGAGCAGTAAGTTAAAGGATGGCACATTCATATTCGTCAAAGGATTGGACAAAAAGCGTTGGCTGAAGCAGTACACAAATACGGTCATCATTGATTTTATGGTTATGGGCTATCCGTCTCTGGATGATTTGCGAGTCACTGCGTGCCCCTGCAACAATTTTCATCGACCTGTCTACGATCATCACTGCGCTACGGAAAATGTTCGACGACTGCGAGTATGGTTTTGGGAGAAATTCGGTAATACGCCATCGCTGAGAAGATCATTCACGTTACTCTCTTACGTAAACGGGGTAGACGAGTTGGATTCTGAAGATATCTCTGTGTTATCTCGAGAGTATCTTCTTTACTTCCAAACGGAAAATATAAACAATGCTTCTAGCTTCCGCTAGAGTTGCAAGAAGATGAGGAATTCGTCGCTTGTACGCTATGTGATAAACATTGGAACTATATCGGTGACATCTCGGACGGACCACCGCCAATGCGAAAAAATTGTCATAGATGTAAGCGAAAAATGTTGTCATATTGGAAAAAAATGGAGGGGCTAATTGCATGGTTGAGCCTCACAGCTAGGGGCGGGTAGGGGCCCCTTGCAACGTGTAACCCACCGTGGAATTTCGCGTATAGATACTGCGAGCGTTAGAGATAAGACGTAGAACTGTTGAGGCTGCAGTTTTTATAAAAATGTTGTAATAATTGAATGATTTTTTCATAAATTTTTGAAATTTCCATGATGTGTTTTCAATTATACCTTGATATTAATACTGATAATAATAATGATTAATATCTTAAGGTAAGTCGTCAAATTTAAATGTTTTTTTCAAATGGTTTCAAAATGTGATTTTCTCGAATCAAGCATGTTTATCGAGTCTAACCTTGAAAAGATGACGTTATCGTTTGGACGCTATCGTTTACGGTGAGCACGGTCACGCATGCGCATTGTATGCTTGTAAACGGTGCAGTTACGTCATCGCTAACTCCGCAATAGAATTTTCGAGAACAATGGTGACGTCATCATACGTATTTGGTAATAATGACCTTGCGAATTAGATGTCATCGTTTAGGAATGCAACAAAGTATCACTACGCAGTTTTATTCGAAGATTTCAAGGTCAATTTCATACAGAAGAATCCGTGAACATAAGAAGAAATATAAAAGGGTTGATTGAATGGTTGTATAGCATGTAGCAAAATGAAATGAACGTTGAAATATATCCCTTTGTGTGTGTGTGTTAAATCTTAATCAACTTCATCAAAAATTATAGCGTACTCAACAAAAAAAAACGTTTTCAACGATAATAACAGGCAAGTATTATTTTTAACGATACCAATCCACCATCTTGTTGGACGTCATCTTCTTAAATCCTCGAAAAATAGGTAAAATTCGCTGGAAAACTGTGAAAAATCGCGGAAAATTTTCGAAAATTCGCGAAAAATCATTAACAGCAGGTCGTCAAGGTCAAAAGGGTAACATAGAGATGTGGTTACGGGGGTGAGAGGTGCCACAGTCACTGGAATGGCCTGACGAGGGAGAAGCGAAGGACTCCGCCCCGCGGACCCCCAAAGTGGCCCAGAACCGGCCGAGCCCATCAACTTATCTTGTTAACTTTTTTACCATTAATCAACCGGCAAAATATGTTTTGTTTTCTGTTTTTCGTTTTTTTTTTTTTTTTTTTTTTTTTTTACAACTGAAACATGCTAGAGTATTAAGTATTAATTCTCGTACTATGAATTTCGAAAGGAATGATTATTTCATGCGATGGAATATTAATAAGCCATAGGGTAGTAATTTTTCAATTTTCAGCCACAATTTTTAGTTATTTGTACGTTCAGCTCCCTTTAATCTGCAACTCAATAGTTTTCTTCGCGCCATCTCGAAAATGTATTCATTCCTCGCAATTTTCAAGGAATTTCAATTAGTTATAATTATGTACACAACAATTAAAGTTCAAAATTTTGCTATCGAATTTTCTTATACATATGAAAAGGAACTTCCCTCGTTTTTATCAAATATTTTTATGTCTATTATTTGAATTGTGTATTTGTCACACTTTTAAAACTTTTTTTCATTGATTTGCAAAAAATATTGATACTGTTCAATCGTATTATTTTTCTTTTCTTCATACATTAAAGTAAAAATAATCTAGAAATGTTCATTCTTATCAATTCATCTCTATCAACCTCGCACTCTAACCTTATTCTAATGGCCTTTTCTCACGGAAATCATGCTAACACTTTTATTATTGGCAACGAAAAAATGCTTCTTAAAAAGAGAGAGATGACATTCTCAAAAAACTCGTTGATGTCTAGTAGAGGCGTATCCAGAAAAAATTTTCAGGAGGGGATTTTTAGGAAAACATCTAAACATTAATATCGCGCAACTTTTCTAGACTGATAGAAGCCTTTCCAATTTATCAAGAATTATTTCATTCAAAAAGTTATAAGTATCAGTTTTATGATTTCTATGTGACATATTTTAATTCATTTCTTCGTGGTTTGATAAGAACTAAGAAAGTATCATTCTATATACAACAAAAGGCTTATTTTGAAATTTTTTCGTTTTCAAAATGTGCAGACGTACACTGAAATTTTATTATTTCGAATTGTAAATATTATACGTTTCTCAGATTTCTATTTTTCGCTTCTTTGAGTTTGAATGCTGGGCTTACTTTTCAACACAAGTCTTCATTATTTGTCTATATTTTTATTTATGTGTTCATCGTCATCAAGATGCAAATCAAAACATTAGAAAAATAAGATAAAAAACATTGAGTTTTTGATATTTAAAAAAAAAGTTTGTTTTTTTTCTTATTTGAAAGAGTAAATGAGAGATCTGCCGTTGTTAAATTATGAGGTTCTACACTTTATACTTTATAATTTTCTTGTTTGTATTATTTCATTTTGAAATTAATTTCTTACGATAGTGTGTACAATTTTTATCATTGATTATTTTATCATGAAATTTGTAAATATTCTGCTCGATGAATTTTGTTTGTTTTTGTTTTTTTGTTTTGTTTCGGTTTTTTTTTTTTTTTTAATTTGAATCGAGTGAAACAAATTTTGATTCCTTAAATTTTCCTCAGTTCAACAAAAATTATTATATTTTCATACTTATTGTTATCATTTTAATTCAAATTGCCTAAAGTATATTTAAAAAAATTGAAGTCTTGCATACTTCGATCCCTTGTTTTTTTATTTAATTTTGATTTTTTGTTTTCGTATATCTATGGATAAAAATTTCGAACGTTTAGGATTACGAACGTTCTTGTTTTTTATTTCCACATTTTCTTTTTCCGTAATTTTAAAATTTTTTGTAGCATCGGGTGTGATCCTCTTTAATTTTTCTTTACGCGCGCCACTATGTTCAATTAATCAAGAAAAAAATTGATAAAAATGAGTTTGTGATTTATTTTCAATAATTGCATGATGTTTTACCTCATTTTCAAGCTTGCGAACAAAGTTGCACACTGCACATGCTTCAGCAATTATCAGCAACCAAAAGTTTGGGGATCGATTGGAGTTTGGGAGTTAGAGAGTTAGTTTAACTTTCGATAGCACCTTTACACGTGTAATGGTCCTTTTCGTGATCGATTTTTCACCTGTACAATAAGAGATTAGCATTTCATAAATGGTAAAGCAGAGAAAGTATGTGTAAAAGTATATTGTATCGTATTGAAAAAAAATGGTTTTTTAGCTTTATTTAAAAAAAAAAAACTTTTATCTTTTTTTATATAATGAGTATACTGACCATAGTTTCAATTTTTGCAATCAATAGCTGCCAATGTTGTTGAAAAACAAACTTGTTTGTTATTCTTCTGCATCACATGCAATTTTGATTGATAAATATTTTTTATTTTTCTAGGAGTTGTAATTTGAAAAATTTTCCGTCAGAAAATCAGATTTGGAGAAACAGGTAGTAACCAATAAGGCAAATAATGAAGGTTTACTGTATTTGTTACACAGTTGTAATTTTTGATTATTTACATTATATCAATTTTCAGTAAACCAGAATCCTCCCTAAAAAATACGAAAAATGCATTCGAATAATGAATAGATGTGCATTTTGTAGTCACATATTTTTTTCCTTACACAACGTAATTTTGATATGCAGTTTTTAGACCATTTTTAAATGCAATAAAACCACTGCACGAGTCATTATTGCTGAAAATTTCCTTAAAAATTATTTTTTGTTTATTCATGCGATGCATATGCTGCGCCAAATAATAATTTTGGGAATGCTCAAAACGTAAAAATCCTGCACTGAGTTTTTACGTAACGTGTGTAATAAAAACGAATTGACGTTCAAATGCGGCACAGTTTCGAGTAATAAAAAGACATTACCAGGCGCCGAGGAATACAAAATTTTTCAATAAGTACAACAAAAAGCATGTCTCGTTAGCGGAGAGATATGACGACTCTACTGACGACAGTTAAAAGTACGTGCGTTCGGCAGACTTAGTCGCTGACGTACATGCAATTTAATGCGAGTTTTTATTATCAACAGCGTGACAAAATTTTTTCTTTGACATTAAAACCTTTTTGAGTAGTTCAATATTTATATATATAAAACTTAAACGCACGTGGAAGAAATATTCAGGAGGAGTTTCCCTAGTAACTTTAATTCTTGTAAGAAGCTCGTAAGAAAATAAAATATTTCATAAGAATCCAATTTCTCCTAACGTGGCCTTATGAAAACCTCAGAAGAACAGAATTTTCTTATGAGAATGTATTTGATAAAATCTTGGGAGAAAAAAACCTTACAGAAGTTTTTCGATCAATTATTTATAAGAAATTTTAGTTCCTAATAAAGTTTTTATAAGCACCTTATAAAGAAAGCACCTTACAAAAAATTAAATTCTTAATTTTCACAGCTGTTTTTGATATTTTTACTCAAATATGCAGTGTAGGCAATCAATGAACTGAAAATTATTGCTCAATATTACCAATTTACTTCAAGTTTTGAATTTTTTTCATTGACTTTAATTTTTTGCTTCTGTTTCTGGATTCAAAATCGAGCTACATAAGCACTAAAATTTCGAATCAAAAGGTAGAAATTAAAGAAGCATTCTACGTTTTGTAAGTTTTTTTCAAATTTTGTGTAACATCCAGCGAATTTAGAATTGAATGAAAAGTTTGTGATGAAAGGCATAAAATTACCACAGATTTCGAATTTCATTGTTTAATTTCGCATTTTGTGATCTATTTTTGCAATTAAAAAAAAAAAAATTTTTATTGAAATTTGGGTTCAGTTACAATCCCTAGTAATTTTGTCCTGAAAAAACCTCAAAAGAACATAAAATTTCTTAAAAGAATTCAATTTCTTAAATGATAATTTAATAAAAACCTTGTAAAAAAATGAAATCTCTTATAAATTAAGGGGCCGGAAAGCATAACGACATCTGCGCGCGGGACAGTTAGAGAATGAAGGACCAAGTGATCGAGAATCTCCGATCACTCGGTCCTTCATTCCTTCATTCTCTAACTGTCCCGCGCGCAGATGTCGTTATGCTTTCTTGCCCCTCAATCGGTGTATTTGATAGAATCTTTTTCAAAAAAACCTTATAAAGTTTTTTTTGTTGAATTTTTTAGGAGAAATTTCAATTTCTTACCAGGTTTTTATAAGCTTACTTTATAAGAAATTGAATTTGTATAAGGTGCACCGTATTAAGAAATTGAATCTTTATTAGAAAATTCATTTTCGTAGGAGGTTTTTATAAGGATCAAAACCACTAGAGATGTATTTTGAATTTTTAGTAACTTTTAAACGTTGTTTCTACCTACATTATTCGGAATTCAATAACTTCACATTAAGGATGTGCTAAAAAATTAAATAGAGCTATAAATTTGAACTTTTGTTAATAATTTTCAGAGTTTTCGTTCGATTTGTTTAAATGTATCATTCGCATTACTAGAATTTGGGTTTGAAACTCCCACTACTCGTAGGGTAATTACTTTATATAATTTAAAATGTAACTACTACAAGTTTATGTTCGAAAGTACAAAATTTTTGAAAATTAGTTCTTATTATTCGTGGTTTATCACACAAAATCATGGACAATGGCTTCAGAATTTTTCTTGTAACCCTCAAAAGTCAGTAACATCTACTCCAAGTTTAGAAGAAAAAGTTTGAATTTTCAAGATAGTTGAAATTATAATAAAGAGTTACATAACAAACGTTATTCATTACATTAAAAATATC
The DNA here is from genome assembly GCA_028476575.1 of Platygaster robiniae. Taxonomy (NCBI): domain Eukaryota; kingdom Metazoa; phylum Arthropoda; class Insecta; order Hymenoptera; family Platygastridae; genus Platygaster; species Platygaster robiniae. Next base: position 28,863,121 of record CM052022.1, read on the forward strand.
GCTTATTTCGAATTCCATTAACTATTCTCGAATTCGGTTTATTTGTCGACTAGAAAAATAAATCTTTAGGTCTCTGGATAAAACTTTACTGGTTTTGAATTGCAATGATAGTTTTCAATTAGGTATTTTTTAAAATGTTATTAAAGTAGCATTCTTGAAACAAAAAGACATCGATTCAAAATGCAGCGCTATCCTATCTCATAATTTCACGAAGCGCCATGTGGGGTTGTGGTTGACTTTCTTCAGAAAATTCTATCCTGCGAAAAGAGTATCCGTTATTTCACTCTGAAAAAATTCCTGGATACTTTCCAGATATCTTTTTAGTGGTAGCGTAAGGTTAATTTGATTATTAAAATCATGGTAGGCTTAAAAAAAATAATTACAAGAGAGTTCACATGGCCTTTTTTATACAAAAAATCATAACTTGGTCAGTTTCCACTATTTTCACCTAAAAATTCCAACTTTGACTATTGGAATGAATCTCTTAGAGATAAAAAATTCAAATCCTGCAGCAATAAAAAACAGTAGTTTTTTGGAATTGAAATTGGTCCAGTACATAAAAAATGGTATTGAATGATGTTTAATAATAATTATTTTATTTTTTTCTCATTTATAATCTACATTTCACAGAATCAATCATGTCGGTACTCTGAAAACCCCGAAGTTAGATAACGTTCTGCTCGATTTCCCTCTCCCCTCAGTGTCACAAACTGCCACATCGATTTGGACTATCCCCTCTTAGCGGCATTACGTAATTTATGGACAGCCCTTTACAATATCTTTAGTCTACTCCTATTTTTGAAAAATTTTCAAAAAGATCTCATTTTAGTTCACATGGTTGAGAAACATCGAACATACTATTTCAGTGCTTACTTTATCTGAATACGTTAAAAGTCTTTCACTAATATTAATAACTGATTCTTTTACTAATGTCTAGTAAAAATTCACTGTTTTCAAATACTTTGTCGGCCACTGATTTACCAGTGAACGGAATATCATTTATTATCGTAAGACGCTCCATTTATAATCTTTCAATTTCCTCCGCCTTTTTTGCACACCCCTAAAGAAATTTATTTTTACAATTATAAATTTTGTAAATAACCCCCCTCTTCTCTAAATAGTGAAATGTGATGCTATATACACCATTGCAAATATTCAATTATAATTCTTGATCGGACGAACTGTACGAGCAGACGCACGTATATATAAATAGCGTTGGAGTAAGTTTGAAGAGCAAAGAATTGACCGAGTCAGTCGGGTTTGTCTCGTGGTCGAGCTAACAACGTGTAATGTAAGAATGAATATCTACGACCTAACTTGAAGTTTTCCGAATTGCCCGATTTTGAAGAACACTCAGACGTTCGCCCAGCTAATTGAACTCAGTGAAATTCTTTCAAAAGTCTACTAATTACTCTTTAAAAATTTTAAATTCATTGCAAATTTGTATCTCCTTTTCGAGAATAGAAAATAAATTGTGTATTTCATCGGACAGTCTCATTTAAAAATCAAAAAACCATATACATAAAGATTTTTCTTTATGTAAAGAATTCATTGGACTTTCAAGATAAGGGATTTTTAGCTATAAAATTACATTATGAACTGAAAGTATGAAATTTTGTGTGCAAACGTACAGAACTTTATAAATTCCAGAGGCTTCACATCAAATACAGATACTTTTTTTCGAGAATTTGACACCCCGGCAAAGAAATTGAAAATGTATATAATAGTGAGTGCATTTGAATGTGCAGTGAATGAAGGTCGAGGCAAAAAAGTGAAATGAAGACCTGACTTGATAGAAAAAATTCACTGGGTGCATGAAAGGTTCGTTTATTCATCGTAGTAAAATACCCTTAAGCAAATCTAGAATGGACGCCTATTAAGATTATGGTCTAAGCTTGAAGTTAAAAATTTTTTTACCACAAATAAAAGATAATTTAATTTTAACATCAATACGGTGCATTTTTGTGATTAAATTACTGTTAATTTCATCATCTCCCACGCAATTTTGTAGTTTATGCTTCGAATAGATAAAATAGTTGTTTATTAACTAGGGGTGATTGTGCGAAAAAATCCAAAATTGAAAAAATGAAATCATTTGTTTTCAAGATTTTTGTTCAAAGATCTTTTTCTTTGAAAATAGATTTTTAAGAATACCTCGTCTATTTCAGATTCTTTTCTGAAAATTATGTTTTTTCAATCGGAAAGAATAAACGTAAAATTTTTTTTAGCAAATCACACAGCTTCATAAAAATAATTTTTTCGAATTCCTTCGTATTGTCTTATTTCTATGAATGTTTTGAATTTTGCGCCATATCTCAAAATCCGGTCGTATTTCAACCGTTCCAAGATGAAACTGATCCAACCGTAGCAGTTGGATTGTGGATGGGTCGCACTCGGCACTCGGTCGGATTACATTTTTGCTATCAACTTACAATAAACATTGAATTTTCACGCAGCAATTGTTCCAGACCTGCTGCGTAACACGTACATCGTCAAAATTGTACTGGGTTATTTAAAATGAAGAAAAAAATGGCTATTATGTTAATGTGTACTATGAAGTAGTTTCACACGGAATACCGCACGAATTTGAAATATTTTTTCCATGAAACAATTTTTAATGCTGAATTAATGTAAAACTTTTATTTCCTACTTAGAATTTATTGAATTGAAAATATTTTTTTTGATAAAACTTATACTTCACTTTCTTTTACCGACTGAGTAGTTCTTCTACATCGAAGGTTGCCACGAAATTCGTAATTGTTTTTTTTTGTTTTTTTTATAAAAATTTAAGATATAATTTTCAATTATTAGTTTGTTAATACATAGGATATCAGGGAAACATTATAAATTATTAGAAAAATCGTTTGAGAAAAACCTTTTCAACTACATTTTAACAACCCGACCGAAATCCAACCGCAACCGACTAGAAACCGACTGCCATAGTCGGGTTTTGGTCGGAATCTGGTCGCCTCAGTTTTATTTAGGTTACAATGAATGAATAAATCCTACGTCCACCAATTTTCATTCTGTGTAAATCTTATCTTTATTTTTATCACAACCTGTTTAAAAGGGATCTTACTATTTGCTCGAATTTCGATACAGGCTGTTAATTTGAATTTCCTAAACCAAATTTAACATCTCGAAACAAACACCATGAAAGTATAATAATTATCACTTTACCACAGCAAAATGTAAATTTTCATGTTTCCTTTATATAAGAATGATTTTTTTCCAAACCAAACTCTCAAAATTTGTATAAATTAATGTTATAAAAATTTTATTCCCATTATTATTTACTTTGTATCTTATAACTGTAAATCGTGAAACTCGGCACCACAAAATATTATGCACTATCTATATTTTTCTCAAGAATCGAAAAATTTTTTGTTCAGTAATTCTTGCTTTACATCCACTTTATCAAGAAACAAACATTTACTCATTTTTTTATGCTCCCCATGAATTACATAACTTCAAACGACTTTTAGGAAATCATGACTCGTGGTAAAAATTGCAATTTGCGATTCAATTATACCTGCATTAACGAAATTTTAGCATTTGCAGGTTGCGCGTAGGAAGTGTAGGTTCAGTTTATATGCAGCGCGTGACAAATATTAGCATATTCTATTTTCACTTATAAACTTCCGCCGTGCCGCTGCTAATACTTCAAGTTCCAAGATTTGAAGTTGTTTTTTTATTGACGAGATAAAAATAAATAATCTTAGGTAAAATTACCAATGCCACTGGCAAATTTTCGTTCTTTCGATGAAATGTTAATTGGACATCAAATTGAAATGTTTTGTATTTTTCTGAAAAATTCCACGTCAGAATGTTTTGTCAATGCAAGATTTCAGTTGCCAAAATTTGGTTCTTCTTAGCGTTCAAGAATAAAGGGAAATAAACATTTTTGTCGTAGAATATTAAATTTAATTACGATCGGTTCTTGGAATACACTGACTTATGATTGTAAATGACAACACAGCGAAATGATTGATACAAAATAATTTTTAGTCTGAAAACTACAGAGTTGTGAGATTGAAATAATAATAAGATTATAATCATATGCGTCATATGCACACTGTAAATTACAAGATTTGAGAGAAATGATTTTTAAAGTGAACGAAAATTCAACTATAAAATTACAAAAATTTTAATGATGTCAATTGTTTAAAGAAAATATTTTCGAACACAATTTTTTGAAAAGCTATCTTAAGATTAAATATCCATGTAAAGACAATTTTTTTAATACTATCCGTATGAAAAATCTTACAATGTTAGAAAAAATGTAAGAAAACTATTCTGAATAATAAATTATGGTTCTTAGAAAGGCTTTTTTCAACTGACTTTGGATCACAGAGATCACAAAACAAAATTAGAAGAGCCAAAGAATATTGAATAAACGTATGTGAAATGATGAAATGTGACAGATGCGAAACCTTTGGATAATACAATCTAAATTTATTTATTATAAAAATTGTTTACGAATGGTTTAACGTTGATAGGGATAGAGACCACAAATTTTTTTCATAAGGCATGATTCTACAAAATGAAAAGTTATGAATGAGAAATGAATAAAATAATTATTAAACGTCATTGGTGACCATTTATCATGTACTGGACAAATTTGATTCTAAAAAACATCTGTTTTTCAAAGCTGCAGTATTTGAATTTTTTGACTTCAAAAGTTTCATTTCAGTAATCGAAGTGTGAATTTTCAGGTAAAAATAGTTGTAACGGACTGAATTATGATTTTTTGTGTGAAAAAAAAAAATTTTTTTTTGGTGCTTCGGAAAATGATTAGATAGGATGGCGCTCTAAGAGTTAAAAAACAAAATTTAAATTCAAAATTTGAAATAAAATGTTATAAAAAAATGATTCAATAAATTATTTTTTGCCTCTCACACATTAAAAATGAGCGTATTGAAACACGTTTCGACATACACAAATGAAGTATTTCAGGCCAACACGAAGGCTGTCAACAAATGACAGTCGGCAGGGAAAGGGGGGATCCTTTTAACCCGCCGAGTTAAACCCGTGTGATTGCCGCCTTCGCTTCGCTCAGGCGGCAAAGCTTACCCTCGTTCTAAATCGGCTGTTTTTGCCCCTAGCTACAAAATATACTATTACATTGAAATGTTTTTTACTCTCAAGTATTTTATACTAGTTGGATTATTTTATAAAATATTATTGTGCTATATCTGTAGCTTCCCGCCATAATCGAGAAAGTCACTTGTGCCATATAGCTCAGTTTACATGATATTCTGATAAAATTTTGAACTTTGTCGCATGCGTGACTTTCTCGGTTATGGTTGGAAGCCACAAATATTATGATATAAAATTTCCTTATTTTATATTTTCATTAAAGTATTTTACATATGGGCTATTTCATCTCAAATCGTCCAGGCAGTGACGGTTAGATATTTTTTTTGCATCAAATTTGTTTTCATAGTTTCTACATCGAAATCGACGAGACACGTATTGCTTCTTTTTGCTTGATTTCAAGTTGTTTCGTCGTGAAGAATTTTTAAAAATGCGTCTAAAAATCCGATTTTGCTCTATTGGCGTATGTTAATTTTTTTTGAAAATGCGATAACTTAGCAAAAAAATGACCGATTTTCGGAATTTTTTTTTGATTTGTAGGTAAAAGGTTTCTCTAAAAGAAAAAGATAATAAGCATGATATATTTCAAAATTTTTTTTATATCGTGATTTAAAAAAAAAAAAAAAAAATTTTTGACTTCAAAAATTTCAAATTGCATTAGTTCTTTTTCTTCATTTTTTTTTAAATAGTTATATGTGTAAACAAAATTATGTAGTAGCCTCTACCAGCAAAAATTCGTTGTTATGGATTCATGATTTAAAGTACAAGTGCCAATCATTAAGTAATTTTAGTTGGGCTCCATTTATAAGGAATGCTATCGTTTCGCCAAAAGCAGCTCAATCGTTTTCATCTTTTTCCGTTTACAGTTGAAGGTTCATTCTAGAAGAGAAAATTATAAACCTAAGTAAATTTTGAGAAAATTATTTTTTAATTGTCCTTAAAAAATAAAAAAAATCATATAATTTTGAACCAAAAATGTTGGCATTGCTTCGATTTTTCCATTCCTTATTATTGTTTTCGATTAGTATTATGCGTAGACAATTTTTTAAAGCATTTAAAAAAAACCGAAATTCGCTTTTCTTTTTAATTATGATTTTTCGAATAGCATGTAAGTGCATTATTTCGAGTAATTTATGCTTTATCAGAACTTCATCATTTCATTTGATCAAAAGGTCATTAGAATGTATGACGTGTCTAGAGCTTTATAATTTTTAATATTCCGAAACATTTCACGTAAATAAAAAATGAAGAGAATCATTAATTAAAACATTTAGGTAGAATAATGTCAACTCAAAATGTACTCATTCATTACGTACATTTAGTTTAAGGAATATTTCCAAACATTCAAACTCATTCTACTGAAGTCCATTCATGCTGGCATGTTCTTGCAATGTACAGATCGGTTTTGTTTTAGGTTTTCTTGACACTTCATGCATGCATTGACCATATTCCTTTGATTGCTGAAACATTGTTCCACTCGGTCTTCTTAGTCTTTCTGAACTTCTGATAAAGCATAAATTACTCGAAATCGTGCACTTGCATAGAATTCAAAAGAAAAGCGAAATTGGGTTTTTTTAAAATGCTTCAAAAAATTGTCTACATATAATATTAATCGAAAACAAAAATAAGGAATGGAAAAATCGAAGCAAAGCCAATATTAGTGGGTTAAAAATTGAATACTTTTTTTCATTTTTTGAAGACAATTACAAAAAATTTCCCGAAATTTACTTAGGTTTATAATTTTTTCTTCTAGAATGAATCTTTAACTGTGAACGGATAAATGATAATAATGATTAAGCTGCTTTTGACGAAATTATAGCATTTCTTATAAATGGAGCCTAACTAAAATTACTTAATAATTGGCACTTTGACTTTAAATCATGAATCCATAACAACGAATTTTTGCTGGTAGAGGCTACTACATAATTTTGTTTACACATATAACTATTTAAAAAAAAATGAAGAAAAAAAACTGATGCAATTTGAAATTTTTGAAGTCAAAAATTTTTTTTTTTTTTTTTTAAATCACGATATAAAAAAAATTTCGAAATATATCATGTTTATTATCTTTTTCTTTTAGAGAAACCTTTTACCTACAAATCAAAAAAAAATTCCGAAAATCGGTCATTTTTTTGCTAAGTTATCGCATTTTCAAAAAAAAATTAACATACGCCAATAGAGCAAAATCGGGGTTTTAGACGCATTTTTAAAAATTCTTCACGACGAAACAACTTGAAATCAAGCAAAAAGAAGCAATACTTGTCTCGTCGATTTCGATGTAGAAACTATGAAAAAAAATTTGATGCAAAAAAAATATCTAACCGTCACTACCTGGACGATTTGAGATGAAATGACCTATATATTATATATTATCTAATCATTTTAATTCAATACATTTAATTTTATTGATGAATTTCATGATAAAAGATTTCACTTTATTTAACACGATAAAGTAAAATAATTCCTGAATTCCATTAATTCGTTTCCCTCATTCGAATAACCCGAATAAATAAGCCCCAAAATTTTCTATTTAAGACTTGTGCTAGTTTTTTCCAGAAAACTGTTCAACTTTTTAAGTGTTCGCCCCTATCCGCTGAAAAAATAACCTCTTGAATAAGCAAACATATTTTATGTTGGTTTAGGAAACAGAAATCCATGGAAGTAAATATTTAGGCAGCTCAGGAAAAAAGAAGAAAAAAGAAAAGGGGAGGAGGCGAAGCGATATCTTAAGAGCCTCAAATTTTTCGCATGCAGAAATTTCAACTTTCAGCACTCCAGGCGAAATTAATTCGGGTACTGACTTGAATTTTTGCTTGGCAGTTGTGCCAAAATCACCATTACCGAGGCGTAACAAAGGTGTCAATATTACTTCAACAAGCAACTTGTCCAAACTATCCGTATCGAAATCGATTCCGGAAAATCTTTCAACCGGCAAGTCAAAGTTTTAGGAGAAGCAAATTTTGTAATACCATATAATAATTCACATAATTATGCTGGAGATATTCTGAATAATTCGTTGATTTGTAAACGAGAATTTCGAAAGAGAATTTCTAATGGAAAGTTTAAATTTGTTTAAAAAATTGATTCAAAACTAAGTCAATAGGGAACTTGACGATTTTTCAAAAGTATGATTATTGGAGAGAGCATGCTTTCTTTAGTATAAAATTTCTTACCCGGCCGTTTTCACTGCAAAATTGGCCTTGCAATAAATAAATGAAATTTTAATTCATGTTCCTCGAACCAAATCGTCGCGACTGTATCACGTGACCTCATTTAACTAGTGTGACGTCACCATCCATTTACTTCCAAAACACCGCTACTGTTCACAATGGAAAATCGCAGCGTTAACACAAAAACAGTATAAAAATAGTAAAAAAATGAACTTTCCGCAAAAAAAATCCACGATGGTGTTTTGTGTATTTGTGCACAAATAAAGAACGCTAAAATCCCGAAAAAGTGTTCGCGAGTGTACCTACATCAGATGAAATACGGGAAAAGGTTCTGTGCCTTAAATCGGGTTTCAAATAGTTATGAACAATTTAATATCATATATTTGTTATTGTAAATTCATCTGAATAAGTAAATATACATAACGATTTGTCAATAAATTCAATTCAACATTACCTGATATAGAAATATATTTATAGTTGTAAAGAATATTAGAAAATGTACAAAAAATTTTAGTACTAAGTACATCGAATAGTTCGGTCGAGCTATCTTGTCAGGTAAAATATGACGAAAAGATTCGACCGCTATTCTTTTCTGTAAAAATCAGAGGCGTGGTGGCATTCCACGCATTTCGTCAATGGCAATGCGCGCTACGACCGAATTGACCACTCGCTTACGATCATGTTCTCGCTCGCCTGTGCTTTTTCGCTCCCGGTCTCGTTCGGCTTTCACAAAAATTGCTTTCCCTCTGCCCCCCCCCCCCACCTCTGGCCATGCGATTCCTAGCGTTCCAAAAACTACCGCTGCAAGGTACTGGCGCTACTAGTGCGCAATGGCACCGGCTTTGCCATGTATACCTATATTCGATATCCCAGCCTTCCCCTGCCTCCTACCACGCAACTTTGGGATGCCTCATGCCTTTGAACGTGTTAGAAAATGACAGCTCCCGATCGAAAAAGTTCCCGTGTCTAAGCGTGGCCACTTTTGGCCGCAACCCTGGCCTGCATTGACAGTCAATAATCTGTACGCCAATATTGGCCATTTTCATGGCCATAGTTGACTCCCCATATCTCGGATTAGCAACTATGGCTACTTTCCTGGCCGGAATTGGTTGCCGTATCTCGGAATAGCAATGCTGACCATAATTGAGGCCAGTATTGAATGCCAACCATGACAATGTTTACAAAATTTCTATCAGAGTGATCATCAATGTTTAGTGTTCAGTTTAGTTAAAAATTTCTTTAAATGGATCAACAAGAATGGCGGCGAGAGCGTAATAGGCTAAATGCAACCATCCCTCGTGGACGAGAAAATCTTCGTATAAGGTTTATTCAACATGGAAATTGCATTGCTAGAGAAGGTAAAATTGTTTAACAAAGCATTGTATTAAAGAAATATTGATGAACAACATATGCTGATGATCAATTATAATTTTATTATAATTTTCATAATGTCGACTTATAAGTTTTTTCTATTCAATGCGTACATTAAAAAAATGTTCCTTTTGAATACGCATAATTTGAAAATTTATTGCTAACTTTGAAAATGATATTGCACAAAAAATTCTTTATCGTATCGATAACTAATTTCTTGTCTCAATATTTTTTACGAATCATATAATTAATGTAACTTGGCCAATATTGGCTACTTCCGTGGGCCAAGCTTGGCTACTATTGGTAATATACCCGGGCAAACGTGGGAGATACTCTGGCCCACTCTTAGGACCAATTTTGGCCATTCGTGAAGCCAAACATGGCCCTTCCATGAGAAGCGTCCGTTCCCATGTCTGGGCCTAATGTGGCACAAGCTTGACGGTCAATTTCGGCCCACGACTACCCAAGCTTGCCCAAAACGTGATTTTTTCGATCGGGCTCACTCGCCTCGTGATATTGAAAAGAAAAGGGAAGTTTTTCGTAGAACCCGTTTAGAAAAGCAGCGTGGCCCGTGGGTTTGAAAAAAACGCTTTACAACCGGGAAAGGTCTCTTTTGTGTTATACGATGTTTTGAAAACTAACATCTAATCACATCTAATAAGAGAAACTTGCACTCGAAAACGATCGAGTTTGCAAATTTCGTTTTTTTTCCTCTTTTTCAGTGTTTAATAAAAATAAAAAAATTTTATTTCATTATAATTTGTATTCTCTTTTCACATTTCAACAGATTTATTGTTTTTTTGTTTATTTCCACTTTACAAATTATTTTACGTGAAATTTTGTTTTAATGATTTTTTCTATACTAGGGATTCCTATATTTTGTTATGTATTCAATATATCCACAACAAGGTGTCTCTACGATTACAGACTCTCCAAGAGAGAGAGGGTGTTGTCAATAAGAAGAACAGTTATATTCACAACGAAGTCTATGTATATATTTATTTCAATACTAGTTCTCTTATGTCAGGGCTTTTTTTCTTTATATACAAGCTTGGTTATCCAGTGCCAGAAGTTCTTGTCGAGGGCACTACGCTGAGCCGTCGGTCGAGGGTGCCAGAAGAGCCCCGGTGTCACCAGGTTCCTCCAGAAGGGCTGCCTCCCTTCGAGGGGATGGTGGAGGAGACGGACTCGAGGCCCTACCTTCCAGACCCGTAGTCTCCGGGGAGGAAGGCCTATGGCGCGATAGAGCTCGCCGGAAGTGCGGTGGGAGTGTCCGTGAGATACTTGTGGGTTCAGCCAGGACTTCCTCCGGGGTTTCTCCGGTAATATCAATCACCACTGGCGGGGGACCTCGAAATCTCGTTCTTCCTCGAGTTCCGCTGGTTCCAGGTAAGGTCAGATTCCTCGGGGCAGCGCCTCTTCTGGGTTGCGAGGGACTGGCCGATTCTGGCTTCCGTAGGGTAGATTTGACGACACCCACAGGCTTGAGTATTCTTATTGGCGGTTTATTGGATCCAAGAGTTTCGCGGTTCGGCGCCTCCTTCTGGAGTCCTGGTTCCGGACCCTTGGGCAAAGGAATTTCTTTCACGGGAATTGCAGTATCTTCTAACACGAGTGTTTCTTGTATTTTCCTCAATACGTTCCTGATGGCCGTTGGTGAAATCCCTTCGGTCTCCCGGATCCCCGGTACTCGACCGTGGAGTATCTGCAGAGTGGCCTACAGGTTCTCTTGGCCTTTCAGGGCAAATTTTAAATAACCATCCCGAGGATGCAGCCCATTCTAACGAGCTTGTTTCCGGACGAGCTTTATCCGTTCTGTGACTGATTCCGACATAGTATAAACAATCTGACGGTGACGTTCTTTGGCCAGTGCAGTCACATTCGCAAAACAAACAGTGCGAAAAGCGATTCTACGTAAAATTTCGGAATCCGCTTCGAAAAGCGGCACTGGTAAATTTTGAAAGAAGAAAGTAAAAATGTTGAATGAGCAGTTTTACACTTATTAATAACGAATTCTACTTTGAGTATGACAGGGTAAGACCGGGGGGGGGGGGGGTACTGGTTGCACTAGAGTATTCTGGATTACTTTCAAGGTACGAAACGCTTCTTAAGTGCATGGGACCGACTGACTGGACGGCCTGGACTTGCATTTTTATATCGTTATTTCCTACATGGGAGGTATGATATTTTAGAATTTGATCTATCTTGCGAACGTGAAATTATCAGGACTGAATTTGAAACTTGCATTCCCCGTGATGCTACCTAAATTTGAGAATTGCATTTTTTCGATGAATTGTTTGGTCAGAGTATTTATCTTATCAGCGCGTAGTCAAAACTTCTTTCGCGCATTTTTCTGGTGCGTTTAATTTCGTGATAATTTTATTGGCTATAGATGCGAAAATAGCCCCTACATTCGGATGTATAACAATTTCTTTCAACAAAATAATCGCTTCTGCATTTTTTGAAGAAAAAAAATTTTTTTTTCAATAAAAAATTACCTTTTTGACTTCAAGTTTATGTTATCACATTTAAGAATAATTTCAAAAATTCTATACGGGTGTAGAATGTTTAGCGAAACTCTCACGTTTCGAGAACATAATTAATTTATGTTAAGGCTACTCTTTTTACAGTATCTCGTAACGCATTATTTATTGATAATTTTGAATTCAATGAAAGTCAAAAAGTCGATGGGAATATAGAGCCACACTACATAAGCTGAGTTTTTTCAGTCACGTTTCATTTTTTGGTCACTTTTTCAGAACAACATCACATAAGCTTCTATTTTAGCAATAAGCATGCATTTCCTCTTTCCAGCTAAAAAATTTTCGTACTTTTTAACGGAATATTGTTATTCGACTTGACAGAACATTTTTTATCTCGCTTATTCTCAAATAATTTGAATACCTTTTTGAGCCTTTTTTTATAAGCATGCCAATTTTAATTTTGTAAGAAACATGGTCACTTGATTTTTACGAACCAATATAACTTGGTTCGTCACGACTAAAAACAATTCAAATTTTCTGGTTGATCGAGCGCAGCGTGTTGTAGGAAGTAAGTTCAGTGAAACATTAGGAGCAATTTTAGTGAAGCATGATGAGGAGAAAGATAAGCATTTGAAATGATTTAAAAAATTTTTTTTATTTACATTTCGGTTCTAATCTCTGATGTGAAAACGGAATATTAATTGAATTTACTTCTTCTCTGGAAAATTAAAATCATACGAAGAAAACATTGTTACTTAGCAGCCATTTAAATACTATTTAAAATGGAACTGTATTATTGAACAAGATTATTGAAAAATAGTGAAAAATTAATAAATAAATTGTAAACAGACAAGTATCAATAATAGAACAATATTGAACCAGGCCCATAAAAATATAATACATTATAAAATGTGTATAAATAAATGAAGAAGAAATAATAGAAAAATAATATATACCTAAATAAATAACAGTAAATATAAATAGTAAATAATAATAAATCATTAAATTAAATAAATGGATAATAGTAAAAAAATGTATAAATAAATTGTAAACAGACATGTATAAATAATAGAACAATATCGAACCAGGCCCATATATATATAAATAATGTAACAAATAGTAAATAAATTGTAGTCAAAAACATATATACAAAAATGAATAACAGTAAGTAAAATATTATTATATTCATAAATAACAGTAAACAAGAAATACCCAGAAAGCCAAACGCAGTCAATTTTTGGGTTATATTTGCTGCATGCTCTTTGACATGCATGACGCAAAATTGGCAGCAGTTGCAGATGCAATAGGTCGGCAGTTTGTCGACAAGCGTTTGTCACAACGAAACAGCTACAAACAGCTACAAATATGATGCAAGCTAGCTCAATGTCATGCCTTTACTGCCTATAGGCCAAATATTAATTTTAATGTCATATTGTTGCAATTGTATGCTCCTGAAGTAAATATAATGATATAATGTATAATAATAATAATAATAATAATAATAATAATAATAATAATAATAATAATAATAATAATAATAATAATAATAATAATAATAATAATAATAAAATATATAATATAATGAACTGAAAAAATTAAATAGCGTAAATTTATACTCAAGTTGTTTCGAACATAACGTAGAAGATTAAAAATAAGCACCACCGACAATCATTCTATATTGCGTCAGACAAAAACACGAGGACGAAAATCTAACCTACCGCAACGTGGCCAGGTCTTAATATTTGCACCTTGCACTCAAATCAACGTGCCATACTTATAAACAATGACAAAAATAAAAAAAATGTATAAATGCAACGACCACAAAAAAATATATGCATATTATTAGTAATTTTTACGTGTTCCGAATAGCGTTGCCGTTCAGTCAACGCACAAAAATCACAGCTGAATGCAGCTGACTGTAGTTATTACGTAAGGAGGGGATACCTCCCCCCCACATCTTTCTAGAAAATTGTTTAAACAATCGTTTGTAAAAAATTATCATGAACCAATCCTTCAATTTGTAATTTCTTCATTGTTTGTAATTTGTTATAAATAATTCGTTATGGATGAATAATAATTTGACTAAATTATTTAACACATTTTTCAAAACGATCACATTTATTTATCCATATAAACACAATTAATAATTTTTCTATTGTAAAAAAATTTATGATTGAAGAAAATTTTTGTCGACACATTTCAGTTAGTTCATCAGTTAGTTTATGACCAAACGTTTATCACTAACAGTTGGCCCCCAAATTGGCAGCAGATAAATAAAAATTTTAATACGAAAAACATTTCCCAAAAACTTCAGTCATTTTGAAGTTACGCATTTGCTATAACAGTTTTTACCCAAATTTGCAGCAGTTGCATTACAATTATTGCTCGTTAATAACGGCAAGACATTGGCCATTTTTGTTGCAAACATTTCACAAAGATTGAGGAATGGCAATGGATATGAATATTCTTAGCTGCATAATAGGGGCAAACTAGCTGCATGATATTGACGCCATGACATTGTGCTGTTTTGGATGTGCACGCTTGGCTTACTGGGTATAGAACAATATCAAAACTGTGCCCACAACTGTAAAAAATGAATCGATAACAATAAAAAAATAAACTAGATAAATGAATAATGATAGAAAAATAAATAATAGCAAATAATACATAAAATTAAAAAAAAAATTTTAATTAAGTTGTAAAAAACAGAGAAAATCATTATTTATTTTGTAAATTCAATTTACTGTTACTAAAATTCAGACGGTTATTACAGTAGAAGCTGCGAGATTTCCAGCTCCCACACTTCCACTCTGCCAATTTCTCCTTCGCTTCATTACTCTCACTCTACTCAACTTCCACCGTGCAAGGGCACACCCACGTTGTCGTTTTGCCGTGAAACTTTTCGCGCGCGTCACGTGGTACACGCTTGTCCCGGGAGTGAGGGCTATTTGAGACTTCCATTTCGCTTCCCCCACAGCCCTGGAAAGTGGAAATCTCGCAGCTTCTACTGTATATGAAACAGATTTCAATGTAAAAATTTCAACGTTATTAAAAAATTAAAATTAAATTTAAATATAATTGATAAATTTCAATCTTACGTGGAAAAATATCTTGTTAGAATAATATATTGTGTAGCTATGGGCAAAAACAGCCGATTCAGAACGAGAGAGAGGTTTGCCGCCGGAGCGAAGCGAAGGCGGCAATCACTCGAGTTCTAATCGGCTGTTATTGCTCCGAGGTACACACGATACTTTTTGCCTCGCAAACAGTAAAAATGAGCGTATTAAAACTGTTTCGACATGGCAAATGAAGTATTGAAGGTTAACATGGAGGCTGGAGAAAACGACAGACGGCAGGGACAAGGGGAGGGGTCCATTTAGCCCGCCGGGTTTAACTCGGCGGGCTAAAAAGGACTACCCTTTCCCTGCCGACTGTCATTTGTCGACAGCCTTCGTGTTGGCCTGAAATACTTCATTTGTGTATGTCGAAAAGTGTTTAAATACGCTCATTGTTAATGTGTTAGAGGCAAAAATAATTATTAGAATGTTTTCAATGCCTCATCAGATCTTCTGCAACCGCATGCAATTGAGCTCGGTTGCTGAAGACCCGATAGGGTGAATAAAGTTTTTTTATGCGTCAATTCGAATATTTATTTATTCATTAAAAGATTATATTCAATATAAATAGCATAAAATTCGACCATATTACAAAAAATATTCATATCCTCAAAAAAAAAACTTCAAAAAAATAAAAAACGATGTCGGGTAAAACATGAGAAAGCTATTTCACAAAAAATATTGATATCCTACTATCGGTTTCACCTGGTACTATTTACCAGGAAAACCAATTATTTATTTGCTTACAAGACTATCACGAGGAAGAAAAAGAGAGATATTATTATTAGACAGGAATGTTGTCCAGATGATACTCTACGGATATATACTGTTCGTAGGATATTTGTTACAACTTTAGCTCGGATTTATTTTAGTCCTACAGGCAAACGTAACAAAAAAGGCCCGACAACCCGCTTTTTTTATTACATTAATCCAGAAATAGTTAACTTGAAAGAACACTCGACACGTTATACATAAATCTCAGGTTCGGATTCCGGTTTCAGACAAATTTTTTCTTGCATGTATCTGATAATGAACGTTTGACTAAGAATGTCAAAAAAAGAAAAATTGAAATAGAACGTAATGACATATTGTATACTATCATCACCGAACATTACCAATGTAGAAATCTTAGAATTAATAAAAATAGAGTATAATAGTACTTCCGAAAAAAATTCATGAAAAAAGTGAGATACAAAAGTATTAAAATCAGTACTGAATTAATGTATGAACAGGAAAAGTATTTATTTGTTATGAAATTTTCAAATGGCTAGAAGTAGTATGTTGAACTGAAACGTCAATAAATCATAGCAAAAACAGGATCAGATTTTTTATATGATATGCCATTATACTTTGGTAGTAAGCAAAACAAAACAACAAATTACAAAACATTAGTTTTCTACAGTTCTGCATGGAATACAGATACAGTAAACTTTATGAAAATTAAGTTTTGTGAAAATCTAATGGCCACAGAAGTAAAAGTAGGTGAAAATTAATTCGTGGGCTGCTGTGCAAAAAACACCGCCTCATATGTTGATAGTAATTTTGTGATAACAATATATTTCATAATAATAACCAAGCTTTATTACTCAGCTGAGATAATTTATCTGTATTACTTTATTTATACTCATAACTGGCAGATAACTTGGAATCGAAATAAATAAGTAATGCAAAAATGTGACTTGATACCATTTTCCGTGGAAAATGATATCCAATACGAAATTTGGCTTGACTAATGCGGGCACCATGAACGTTGTATACTTTTTGATAGTTGCGGACACGCTTTTTCCATTACTGAATGAGATTCAGTTTGCACAATACTGATCTAGTAACCGATTGTTGTTCCCCAACCCTGGCAAACGCGCGTTCACCAAACGTTCACCGACAGTTGGTGAATGTTTGGTGAACGTTCGGTGAAAGAACGGTGAACCCACCTGATTTCAGATGTTTGGGGTGCTTCAAAACGTGGAAAAAGCGTTTCAAAGCGTAGAATGATTTATTTGATGAGTTTAGCAAAAGTCAGGTATACAAAAAGTTGCTTACTTTTTTTATTAAATGCAAAATTGTGATTTGTTGTATTCCGGACACATGAAACTTCAGTCGGTAAAAACAGGTAAAAAGGTGCAAGTTTTTACCGACTGAAGTTTCATGTGTCCGGAATACAACAAATCACAATTTTGCATTTAATAAAAAAAGTAAGCAACTTTTCGTATACCTGACTTTTGCTAAATTCATCAAATAAATCATTCTACGCTTTGGAACGCTTTTTCCACGTTTTTAAGCACCCCAAACATCTGAAATCAGGTGGGTTCACCGTTCTTTCACCGGACGTTCACCAAACATTCACCAACTTTCGGTGAACGTTTGGTGAACGCGCGTTTGCTAGGGAATCATGTGTTTCTACTGCATTTTGAAGTAGTTTTGGGCCATACTTTAAAGCCCCAACTTTTTAATTGATGAAATATAAAAAAAAAAGTAAAAAGAAACATTTGAAAAGGAAAAACCAAATAAAATTGCAATTGTTGCAACACTATGCATCTTTATTCTGCGTATAAAACGGTACTTTTTATCAATCTGGACAGCAGCCCACGAATTAATTTCCACCTATTTTTACTTCTGAGGCTATTAGATTTTCACAAAACTTAATTTTCATAAAGTTTACCGTATCTGTATTCCATGCAGAACTGTAGAAAACTAATGTTTTGCAATTTGTTGTTTTGTTTTGCTTACCACTAAAGTATAATGGCATATGATATAAAAAATCTGATCCTGTTTTTGCTATGATTTATTGACGTTTCAATTCAACATACTACTTCTAGCCGTTTGAAAATTGCATAACAATTGAGCGTGCGAATTCCATAACGTGTTCTACGCGTGGGACAGTTAGAGAATGGAGGACATGAGTGAACGCAGCCAGCGAAAATAGTCGAAAATTTCAATCCGTTTTCAAAAACTAAACTCGGGATATCTCCGCAACTATTTATCCGATTTACGCCAAATTTTCAGGCTCACCGTTCCTTGCTTTAGCGCCGTCTAATAATACAGAAAAATTATCATTTTCAATGAAATATAAATAATAACTGCAGCACAATCTTGTCTTTGGCATATGATCGCTATTTATGAAAAATTTTTCAAATTTCAAACCAAGAATCTTTTTTTCTAAAAAATAAAAAAGGCTCTTGATCTAAAATTCGAAATTTTTTCATCAATTGCGATCGTATGCCAAGGACAAGATTGTGCTGTAGTTATTATTTATATTTCATTAAAAATGATACTTTTTTTGTATTAGGAAACGGCGCTGAAGCAAGGAGTGGTGAGCCTGAAAATTTGGCGTAAATCGGATGAATAGTTCCGGAGATATTGCAAGTTTAGTTTTTAAAAACGGCTTGAAATTTTCGATTATTTGCGCTGGCTGCGTTCACTCATGTCCTCCATTCTCCAACTGTCTCACGCGTAGAACACGTTATGGAATCCGCACGCTCAATTAAATACTTTTTCACGCTCGCAGCACAGAAATCCTTTATTCTTGTGTTTACTATTGTCCCGTGAAAAACGAATTCTCTACCACCGCCTTTCGCTGCTATTTCTATGCCGCTCCAAGGTCAAGCGGCATAGAACTCGTTTTTTCACGACACAACAGTAAACAAAAGACTAAATGATTCATGTGCTGCGAGCGTGAAAAATATCTCTCGTGTCAAGGAGCATCAAAACTCGCGTTTTACTCGTGTGATTTGCTCACTCGCTACGCTCGCTCGCAAAACTTCGCACTCGTAAAAACGCTCGTTTCTGCTCCTTGATACGAAATATAATATTCCTGTTCATACATTAATTCAGTACTGATTTCAATACTTTTGTATCTAACTTTTTTCATGAAGTTTTTTCGTAAGTACTATTATACTCTATTTTTATTAATTCTAGGATTTATACATTGGTAATGTTCGGTGGGGGTAGTGGAGGGGGGGGGGTTGATTTCAGTCATTTTTTTATTAAAATTATTATTCGTATCTTTCTTTATTTTTACGATTGTTTTTCTCGGAAAATCGTATCATACTATGACATGTGAAAAACATACTTTACGAATATTCAACTTTCATGTAGTTCCAACGAAACTTTCCGTATACAAATTATGTCAGTTTTCGAAAGAATCAATCGTAAAAATTAAAGAAAAAATACAAATAATACATGTATTGCAGTTTCGAATAATCATGTTTAGAAAAAAAAAAAAAATTGTCCTAGACGGGGAACGAACCAGCGATGTGGAGACTGCCAGGCGGGCACTCTCTCCGCTACGCAACCAATCCCTTGAGAGAATGACTGTATGTGAATAATCAAGTATTACACTACGCCGTGCATATTTATTTTGATTTATTTTTAGCAAAATCTTCAAGTGTTTTCAAGTCGTGACCATTTTAATAAATGAACGTGCAGTTGTGTGCAGTAGTACTGTACCGTATTACTGTGTACTACAGTATTGAGTTGCGTATGTACTGTGCACGACAATCGAACTCGCTAAATTTAAATACAGTGCAGTGCAGTACAGTTGAGAACAATGACAGGCCGAGTTGCGTACAGCAGTCAACAGCAGTGTACAGTGCTCAACAGTCGCGTTCAGTAGTCAGAGTCGTATTAAACTCGCTAAATTTAAATTTGGCGCGGCCGCCATTTAAAGGTTTGTACATCTGGACATTTCCCACTTGCCTTGGGTGGCGCGTTGGCCGCGCCGCCTCACGGCGAGAATTGGCGAAAGTAATTTTCTGTGAGGGTGTGCGTGCGTGCCGTGGCCCGTGCGTGTGATGCTGATAGAAACTGGACTCGAAAACGCTCACGAGAGAGTGTACGTATATATATACTCTCAGTTGACTTTGACAGACAATTGTTTTTTTTCGGGCGTTTTTTTTATTAATTCTTTAATCTCAACTGAGATTATAGATTTCATATACTGTGTATTATTGTGTATAAATGTTATGCATTATGACCTTAAACGATTAAAACAAACCTGATATAACTCTTCAAGTATTTCCCTTTTTTAAACCTTGTTTATTTTATACTGTCGCCAACGTCATGGTTTCGATACTGAACTTTAAGGGAATATTTGATAATTGTGCAAGAGTATTAAATATCAGTTGATAAGCAAAACAAAGCCAGCTCAGCTACGTATTTTTTGGACCTATTTTCGAGTCTTCCTATGATATTGATAAAACAGAAAATACTTCTGATATTCATTATTGGGGTATGATGATAACAAGATTGTACTAGATTCAGTCGATAAGAATCATTTTTATGAGATACTGTTGCAGTGCGAAAGCGGGTTGTCGGGCCTTTTTTGTTACATTTTTCTGTGAGACTAAAATAAATCCGAGTTAAAGTTGTAATAAATATTCTACCAACAGTATAATATCCGTAGAGTATCATCTGGACAACATTCCTGTCTAATAATAATATCTCTCTTTTTCTTTCTCGTGATAGTCTCGTAAGCAAATAAATGATTGGTTTTCCTGGTGAATAGTACCAGGTGAAACCGACAGTAGGATATCAATATTTTTTGTGAAATAGCTTTGTCATGTTTTACCCGACAACCTTTGTTACTTTTTTAAAGTTTTTTTTATGAGCATCAGTTCATATTCAAAAAAAATTGTGTGTGTCAAAGGACACACGGTTGAAATGGAACACCGTATTGTATTTAAAGATGTCTAATGATATCGGAAAAAGATTAAAATAACGAAACGATATCGATAAAAGATAAAATAAAAAAAACGCGTTTTCAATATTGCGTTTTGTTGTTTTCAAGTTATTCACAAAGAAGTCTATAAAAATATAATTTTTGTAATCTTATTTTATACGTTTTATTCTTAAGTTTCATTTTTGTAAAAAATTTCTTTTCTGTCTTGGCAGCCGTTGACAGAAATGTAGTTTCTATTTCGGGTTTGATATACTGATACCGTATGCAAATTTTTTGAAATCATCCATAAAATAGATTAATATTCTCCCGTTAGGCACGTTTGAAAATGAGCACGCTTAGAGTAGATTTGTATTGCTAACAGTAATAATAATGAAAATGTATGAGTAGCAAGTATTTATTGTATTTAATTGTTTCATTTGTTTTATTAAAACTTGTCGATGGTGTTAGTATATATCACGCAAATAACCCTCTCAACGAATGTTCGTACAATATTAACGAATTGGATGATCTTACATCGACTAGCCTAGGAAGAGTGTATAAATGTTACTAAAGGCTTAAAATTACCAAAATAGGAAATAAAAATTTTTCAATATTATTTCTTGACATTCTGTCATTTCTAATAGTCTTTTCATTGTTTTCTAAATCATTATTATTATTTTTAGATCGTAAAAAGTGGTACTATTTTATTGAAAAAATTAAATTTTTGATTCCAAAATGTCACATACGTTCATATATATAAATGACACTTATATTTTAATTAATTCCTCATTATATGATATACATATCTATATGAGGGAAATCGATAGACGCACCCTACTTAAAGTTTCGAAATGCCAAAAAAATGCGATTGTAAAAATTTCATCGTGATTAATGCAAATAAACCCCCCGTGCCGCAAGAAGGTCAAAGTTTCGAAAAATCACCATTTTTACGCAAAAAATTTTTTTTTGAAACAATCCCTACTTTTTTCTTAGTGGTCTATTTGTCCCAATATTTCTATGATTTTACTCGTAGGTGATACCTGAACTTCGACAAAAATTTTCAAGTGTCTACGTTTATTACATAGAGTTTTATTCACGAATGAATAAAAGGGTCATTTCCAGATGAAAACAAGAAGTTCTGTAAAATGCCGAATTTAATAAAAAAAATTTTGCAGTCCCTCCATTTTATAAGTAATCTACTCAAATTTTTCTAAAATCTTGTTTTCTAGTCCTTACCCTTTAAAGAACAAAAAACTTTTTTCAGAAATCCCTAACCAATTTAAGTTAATTTTGTTTTAAATAATAAAACTACGAATTATAACATACTATAAAATTTTTTGGAATAATAACGTACATTCAAAAAAAATTCAAAAAAGTAAAAAAGGTTGTCGGGTAGAACATGAAAAAGTTATTTGACAAAAAAATTGATATCCTACTGTCGGTTTCAACCGGTACTCTCAAAGTTCGATGCCATAACGTTGAAGACAGTATAAAATAAACAAGGTTTAAAAAAGTGAAACACTTGAAGAGTTAGATCAGGTTTGTTGTAATCATTTAAGGTCGTAACGCATAACATTTATACACAATAATACAAAGTATATGGGGCATTCAACGTCAAGTATTCCCAACTCAAAAACCTCATGTCTCAGATTTTGATAAAACTTTGTGAAATTGTTGTAATATTGAAGTAAAATCACTGTGCAAAAAGAGGGGCGGTAATATGCACCGGTTGTAGTATTACAGGGGTGAAAATTTCAGCATTTTCTTTAAATTATAAGTCTTGCAATATTTTCGTTTACAAAGAAACAACATGAGTGTTTCTTATAGTATTTTTTCTTAACTTACCGAAAAAAACTATTGTTAAAATCTACGATCAATATTTATGATAAAATTTTTTAAATAAATAATTATTTTATGATTTCACTATTCACGCATACAGGGATTTTCAATTTTTTTGCTCACAATGAAGCTTATTTCCTCCTCTACAAGAAACAACAAAACATTTTGTGGGCAAACGTTGATTAATGTACTTATTTGAGCCGAAAAACTGTCGCGTCTATGGCGCTTGACGCGCCTATTTGCCGCGGCGCGGTTCTTTTGACTGGCATGAATTGGTACAATAATACATCATACGTATTAGGCAAAGCATTTTATGAAAACGTATTTTAAAGGGCTCTACAAAAAAAAAATAAATAATTAAAAAACGTTAAATAATACTAAATATGAGTTCAGCTAAAAATATTTTCAAAATTTTAGCCATCTGTAAATTCCGAGAGCATTCCGAATGAAGCCCCAAAAAATCATTATTTAGAAGCAGCTTGCGTTTTACCTATTATTCAAAAAAATTTTTAAATGTTCAAATCCAAATCCAGATTGCCATTTGAATGAGTGTCAAAAATGTCTAGATGTAGGTGAAAAATTTTAAGGAGTCACTTTGCAAAGATCAGGATTTTAAAAATATAGAGTATCAGAGCTGGCAAACAACTGATCGAAGTATGTAAATTACGCACTAATACGTCAAATGTCGAAGATTTTGTAGACGAATTTTGTGATAGTCTTTTCAAATGAAAACTCTATTCTTTTATTGCTTAACAAAAGTCGAATTTTTTTAAAGAATGTATGCAAAATTTAAAAAGTGGAGAATTCATCGTTAATTTGATTTTGCTGAAAATTTTGCATTCGTAACGCAAAACCCTGGACAGTCTTTTCATTAAAATAACGATCAGATAACCATTTTTACGATTGTTTTTTATTTCAAAGACGACGAAAAACTTGTGCATTGCAGTGTGGCAATTTTATCTGACAATGTCAAACACGATGTAGTCGTTGTTCATTCTTTTCAAAAATTGTTGATAAGATTTTTGAAATAAAATTTTGAGGTCTCAAAAATTTATTATTTTACCGATGAAGCGACTGAACACTTCAAAAACAAGTTAAAATTTCAAAAGCTTTTGTATCGCGAAAATGATATTGATGTCCAAGCTCAGTGGCATTTTCATGCGACTTCACATGGCAAAGGTCCCTGTGATGAGTTTGGAGGGAAGAATCTAAAACGACAGGCGATGTGTACCAGCTTACAAGCGTTCTCAAAAAACCAGATTTGAAATTGCAATGCATTTTATGTTTGGGCGAATCAAAATTTCAAAGAGACGCACATTTTTTTCAGTTCAAAAGAAAGTCATGAATTGTTAGCTAGCAAAATTTAAAGTAGATTTTAATCGACGAAAACAATTCCTGGGACGTAAAAGTATCACTCTTTCATTCCGATTTCATCAAGTCAAATTGAAGTTCGGAAATATTCTTCTCAGAATGGCGGTAAAATTTTTCCTGAAATTGGGAAAAGATAAGAAAAAGTAAAGCTAAAAAGTTATATCAGAGTCATGTGGAATCGCAAACAAAGTGGTAATTCTTAAGAAAGAAATCATTTTTAATAATAAACGAATATTGTCAACACTATTATACAAGAACAATATAGATACGAATAATAAGGGTACGACAATTTCATTACAGAAATTACCGACGATAATGTAAACTCAATTTTTATTGAATAAATATAACCAGATCACAGCATTTTTGATTGTCTCATTATTAAAAATCGAACCCTGATTGCTTCATTGCAGTTCAACATTGTCTAATGAGCATTTTCTCAAATATAATCCTTCTTTAACTTGTTTTCTTAAAATGCGTTGTATACCGGCATAGTGAATCGCCCCGCGGCAAATAGGCGCGTCAAGCACCATAGACGCGACAGTTTCTCGGCTCAAATAAGCACATTAATCGACGTTTGCCCACAAAATGTTTTGTTGTTTCTTGTAGAGGAGGAAATAAGCTTCATTGTGAGCAAAAAAATTGAAAATCCCTGTATGCGTGAATAGTGAAATCATAAAATAATTATTTATTTAAAAAATTTTATCACAAATATTGATCGTAGATTTTAACAATAGTTTTTTTCGGTAAGTTAAGAAAAAATACTATAAGAAACATTTCTGTTGTTTCTTTGTAAACGAAATATTGCTAGACTTATAATTTAAAGAAAATTGGCGGATGGAAAAAAATGCTGGAATTCTGACCCCTGTAATACTGCAACCGGTGCATATTACCGCCCCTCTTTTTGCACAGTGATTGTACTTCAATAGTACAACAATTTCACAAAGTTTCATCAAAATCTGAGACATGAGGTTTTGGGTTGGGAACACTTGACGTAGAATGCGCCATATATGAAATGATAGTATACAATATGACAATGCATTATATTTTATTATTTCTTTTCTTCGACATTTCCAGTGAAGCGTTCATTATCAGATTTATGCAAAAACAATTTGTGTGAAGCCGGAATCCGAACCTGAGTCTTATGTATTGATTATCGAGTGTTTTTCCAACTTAACTACTTCTGGATTAATGTAATAAAACCCAGGTGCTCCGTGGAGACCGTAACTTACGGTCTCGCTTACGGGTACTTTGTGCAAAAAAAAACCCGTAAACATATTTAGATTTTCTAGAGAACTACAAAATAAAATAAATGATTTTTTACTTTCGATTGATGCTTGAGGATATTTTATACCTTACTGAACAAACAAAAACGTATAAAAACAATGAAAAACACATGTTTATTCATTATGAAAAACAAGTATTCCCCGTTACGTTATGCACGAAAAGCCAGGCAAGCCAGCGCGAACACATTGAAAGTCGTGTCTATGTTTTCGGCCTATATGTAACTCATTTTACCATGTAAACAATTCGTCAAAATATTGTTATTTGTTGCTGTTATAAACAATCAAACTTTTCTGTAAGCCTTGATTGAAAAATTGAAACATAAAATTTTTTTCATGTATTTATATGAGTTTGTTCTGTATTATAAGCAAAAAAAAAAAACATTTCATGATTATTTAAACGAATAATTGCCAACATAATTTTTTATGAACAATTGGATTTTTTAATGCTTTCTTCGCGCCAAAAAAATTAATTTTTTTTTCCTAATGATACGGTAAACGTTTACCTACAATACTTCATCAATAGAATTTTGTGCTTTTTTTCTATTCTAAAGATATACATTTTTTTGTTGCTCAATTCACTATCTCCGCGGTCGACACGTTCCGCAATATTGCGTTTACAGCGTCAAATTCTGCCTTTTGCACCTCATTTTTCATTACGAATGAGATAAATTAAACAATAGATAACTGCAGAACTCTAAATTACTACAAAAAAATAATTTTCATTGCCTACATTAGCCATATCAACATCAGAGCGTGCACGTCGAACAAACTATATGCGTATGTTCAAATTTTGATCGCAAAAACAAACTCATTTGTTCAATTATTAATGTCAATTTTTTTATTTAGTTAACCACGCAAATATTTTAATCGCTAAGTACTTTGCTAATACTACACGAATGTTTGAAAACAAAACTTCGAAGGGGAAAAATGTACCTATATAGGACGGCCCTAAACTATTTCAATGAAAACGCCGGTTATATACGCTTTGAAGTAAAATTTGAAGAAGCTTTTTATTGCGTCTTTTACAAAATAATATAAGCATTTTTTTATCAGTTCATGTATGATTATTTAACAGGTATTTATTGATTTCTTTAGATTATATATTCAGTTACGTAAATATTCCTAGTTAATTTTTAATTTAAAGCATAGATAGTTGAATTTACGTTGTAAAAGATTTAGAGGCATCTCACGTCCAGACTTGAGTTCATCCAAGTTTTGTTTTCAACCATTCACATTACTATGAGAAAGATAAAGATGTTTCATAATTACTCATTAGAAAGTGTAATGAAGTATAACAACTAATTTATCTATTTTATATTCTGAATAATATAATATTAGAAACATACCGATTCGAAAATTGGAGAGTTTCCCTCAGTAAATAATTGATGTTGTTAATTGAACAAATATATTTGTTTGCGATCAAAATTTGAACATGCACATATGGTTTGTTCGACGTGCACGCTCTGCTGTTGACATGGCCAATGTAGGCAATGAAAATGATTATTTTATAGTAATTTAAAGGTCTGCAGTTATTTATTGTTCAATTTATCTCATCCACAATGAAAAATGAGATGCTAAAGGCAAAATTTGAAGCTGTAAACGTAATATTGCGGAACGTGTCGAGTGCGGAGATAGTTAATTGAGCGAAAAAAAAATTTATATCTTTAACATAGAAAAAAAGCACATAATTCTATTGATGGATTATTGTAGGTAAACGTTTTCTGTATCATTAGAAAAAACAGTTAATTTTTTTAGCGCGAAAAGAGCATTAAAAAATCCAATTGTTTATAGCAAATTATGTTGACAATTATTTGTTTAAACAATTATGAAATGTTTTCTTGCTCATAATACAGAAAAAACTCATATAAATACACACAAAAAAATTTTATTTCTTTATATTAAGTTGTTTTCGAGATATGAATTTTTTAATCAAGGCATACAAAAAAGTCTGATTGTTTATTACAGCAACAAATTACAAAATTTTAACGAATTATTTATATGGTAAAATGAGTCACACGAAGACTATAAAAAACACGATTTTTTTCAAAATTCCATGATGTAGTGGAATTTTCGTGGCCGTGGCCGTGAACACTTGACACGTTTTGACTCACTTTCAGATTTTATTTAAAGATTGTCCAAAATAATCTAAAAATTATCGACTACTTATTATCATCTAAATGATACACAAATCGTTTCTGTGAAACATGAAAAACGTGTTCCCATATAGGAATATTTAAGTACGAACTCTTTCAGATAGATTGATTTCTGTGTATAATTTATTATTATATAATATGACACATCATTATATGTACGTTAATTACATATCCTTTTGCGCTACATAGAGACTATGATACCGAATTCTTGATGTCAATTTCCGTCTATTTTCATTTTATAAAATAATCCAGTTCGAAGATTATTCGTTGTGAAATTGGAAATTTCAAAACAACTATTTATATCATATAAATATGAACATAAATACATATACATTATAATATACAAATATGCATCATCTACTGTAAAATGTAAATCATGATTGAGGTGCTAAAAGAAAATTTGTATTTTTCCAGATTTCCACAATCTTATGAATCGTTTACATTGACGAACGATTGATTCAAATAATCCAACGTAAGCAGCCAGGATTCATTTTTTTATATTTGAACAGTATAATAATAAATTATACGTAATACTACTGATACTTAAAAACTATTTGGAACAAAATGAATTTTCGCATATTTTGTTGTATGTTATTTTGATTCAAATTTTTTCTTTCAAGCGTTTTCTCTTACGGATCTTTTTTGCACAAAGTACTCGTAAAAAGGACCGTAATTTACGGTCCATCTTACGGTCTTCACAGAGCGCCTGGGAAAAAGCGGGTTTCTGGGCCTTTTTTCTTACGTTTTTCTGTTAGACTAAAATAAATCCGAACTAAAGTTGTAACAAATATCCTACGAACAGTAAATATGCGTCGGGTATCATCTGGAAAACATTCGTGTCTAATAATAATATCTCTCTTTTTCTCTGTCGTGGTAGTATTGTAAGACAATAATAATTGGTTTTCCTGGTAAATGAAACCGACAGTAGGATATTAATATTTTTTGTAAAATAGCTTTGTCATGTTTTACCCAACAACCTTTTTTACTTTTTTAAAGTTTTCTTAAATGAGGATATCAATTTTTTTTTTGTAATATTGTTGAGCAATGAAGTATGCGATATTAAGTTACTATGATTAGACACGACTATAACTTACATTTCCGCTAACGTACGTACATGAGACCCAATATACAGAAAAGAAGCTAACGATCAAAGCTCCCTTTCTATAGATCAGGTCACATATTTTTAACTATTTGTTAGTTTTTCAAGGATGAGAATATACACGCCCTATGACGATCTTGAGGAGGATTCTTTTCTCATTTTTTCATATTGTAATAAAGACAAATAGGGTATATTTTTGAGTGCATATCAATATTGTTCCATTATTATTTTTTTTTTTATAATATGAATAATCGCAGTTACATCTACATTTGTTTTATTTATGATTATCATTTACTAATATGTATTACTTGTTATTACTTAACTATTTTTTTATTATAATTTATTTATCTAGTTAAATTTTTTAATGTTATTGATTTACTTATTACAATTCTTCTATTTTATTTATTTCTAGGTGGGAAAAACTTTTCTAATTCTATAATCTTCCTCGATATTCCCAGTCAAATTAACATCATTTATTTAATCAGTCGACGTTTCGACCCCATCTGGGTCCTTTTCGAGACCTACATCACAATCTATTAGTAATTTTTTTCAAATAACAAATAATACGCATTATAAGAATAATTGACCAAAAAGTAAACTCACGTCGCAATTTTCAAAAATTACTTCAATATTGTCTAGCCTTGTTAACATCCATTAAATATTTCTTATATACCACAGAGCTGAATTAATAATGCCTGAGCATTTGTCAATTAATGATGCCTGAGCATCCGTCAAATGTGAATGAACTTTTTTTCATTTTCAGCCTGCTTCGTATTATATAAATTTAACATGTTGAAGGTCTAAGCAATACTGATCGTTGTAATGCGTCATCTCTATAATATCTATCTTATCTAATTGATTTCGTCAAACATACTACTTCATTCATTTATAATCCCTGAGAAATATACTTTTCATCACTTATCATATAATATATATTCGTCAACAATATTTAACCAAAAAATCATATGTGTCATTCCATTTATCCAATTCCTTCTGTTTATTCATAACCTTTTTTCCAAATTTTTCAATAAATATCATCTAAGTAAATAAACGTTTGTAATACGATGATTTTTTATCCAAAATTTCTGCTCGATCCCACTTCATTTCATGATCAAACTGTATTCTATGTTCACTTATAACAGAAAGTTCTATATTAATTTTATTTATATTCTCTCTTTGTTCCCTGATTCTTTTTCCTATACATCTTTTAGTTTGACCAACGTATAATTTGTCACATTCTTCACATTCAATTTTGTATACTACATTTGATTGCCTATCTTTATTTATTATATCTTTACCTAGTTTAACATATTTATCAACTCTACTTTTGTGAATTTTATGAATAATCTTTATTCCAAATCTTTGAAATTTCTTCTTTATTCTTTCCGAAAAGTTCTAAATATAAGGTAACTGTAAATTAATTATATTATCTTCCCCTTTTCTTGACACACTTCCAATCTTCT
Source organism: Platygaster robiniae (assembly GCA_028476575.1). Lineage (NCBI taxonomy): Eukaryota > Metazoa > Arthropoda > Insecta > Hymenoptera > Platygastridae > Platygaster > Platygaster robiniae. The sequence continues at coordinate 28,893,222 of CM052022.1, forward strand.
CTCTATCTTTCAAGGTCTTAATTCTACTACTTAATATTTGCCAACGGCGTCTAACCAAAGTTTAAACTACTTTTCAACACATCCTATAAATCATTAGATAAGCACCATGATTGGTTCAATTGATCGAGCTATATTATTGACGGACAAGGAATTTAACGAAGAAAATATATGTAAAGTTATACACATTTTAAAGATGAATAATTATCCTCTTCCATTCATTGAGCAAATAATAAGTAATAGAATTAAAACCTCGAAAGATAGAGAGAAGATTGGAAGTGTGTCAAGAAAAGGGGAAGATAATATAATTAATTTACAGTTACCTTATATTTAGAACGTTTCGGAAAGAATAAAGAAGAAATTTCAAAGATTTGGAATAAAGATTATTCATAAAATTCACAAAAGTAGAGTTGATAAATATGTTAAACTAGGTAAAGATATAATAAATAAAGATAGGCAATCAAATGTAGTATACAAAATTGAATGTGAAGAATGTGACAAATTATACGTTGGTCAAACTAAAAGATGTATAGGAAAAAGAATCAGGGAACAAAGAGAGAATATAAATAAAATTAATATAGAACTTTCTGTTATAAGTGAACATAGAATACAGTTTGATCATGAAATGAAGTGGGATCGAGCAGAAATTTTGGATAAAAAATCATCGTATTACAAACGTTTATTTACTTAGATGATATTTATTGAAAAGTTTGGAAAAAAGGTTATGAATAAACAGAAGGAATTGGATAAATGGAATGACACATATGATTTTTTGGTTAAATATTGTTGACGAATATATATTATATGATAAGTGATGAAAAGTATATTTCTCAGGGATTATAAATGAATGAAGTAGTATGTTTGACGAAATCAATTAGATAAGATAGATATTATAGAGATGACGTATTACAACGATCAGTATTGCTTAGACCTTCAACATGTTAAATTTATATAATACGAAGCAGGCTGAAAATGGAAAAAAGTTCATTCACATTTGACGGATGCTCAGGCATCATTAATTCAGCTCTGTGGTATATAAGAAATATTGAATGGATGTTAACAAGGCTAGACAATATTGAAATAATTTTTGAAAATTGCGACGTGAGTTTACTTTTTGGTCAATTATTCTTATAATGCGTATTATTTGTTATTTGAAAAAAATTACTAATAGATTGTGATGTAGGTCTCGAAAAGGACCCAGATGGGGTCGTAACGTCGACTTAATAAATAAATGATGTTAATTTGACTGGGAATATCGAGAAAGATTATTGAATTACTTATTTCAGTTGTGAGCACAGTTTAATATTGATCTAGTTTTTTTGTTTACTGTTATTTATGAATATATTATTAATTTTTTTACTGTTATTCATTTTTATGTATTTTTTTTTACTACTATTCATTTACTATTTATCATATTATATATATTTATGGGCCTTGTTCGATATTGTTCTATTATTTATACATGTCTGTTTACAATTCATTGATTCATTTTTTTACCATTATTCGCATTTATTATGTTCAAGGAATAATTAACCTACTATAACATTTTCCATGGTTATTTATTCATATAGTTTTTTTAATTTTGATTATCATTACTGATTTATTTATGAACTTTTTATTATCTATTTAATTTTGATGCACCTGGTTTATTATGGTTCTATTATTTATATATTTTTTTTTCACCATTCATTTATTATAATATATCATAGGGCCTGGTTCGATATTTTTCTAATATTTGCATGTATGTTTACTATTCATTTATTAATTTTTTTACTATACTATATATTCATGTATATAGGCCTGGTTTGATATGGTTCTATTATTTATATATCATTTTTTGACTATTTATTTGTTATATTATATGGTATGGTTTTATTATTCTCTGGAAAAGTTTACACAATACTGTAGCGTTGCATTTTCGTTGCACTTCCGCTGCATTTTCGTTGCACTTTTTAAATTACTATAAAAATGATCTGACAAAACTCACGTGTACAGAAATGCGATAAATCATTTTTTCGTTTTTTTTCATGGACAGCAGAAGGAAAAACTTTGGAAATAAAGTTGAACGTAAAGAAGTAGAGAAATTTAAAAAATTATTCTTTTACTTTCTCTTTGATTTTACCCCTACTTCTAATTGAATTATAACGTATCATCTGCAAAATTAAATGAAATAAGACATATGATTATGTGAAAAAAACGATAATGTATTAATTAACATTCAGTATCAAAATAGCGCATGCGATTTTTACAATAAAGGGTGAAATAAAAACAAGTATTCCTTTCAACCCTAATTTGTAAAAGCAAGCGCTCGTCAATCGATTTTTTTTCTTTTGTTTTGAATATGAACCCTGGCAAAGCTTGTGCAACGTAAGTGCAACAATATAGCGTTGCAGTTGCTTTGCTCTTGCGTTACACTCGTTATTTCAAATAATAAGAGCGTAAAATGTGTGTTCGTCCATAAAACTTATGAAAATAAGAAGTTTGTTTTATTTTTCGTCGTAATTTTTTAAAAACTAATTTCAAAAATCATTTTATTTTAAGGAAAGCTAGGATAAAATACCTTTATCAGTTCTCAGAACTGATGCAATAAGTTATTTTGCTCAACTAATTATTGTATTTATTGTCCTTATTCAGATTATAAGAAATAATAGTTTATGGTATTTTCGATGAAAATCATTGAAAAATTCTTTTTAAATGAGTAATTTTTTATTAAAAATCAAATTGAGTACCTTTTATGTAACCTAAAGCTGACGTTCATTTTATTCTTTTTATTCTAAATAGAGATATTCAATTAGTGTAATAAATTATCAATAAATAGTACCCTCAAGTGTTTTTTCGTAAGGGTTTTAACAATTATAAGTAAAATAGTTCTCATATACTTACGTAGAAAATTCGCAAATATTGATGGAGAAAATTGCATTTCTTATGTGAAGATTCATATTTGCTTGACTTTTCTAAAAATTTACTATCGAAAATTGAGAAATACCATAACAAAACATAAACTTCTGACAATACATGGGAAAATGGAAAGTATAGAAAATTTTCCATAGCTGGCAATAGGAAACATTTCATTTTTTTTCTAAAATTTTCCTCATCTAACGATCGAAATATTTTCGCATTTAGTAGCTAGTTCAGTAATGCAATATAGAGGATTTCCGATTTGATTATCTAAAAAATTTACTAACATTAATGGGAAAAATATAGGTAACTATGGGAAAATTACCATAGACACAATTTTCCATGATAGTGTGCTAATTGTATGATTGCAAGTTGTAAAAGTACTATAGCTCATAGGAAATTTCCGAACATGTGTAGAAAAATAGAGACTATGGAAAAATTTTCATTTATATTTATAGAAAAATTTCTAACTTTTTTGGAGTGTACAATAAACGTCGCGCGCGTATACTATATGAGTAGCTTGCTAAGTCATACCATATACCTATGGTATAGGTATATGGTATGACTTAGTATACGGTATGCCATAGGTATATGGATAGTCACGTCAATTGCACGTCAGCCAAACACAACCCGATTCTCCAGAGCATTGTGGGAGCCCGGAAAATTCAAACTTTCAAGCTTTACTGAACAATTTCAGCACACCCAAATCTAAAAATTCTTTTTTCAACGTTGTCCCAAAAGTGTACATTATCATTTAAAATAAAATAAAAAAAAAAAACAAACTTGGTCTCGAGTCAAGTTCCCTATTCGCTATGATAAAAGTTGCTATTTTTTAAAAGAATTTTTAATGTTCTGTTCATCAATAATATTCATCGAAATCTAATTATTTTGAAATTTGCCATTACAGAAAAATTAAATTTGCCACTTAGAAAAGTAAGGAAGAAAACCAGCGAAATTTCGGCTGAAGGTAATTCGAAACCCAGTCGTTCGACGTCATTGCAATCATTGCAATCGTCATCGGGTGAAGAAAAACTAATTGATTCTGTTAAGAAAAAGAAAAAGAAAAATCCGAGTGGGTTTTTTTTCCTGAAGAACCCTTTTTTTTGGCCTTTTGAGAAACCTGAGGACCATCGACGTCGGTGCAATTCAGACAGCACTTTCGATTTTCTTTCCACAACGACGAAAACAAAGAAAAAAAAGAAGAGCAGCCCTGTTAAGAAATCAGTTTCTTTTAGCTTGGACACGGCTTTTACAGAGCAACAAAAGCATAAAAGAATCGCCCTGCACGAGTCCAAAATTTATCAGAAAGGGGTACTAGCTCAAGGTGAGTGTTTTTTATTTTCAAGATTATTCTGTATCATAGAACTGAAACAGTGCTTATTTTTTCTCGAAAATTCAACTCAAAATATATCTGACATAAATGCAACTGAAATGATTAAAATCTTCAATTTCAAAATTATACCTTCAATTTACGCTCCTCAAGAAATAGGTAGTATCACTTTTCAATTGTCAATTGTGAAAACATAAGAAAATTTAATACAGAACATAGAATGAAAATGACAAAAATATTTTTCTCGCTTTTTATATTGTGAAGTGACACTGACGGAGGGGTAGCTGCAGTTTAGTGACACTGTGACATTAGGAGTGAGAGGGGACCGAAAAACGCTTAAAAACTGTGACATCATTTATTAAATAAGAATCAATTCAATGAGATAGCTTTAAAAATATAACATTTTTAACTATTTCGATATAACGGCACGTGAAAAAAATTCAAATAAAAGTCAGACATTAAAAATAATTTTGTCAAATGATGTTCTATCATTTTTTTCATAAAAAAAAATCGTTTTATAATTTGCAATTTTATTTGGCTACTTCTTCTGTACCTTTAACTTTTTCTTGTACGTTCCAACAAATAACATTAAAAAAAAAAAAATTGTTTCATGCTCAACCAACGCTCAAGCTTTGAATAAAAAAAAATCAATAAATGTTCCATAGACACATTAAACTCACACAGTTTTGTAGATTATCTTCCAAACTTCTTGCATCAATGAAAATTTGTTTCTACAATAAATTTTGCTTGAATTATTTTATGAATATGGAGATAAATGGGTTTTTTCTTCAAACCAACTCTACTTTGATCCCTCGGAGCAAAAATAACATTAAACTTATCATGTTTCTTTTCTAAAAAATAGAACTTCCTCTACTTTTTAGCATTCACTACAACGGGGGAGAAAAAAACTTTGATTACAGCAGGGACAAGTTTAAAATGCCGTGATGAAAATAATATCAAAAAGGAAAAAAATGAAGTTTCAGATGCAGGCACGACCTTGGGAGGGCTGGATTACAACTTGGCCCTCCTGAGGGCATCTCGCGAAGGTGATGACGAAGCCCTTAAAAATATTTTCAACCGATTGCAAAATTCTGATGAAGCAGCTCGACGACAAGTTGATTGTGATTTGACTGACACCACTGGCCGAGTGAGTTTTTTAAATTATCAAACATTGTTATATATTAAGAACAGAATTTGTTTTGAAAGTTAAAAAAATGAAGAGGTATAATCCTGAAAATAAACTGAAAAATGGCATAGTCAGGAAGTTGCATCTTTTTTTCAATTGCTAATATAGTCAGTTAATCGAAAAATATTGGATAAGTGTTTTTTTTTTCATCTTTTTGTCATATCTTGAACGTTGGCAAAAAAAACACTGTTCTCAAAAGTCAAATCAAATAGTACGCTATTTGCATGCTTAGTATTTATGTTATCAAACCAAAAATTAATTCAAAAAAAAAAAATTAATAATTAAATATTTATTGGTTTTTTTTTTTTTTTTTGAGTTGCTTAATTGAAGATGCACCGAGCATAACGCGATATGCGCATGACCCTCTGTATCCTAGTAGGCAAGAGAAGAGATGGCTAGCGACTCGCGGCTGAAAATTTAACCCGGAACCAAATTTTAAAATCGTGATATGTCGGTTGCCTCTGGTCAGATTTACTTCATTTTTAGCACAAAATATTCACTAATCTCTAGTGCCACTTGCTATATAGATTGTTAAAAACGTTGCAGAATGTAGGCTTGAAAAAATAAACTAAGTTTTTCTAAGCTTTATTCAAGAAAACAATAGTAATAATCTGTTGATTATTAATTAAAATAACTTGTCAAAATCGTTTTCAATGCTTCTATCAAGCATATGCTAATATTTTATATCGAATCAAATGAATGAAACTATGAAAAATTTTGTCAAAGTTAAATATTGTCGAGAAAATTCTGATAAGTCGCGAATTCCTAACAATTTAAATTTTAAGCTTTACATACTCAATTGTGTCCCTTTTTTTGAAATTTCTGCCCAATTGTAAAACTAAGATTTTGTAATCAATTAAAGAAACAAAATATTTTTAGATGAAAATTTATGAATTTTCGTCAATTTTTGCACTACTTCCTCTCGTCCAGCACCTAAAGAAAATGAAAAACTCACTACCGTCTTTAATATTTATCGAGTCTATAAACTAATGATAAAAATACATGAGATTCAACATATCGATAACAAGTTGATGACGCACGAAAGCAAAATACATACGATGATGTTTAATTGTGCTAAACCCAGTCAATCATCTTAAAGGGAATATCAATTGATTCTCGATTCATCCGGATCGTTATTTCAAAAACTGGCACTAAATATCGTAAACCCAGTTAAAAGAATCTTTTGGGCGGAAAAAATTTCTTTTCTTGTGAAATTTGAATATTTAATATTCACAATGAGGTGTTGACGTTTGATTATATTTTTCGCTGAATCCCTAAGATATGAGGTTTTCAAAAATTCCTTATTAAGGTACCTTGAAGCTGTTTTACCTACTTGCATCTGAATATTTTTTGATAGTTCATTGAATTTTCAATCAGATTCTCATGATTCCAGTTTCCGAAACGGTCATGAGTAAACTTTTTATTCACTATTGCAAACTTTTGATAAGTATCAGTGGATAACAAAATTTTTTCATTAGGGGAATTCGGGATGAAGTGGGGTCAGGGGCAAAGCAGGACGTTGGCAAAAACTTTTTTTTTTTATTATTATCGATCAGAAGATTCTAGAATTTCATTTTTAAACGTTTCCACTAATTTCCATATGAAATTGTATTTGTGTTAAGTTGATGTGTCAAGTTACAAGACTTTGCCAGTATTTTTTACGTGAAATGCAATTTTGACTAGTTTTCAACCACACGAAAGTAATGTTAGTATTCATTTAATCCAAACAGTTATTGTATTATTCCTTCGTGCACTGCATAACCCTCTTTTTATCTTATGGTTATTTCAATTGCCAGCACTATCGCGATTTACGCGAGTGCTATTGCGAATAGTGGTTCGGGGGCAATGCAGGACGCCACCTGAAGACCTATATATGTAGTATAGCGTACATTGACTTTCTGTGTTGCTGTTGATCTTATTTTTCATTATTCAAGTGATGCTAGTGAAAATCGTAATCAGTTTAAATGTATAATTATTAAATATGAGTAAAAAAATCAGTAGGTGAAAACCAATTCTGAATAATTATTGATTGTTAATAATTATTTTCAGTTTCTTAAAAAAAATTTTTTTATACTCTGCAAGTTCTCCCCACAATACTTATTTAATGATATTTTATAGTTATTTCTATAAAATAAACATTTCATTTGTCATTTCAAAAATCGTCCCGCTCTGCCCCGTATGTGGGGGTAAGGCGGGACGAAATTCTTTTTTTTTCAAAATTAATTTTCAAGCTTATTGAAGAACATTGTTTCGCCTTAAATAAAATATTTTCTTATATACTGATAACTGTTCTAAACATCTGTGGTCGATTTTTGATAAATAAAAAGTTCCTGTATCCGAAAAAAAATTAGTAATCACTGTCCCACTTTGCCCTGAATACCATGTATTATTTTTGTTTCTTTGAGATGGTTTCTTGATAGGTAAATTGCGAATTTCATTGTTTTTTTTTTTTCATTTTAGGTTGAAAATGAACATAGTTACATTAGAGATACTCAACAAATAAATTATAGTTCATTAGTAAAACTATAAAAATCTGACTCAAATTTCCATTCAAAGAATACTTCAGAAATATGTATTATAAAGATAAAATTTTTATGCAGGTTCATATTATTGATCATTGATTTTCATGCTTTTTTCTTTTTGTTTTTCAGACAAGCATAAGTTACATGTCAGAATTGGGAAAATTCTCAGCGCTAGAAAAAATATTGACCATTTTTCTTGAAATAGATCCGAATTTTCCAGACAATGAAGGGAATACGCCTCTGCATTTTTGCGCTCAAGCTGGTGAGTAATTGCAAAAACAATAGTATATAATGTAGCTAGGAGCAGAAATAGCCGATTTAGAACTCGTGTGAGGGTTGCCGCCTTCGCTTCGCTCAGTTCTAAATAGACTGTTTTAGCTCCTAGCTACACAATATACTATTTCCTGAAAACTTAAAAGATCCAAATTTATAGACAACAAAAAAATATTCCTTGTAACTTAAAAATATCTATGATATTCACTAATTTTTTTTTCTTGACTTTCTCATCACGAGATAAAGGCGATTGTAAATGATATGACTGTCAATTTATGGCTATTTTATATAGAAAATTTTACTATAGAAAATATTGTACAAAACCAAAGGATTTTCATCGGAGTTATTTGAATTAAAATTTATTCTTGTAGATCAAACTCATAATATATAATTTTTTAAGACGACTCAGAAGGCACCTAGAGATTCCTACTTTTCGACATTCATATTCCACACTTTTTTCTTCAACTAATAATGGTAATTCATAATCTTTTAAGACACCTTCTTTTATCAGGGTCTCCAAGGATCATTCTAAAATTTTTGAACAGAAAACAGTAGAAAAATTTATTTAACCAGTTTTGAACTGTTACACAAAAAAGTCAAAAATATATAGAAGAATGCAAAAAAGATATGCAATAGTTTTCAGTAGCATTACATATTGAAAATATTGTTGTCAACATTCTTCACTCGAGTATAATTAGTCTCGTTAGAATGTACTTTTTATTTATTTCATTACAAAGCTGATATTTCGTGTGTGATCATGTACCGTGTCAGTTCCGAAAATAACGCAGACGTAAAAATACTCCGGCGCAGAGTCGATTCGCGAAAATGATGCTCCTAAATAAATAGACCAGGAATAACTATCGCTGGTGGAAAATAAATGCGACCTAGAGCTTTGACAGCCATCAGTGACAGCTCGCTTGTCGCACTTTGCAAATTGTACTCGTGTCCCTCGTGTCAAAGCAGAACGAAAACTTGAGAAATTGGTACAAATCAACGTCGAATCGGTGTCCGAGATTTCATTCTAAAAATTATTTAACCCGAAATAACTGTTAGACTGCATATTTTTTAATTGCAAAATGCATATCACCGACAATGTTGAAGTTTACTATTCTGAGATTGCTGAGGATTTTGCGAAAACGAATAAGAGAATTGAGAGAAAATCTTAATTTCAGTACTCATTTTTCTGACTACTTCTTCTTCATCCTAGTAATTTTGATTCTGATAAGAAATGGCGAAATTCTTATAAGAATCTGAATTTTTTTTCGAGAATTCCGTTTTTTATAAGGTCAACCTTCAAAAATATTCTTTAAAAAAATTCATTAACAAAATGAACCTAATAACAATAATTTTTTTTATGAAAACCAATGACATTCTTATAAAAAATTTCAAATTTTTCATAAAAAAATATAGGAGCCCCGTACATTTTTTATACACTGAGGAATTTTTATAAAAATTTCCCAATCTCATAAAAAATCATTAGAAATATAATTTTTATTATGAAATTACTTTTTATGAGAAATTAACTTTTATAAGAAAGTTGGTTAATACGCACGTGCTCGCTAGATTGCTACACTAATTTTTTTCTCAAATGCGAATTATTATTGTAGAAATTCTTTAAATATAGGTGGACACCATATTTATATACAAAGGAGAGAAACAAAAAACGAAAAAATTATATACAAAAGATAAGAACATCAAAAATAAAGATTAGGTTCTCTGAAAATGTTTTATTCAACTGAAAGTAGAAAATACAAATAAGCAAAAAATTAAAAAAAAAGGTTTTTAAAAAAAATAATTTCTACAGAAAAAAAATTTTCTTTCAAGATTTTTATAAGGATCACCGTATAAAAAATTTGTGAAGATATTTTTTTAAGGTTTTTAAAAAGTTCACAATCTCTGGGGTATTCATAAATTACCAAGTCAAAATTTTTAATACTGAAAATTTTTTATTTCTAATTCAAATTTTTTATTTAATTTAATGCATTTAACTTTCCAGGTCCAGAATTTCTAAACGTTTCTTTATCACTTCTCAGAAAAAATTGTTTTATTCCATATTACCGAAAAAACTCAAACTTCTTCAGAAATATGAAAACAAACTTGTTTTGCTTCAATCAAGTCTCTTTTCGATATGTTCCAGGACAAGTCGAGTGTTTGAATATTTTATTGCAAAAATGTCCGCATGAAATAAACGTCGACGCTCGTAATTGCTTGGGTTTTACGCCTCTTATGAAAGCTGCTATTCAAGGAAGAACAAAATGTGCCAAAATACTTTTGTTTGCAGGTAAACATTTTTTTTTTACTTAACATTCACCAAGATTACTTCATCTGGATCAAAAAAATACACTATAGTTACTTCTGTCAAAATCTATGAATTACTAGTCAAATTGTGTAAGAAACTTTTATTTCAATGAAAAATTTTATGATATTTCATTTTACTTCATGTAAGGTATTACGGTGGACTCTCTATATAATAGAAAGTTTGGGTGGATTTTTTTCTGTAACACGCGAATTCTTCAACTCGCAGAAGATTATCGTGATGAGCGTAAAGTCGGGTTGGGGCAGTCAAATTCTATGGAGGAAGTGAAAGTTTTGAAAGACGCGGCCATGGACTTGACAGTGAAAAATATATTTCTGGAAAGTTTGTCACTGCGGGTTTGTTGCCCATTGTTGCGTGTGCCGACTTTATAATGTAATTCTACGCTGTTCTACGCCGAAAAATCCCTCAACCTCGGACGACCGCTGAGCATCGCCGAGTTCGACTCTCGTTTACCTGCGAGACCTTCCGTTAAAAGTCGAGAAATTCTCTTTTTCCCAATTCTAGTACATACAGAGTCCACTGTAGTAGAATTTCCTTCATGTTTTTAACATCTTTAACGATGAACTGGAAATTTAAAAAAAATGTTATCTTCAACATTTAACAGAAATGCGTTCACTTCGGAAATCAAGAACAAAACTTTAAACAAAATTTTTTTGTAATTTCTAAACTAAAGCAAGTTTTTAGCAATTAGTATTTTAGTGCTTGTTTCGATATAGCGCCTGGCCACTCCCACTCCTACAACCGCACGCACTCGCCCTTTCAAGTGTTCTATTTAACTGTATTGTGAACTTCAATAGTTAAAATTGTTTTTAATTTCGGAAAAATTTGATAAAAAACTTTTCCAATGTATATTTTTTCTCACAATTACATTATGACAGATTTCAAGCGTAGCTTTTATGTCCAAAAACGTTGCACTTAATCGTGCAATTGATAGTGCACCCAAATCCCAAAATTTTTAAGTTTTACAGTTACGGTAACATGTTGGCAATTTTTTTTGATGAATAATTTTCAACTTTGAAGGAGCTAATCCAACTTTGCGAGACCATGGTAGGGGGCTAAGGGCAGAACAATGGGCGAGATATTGCGGTCGACACGTTTGTGCTGAAGTTATCGAGCGTTTTGCGAGACATCGTCTATTGGAAAAGACGACGAGTACTTGTCGATGGGGTAGTGAACCTGAATTAGCCCTTAAGGTTCTTCAAGGAAAAGTATGTAACTTAAATAATTACTTTTTAAATGTGGTCATACATGCTTTTATATACATGGACATTCACAACTGAATCAACCAGCCTATTGCTGAAAAAAAAGAGAATATTTTTATCCAAAAAAATGCAGTTGGAGACTTTTTTAACTTATGAGAAGTTTTCAAGACGAGTCGAAGGCAAGTTTTGCAATCATAATGAAGGACTATTTTTTTATTAACGAAACTTTAGTTTCTCCGATTTCTTCACAGCGTTGGTAAAAAAATAATTTATATGTTATGTAAATCAAAAATGCAATCTCAGGAAAAACATGAGATTTCTGGACTGTAACATTTCCCTCTTTAATATTGCCATGAAAAGTGAATAAAATTTCAATATCATAAAGTTCAGTTTTTCAAAATAATAATGTGGCTATTAAATTTCAAAAATAAAAGTTCAAGATTCGAATCACTAAAAATCTAATTTTACGAATTTTCATTTTACGAGCTCTCCAAAATATATGAGCGCCTTGACCCCATAATTTATTTGTTACAAGCATTTCACCAGGTTGCTTACCCCGACCACAAGCGCTCCCACGAAAGTCACGGTTGGATTACATTTTTCGAAATTGTTTATTTCATTGTTAACTTTATAATTTTTATAAATCAAATATAATAATCAAGCCTGTTGCTACTATTAATTTATTTATTTTCAAAAACTTAAGATATTTCACCACCCGTAGAAAAAAACTGAAAACTTTCTGTATGATAAATAAACTTTCTGTCTCATATTTCATTCGCAGCTCGTTCCGGTTCCTCAAGTACCAGCAGCATCTTCGTCACCATCGACCGGATTCAAGTCCAAAATTCGTCGCGTTTTTCGCTCTTCCTCTAACAACAATAACAATAATAATAGCGTTTCCGATCGCGATCGTTACAATAGTAAAAATTTTTCATTGGTCTCCCAATTGACGAGCGCGGCGCTTTGTGCGAGCAGTCCGGCTTTGCCAAAACCTGGAGAAGTCCCACCACTGGTCAAAAGTCTTCTACGACCTCTCAACGTGCCACAACTTAGGTGGGTATAGCATTTAAAGGGCATTTGCTGGTCAAAAAAACTGAAAGTGTATATCTACGTTTATAATTTGGCGTTTAAGTTACCAGTATAAATGGACAGAATGGACAAAATTCAACTATTGTAACGTTTTCTGTTTAAAGGATAACGTTAGTCGAGCAACAACAGCTCTTGGAGAAATCAGAAAAATCTGCAGTAACTCGAACTGATGAGAAGGGCAATGGGATAAGTACACGGAAAATTCCACGACGAAAAATTCTAAATTGAGAAAAAAAAGTGGCGTTAAGTAGTGGATGGGCGAAAATTGAACATATTGTTACAGGAAATCGACTCGAGGAGAAATTTTCAGATTGAAAAAGCCAATATTAATCATGTATACAATCGTCTTGTGTATTGGATCGATTAATGAGTATATATTTTAATAAAATTTTTACTACTTTTTTATTATAAAAACAGTACTTTTTCCGGTCTTTTGCGTAACAGGACGCTTTATTCCCAGAATTTTAGCGAAGAAAATCATGCTTTAATTTGGGCTCTCGGAACAAGGACCAAGGTAAAAAAAGTTGTATTACATCTACATCGATTTTGAGTATATCTGCATGTATATCTGTAGATTTACTCAAGATCCATGTATATCTACTAAGATCTACAAATACTATCAATCTTTTTTCATTTGCAGCAAGTAGATCTACGTAGATTTACAGAGATCTACAGAGATTAACCCAAGTTTTATGAACGTCTATACATGATCTATTTAAGTTCACGGGTGCCTCTGAATTATTAAAAATAAATTGATAAAAATTTTCAAAGTATAATTCATCTACAACACTGATAAGTTACTAGCATGTATCCCACCGTGTATGGCAGAACACTTTGAATCAACCATTGATATTTAAGACGACTCGCAACCTACTGCAGTGCGAGAAAGACGCCTAGAACGGGATTCAACTGAAAGAAAGAAGGACGAAAAGAGAAGGTCTTGCGAGTCGTCTTAAATGCATATATATCTGTTTTACCAATTTCTACTTTATTTATTTTACGATAACAATATAAAATATTTTTTTGAAGATCTTCAAGATCTACAGCGATCTATTCAATGTAGATCTATGTAGATCTTGTCAAAATGGAGATGTACATAAATCTCGACAAATGGATCCAATCAATGTTGATCTACATAGATCCATTTAATGTAGATCTAAATAGATCAATTCAATGTAAATTTACATAGATATATTCAATGTAGATCTACATAGATTTTTTATATGTACATCTTCAAAGATCTATTAATAGTAGATCTACATAGATCTTTATATATCTATGAAGATCTGGTCAAAATGGGGATATATATAGACCTTGACGAGTAAATCTAATCGAGATCTATGTGTATCTACATAGATGTACATAGATCTCTTCAATGGAAATGTACATATATCTGGTAAATGTAGATATATATATAGATCTATGAAGATCTAGTCAAAATGGAGATCTACGTAAACCTCGGCGAGTAGATCTACTTGAGATCTATGTACATATACACAGATCTATGGAATGTAGATGTGCATAGATCTATTCAATGTAGATCTTCATCGATATATTCGATTTAGATCTGCATTGATCAATGTAGAATTATGAAGATTTAGTCAAAATGGAGTTCTTCGTAAATCTCGGTGAGTAGATTTACTCGGGATCTATGTATATGTACATATATATTTATTTACTGTATATCTACATAGATCTATTTACTGTAGATCTACATAGATCTATTCAATGTAGATCTACATAGATCTAGGTAGATCTATTTAAATCTGAACAAAATGGAGAAATATATAGATCTTAACGAGTAGATCTATTCAAGATCTGTGTAGATCTACAAAGATTTATTCAATATGAATCTGCATAGATTAATCTAGATCTATGATGATCAAGCAAAAATGGAGATCTACGTAAATATCGATGAGTAGATCTACTCGAGTTCTATAAAGAACTACATAGATCCATTGAATGTTAATTTACATAGATCTGTTGAATGTAGATCTACGTAGATCTATTCAATGTAGATCTACATATACCTATGTGGATCTCGTCAACATACAAATCTGCATACACAGATGTCGACGAGTAGATCTACTCGAGATCTACTTTTTTCACCTGGAAACAATAATAACCTTCTTGAAACATAAAAATTATTATTTATATAAGTTTCAAAGTTTCATATCTGATGCGACATAATGATCTTTCAAGACAAACAAAACTTGACGTCATACTCGACTAAAAAACTTCCAGCATGTTGAGTATTTCGAAAACAGCAAAATATACCTTCATGGCATTAATATATCACTCGCTTGAAACATCATGATGGAAAGTTTTTCATGACAAAAAACAGTAACTTGATTTCACGTAAAAAAAAAAATCGAAAAACAAAAACTCACAAACGTCGTGAGTGAAAACGAACACGAGATTGCTCTGTTTTATGCAGAGTTCAAGAAAAGTAAAGTTAAAAATACGCCTTCTCATATAAATGTTTACGTGTTAAAAAAGTACATAAGATTTGCTTTTACTCATTTTTCATGAGAAAAGGCTGCATCTGTTGGAACAATTACAACAATTACAAAACAAATTTCAATGAATGATAATAATCACAATTTTATCGGCTCTCATCAGTGGATAAAATATCAATACAATCTCTTGCAAAGAATCGGCTATGGAATGGCTATAATGGTTTCATAGCCAAGCAGAGCTAAATAATAGCCAGTTTTTTAAAATTATTGAAAATCGTTATTTCAGTTTGAATAATTATAAGTTTATTGACGGCATTTTGATTACAAAAATTTGTTTCAAATTTCTAACATAAATAAGAATACAATCCGTGTAGGAACCAAAGTTCCTGTATACGGTCTGCCTTTTAATCTTATATTAGATTAAATGCTACAAAATTATGAAAGATAATATTATAAATATTTGTTATACAGTGACTATTTACCTAAATACCTTTACACACAATTCTATAATACATAAGTAGAACTTAAATCATGGCTACAGATACTTTATCTTCGCATGTACAATATTTCATCTACTATGTTATTATATAGGCTTAGAATCTAATTTTTTATTTTGGTCTTCAATATCGTACTCCTGTGATCATGGAATCTCAAATCATCAGGTAAATTATTGTATATGGCATATTTTAAACAAAAAGTAGGACTTTCGATAGATTTTTTTATTTTATTTTGGAATGATGAATATTTTTCTATATGACTTAGTTTCGCTTATATGGTTAAATTCTTTTTGTAGCGAATCAAAAAAATGAAGTATTATTTTTTGAATGTAGCCTCCGCTTAAGTCTAAAATACCCCACTCTTCATATAGAAATACTGATTGATTTCTTTTGTTTTTATGATATATAATTTTTACAATTCATTTTTGGATACTGGTTAGATTTTTAATTACCCCCTTATCAGCACCCCCCTCAAATTAACAATCCATACGATATTACAGGCCAAAACAAAGCATAGTACACAGTAAGTAACTGGTTTCCGCTTAATACACTTCTTAGCTTATAAAAAACGTAAATTAGATACCTAAATTTATCAGTCACATTACATGTATGATAATTCCATCTTAAGCTACTATCTACAATTAGTCCTAAATATTTAATGTTGTATACCCTATGCAATTTGGGACACTCGCAATTTGGCCGATTTTCATTCCAGCAAAGTTCATCATGAAGCTTAATATCCATTTCCTTAGGGCAACTGTCTCTATATGATCCAAAAGCAATATAAGCTGTCTTTTCTATATTTACAGTAAGAGAATTGCAGTTCAACCGTGTTACAACTTCTTTTACATCCACCTCTGCCAATTTCATTACATCAGCCCATGTCCTTCCAATACATACAAATGCTACATCATCTGCAAAAACTGTTATTCTACTATTTAGCAATATTCGGAGCAAATCATTCATATAAATTTTAAAAAATAAAGGTCCAAAGTAGTTCCCTGAGGTTCACCAGATTTTACTGTTAATTCCTCACTTATTAAGCCATCTAATTTCACAATTTGTTTTTTATTCTTTAAGTAACTGTCAAAAAGTTTTGAAGAATTACCTCTGAATCCTTCACCTTCCAACTTTTCCAATAATAATTTATGATTAACCATATCAAAACCATATTTTTTCTGTGACACTAACTAAGGCATCTTCCGCAGATTTCCCCTCTCTAAAACCTAATTGTGATTCATTTACAATTTTCTCTTTTTCTAGAAATCTTTTTATTCTTAATTTTATTGCTTTTTCATATATCTTGGCTAAATTGGAAATAAGCGAAATAGGCCTATAATTTGAGGCTAATCTATTATCTCCACCTTTATATACGGGTATTATCTCAGCTCTTTTAAATGCTTTAGGCCAAATACCTTCCTCTGAGGATTTGTTTAAAATATAAGTTAGTGGATTTTTTATAAAAATACTTGTTTTTTTAAGTGTATGCGCTGATAGATTGTCAACTCCCCCAGCCTGTTTTGAATCAAGTTGATGTATAAGCGATTGTATTTCATATTCTGTGACTGGGTCTAAAAAACAAGAATTCATTATGGTTGTTGATTGGTAAGTGCTTATCGGATTCTGAGGTAATTTATCTGCTAACGTTTTTCCGATATTGTTAAAGAATTTATTTAGATTATTAGCTATGTCTATAGGGTTCTGAATGACTTGGTCCGAATCCTCTGAAAAATCATTGCAATAATTTTTACTTGATCGGTTTTGTTGCTATCTAAGATAGATTCTCTTATTATTTCCCAAAGATTTTTTGTATTATTTTTACAAGAATTTATCTGATTTTTAATAAAAACATTTTTACGATTTCTGAATAACCCATTAGCGCCCAGACGGACGTTTTTTCGACCAACTTTTCAGCGATGAAAAAATTTTCGGTTTCTGATGATAAATATAGCATTGTATTAGCAAAATAAATGATTTGTTCGAACAATTGTTGTTGATAAAGTAATATTTGAAATTGAATATTTTTTCAAAGAAAAGTTGATTTTGTGTTTACCAGGAAAACAATGTCGAGATATGTTTGTAGGCAGTAAAAATTGTCTAATTGAATACGCTTTTTAGCCTACACCAAATATTGTCATTGTCCAACTCTCACCACGAGAAGGTAAACGTAAATCGAGGGCCTTCTTTTTTATTTATTTTTTTTTTTTTATTTCTATTATTTTCATGATATTTTATAAATTTATTTATATGTATTTGGTCGATCATAATCTCTTGACCCTTTTGGCTACATGTATATTCATAATATACATATGCACTTGATATTATTTGTGAGTTTTTTGTATGCAAGACATGCGAGAACATACTTGGCATGTTTCACACATTTTCTGTATTCTTGCACCGCATTTCTTGAAATTCTCGCAATGTCGTTTACTATTACCATCTGAAATCTCATGTTTTTTGTTCCTGAGTAGGTAATAGCTAGCCAGTTCCAAAGCAACATCCTTCGTTCCAAGTTTTTCATCACTTTGCACCAAGTTATGAAGAACAGTTGCATTATTGATAGACGACTATATAAATCTACAAAAGATTGCCCGTGTCTATTTTTTTTTTTCAAATATTATTTTATTAACAACAATTGTTCGAACAAATAATTTATTTTGCAAATAAAATGTTATATTTATCATCAGAAACCGAAAAAACTCGAGTAAACATATCTAACTCTGCTATAAAAAACGAAATACTTATGTTTCGCCCTCAGCGAAGAGCTTTTGTTCATAAATATTTTATGACGTTGTTTCAGAATGAAAAAAATCAATAAAACATTTTCTCTGGCGTATTTCTTCCCGTACATCACAAATCTGCCTTTGTTGGAAAAAAAATCACAAAATTTAGATATAGTTTGTTAAAATAAATTGTTTACACAATTGAATTTTGCAAAAACAACGTTATATTCGGGATCACCAGCGATCACCAACCGAAAAAACATATGAAACGATATGAAACCTTGCGATAAAAGACGAAATTCTTATCTTTCACGCTCAGGGAAGGGCGTTTGTATATAAATATCCATATTGTTGTAGTGTCATGATGGAAAAATTGATGAAACATTTTTTCCAGCGTATTTTTTCCCGTAGTTCACAAATCTGCGGTCGTTTTGCAAAAAACATGAAATATAAACATAATTTGTTTGAACGAATTGTTTAAACAAGTCCATTATTAACTAAAAATGTCAAATTTGTGTTCAGATCCCGAAAATACATAAAAACACATTTTGAAGTTATACTATAAACTTTTTACAATATTATGGTGAAATGTAAAAATCGGATAAATTAAAAATCGCAATAAATTTTTTACGATACGTGTAGCTTCCCTACGTCTTTTTATATCTGAGGAGCGGCCCAAAGGTTCCTGTTTTCAACAAATGAATAGCGATCCGAGCGGAAATACCTCCTCACAATCCCAACACAACAAAACTCGTTCTCCGTCAGGGCAGAAAAACTTTTCTGCCCTGACGAGAGAACCACTTTGTTTGTCTTGGAATTTTGAGCAGCCCGAGTGGAAAAAAAAGTCGGGAAATAATCTCAACATATCGGAGCGACATCACATGTCAGATATTCTCAGATATTCGTAGCAGAATATCGCGAAGATGTTTTTTAACATATGATTTCTGTATATTTTTAGTAGAATGTCGCGAAGATATTTTTTGGCATATGATTTCTGTACATTTCTGGTAGAATGTCGCGAAGATGTTTTTGAGCATATCAAAAATGGCACTCTTTTTGGCAAAAAGTTGGAAAAGAAACGTCCCAGCCAAAGTTCTTTGAAGTAAGTCGACTCTACCGCGGTTCACGCAAGCGTTTAAAATTTTTGAATCCATAATAAAATATAGATGAAGATAGTAAAATTTCCATTTTTTTTCACCCCTTACACGTTATGTGACAATATTTGAAGTGCCAGATGATATAACTTGGAGCGCACAAAATGCCGTGAAACTTTTACCCAAGCTACGATTTCCATATTGGATTATAATTTGACGGCATTTTGTATACTCTGAGTTATATATAATCTGGACCTTAATTATCCAACATTTATATTTATATTTACAGTATGTCGTGAAACATCGCAGCGATATTCATCGACAAACATCGGAAAGATATTTATCTAAAAACATCGCAGCTATGTATTTCTGTAAATATCGCATCAACATAGTGAGAAAAACATAGCAGCGATATTATCGAGCGTGACGATTTGATGTCGTGACGATATCACTGTAAAGATTATCTCGCGATAATTTGAAATATCGCTGCGATATTTCTCCGACCTTTTTTTTCACTCGGGAGGTTTTTCTGCCCAGACCGCTGTTCATTGTTCAAACACAGGATCTTTAGAGTATAGGTTATAAGAAGACGTAGACAAGATAGACTTATCGTAAAAAATATCGTTCGCTTCTTGGGACAGAATTTGGATTTTCACCAGTGTTGCCAGATAGGTGGAACGATTTATCCCTAACTCGAACCTCATTTATCCCTAGAAATCGATAAGTAAAATGTTGCAATAGGGTTTTTCTCATGAAATAAATACAAAAAAGAGCAATTTTCATATAGAAACAATTATATTTCCAAAGTTGGAAAATAAACATTAAAAAGTGCACGTATTCTTAGGTAACACTTACAAAACTATTTTTGGGGGAAAATTGCACAGATCATGTTTAACACTAACGCAAAACATTTGAATTTTTTATGAGTCATTGAGTGCATCAAGCATTTCACTCACGAAATTACTTTTATAAACATTTTCACTTGTAAATTTCGCTATCATTTTTTGGCTAGGTTGAAAGTTGGCACAAGTATTTGGCTTTAATAAAAACCTAATTCTCATGAGAGCGTCGACAATGTCAATGTCCATTCTATTTCTATTATATACATTATATAATATACATTATATTGTTTACGATGGAAAACGCTCTCTCGACCGAAGCATTCAAAAACGGCAAACTCAATAAGGAAACAGCTTATTTTGCAATATGCTGAAATTTGCAAATTCCAGCAGCATCAGTTTTATCCATCACTTGCGACCAATACTCATTCGATGAATTTTCTTTGATTTCGAGTCGGTGTAACAATTTCCATTCATCATTCGTTGCTTCAACATCAACACACACATCCAAAAAAAAACTAGCAATATCTGTGATGTCGGCTTTGAATTGTTTCAATGCGTTTTCCGGAGTGAAAAGGGATATTTTTTCTAAAGTCTTGATATTGTTTGGCGCACGCTTTTGCAACTCTTCAGCTAACTTAATGTAAAAATCTCTACAGCGTTGTTTTATAACAAACAAATTCTCCTTCTTGCATTTACTGCTCAATTCATTGAAATAAAAGCCAAATTGGACACAATCTGAAGACATCAGATAATTTTTGAAAGGAAAAGCACTCATGTCATTTTTCGCTGCCCGTTCGAGATGCTGTGGTACAATTGTTTTTTGCAGGGTTGAAAACAACAAATCGTTGAGGTCATTCAGAAGCTTAAGGGGATTCACATTATCAGATTGAAAAAGTTCGTTCAACCCTACGACTTGCTTCAATCAATGCTTTAAAAAAGTGAGATACAATTTATTTTCAACGCAATTAAACATTTCGTACAATTGCTGTGCTTTGAAGCCCGCGTCCCCCCGCAATTCATTCCGATATAAATCAGAATGTAAACGCAGCTCATCCCATTCTTCAAGAATGACGTCGATTGATTTGAAACGTGCTAACCATCGTGTTCCTGATAATTTTGGAATTTTTTTCGGTTTTTTCCAAACAATAGTTTCGTACAATTGAGAAAACTGGACGTTCCTATCAGTGCTATTCGAAAACCAAGAATACGTCTCTTTGATCATAAAATCAATGTTTCGAGGCAAAACGTCACATGCATGTTCCGCACTTAAATGTAACGAGTGAGGAAGACATTTGACCGTGACAAGATGAGGGATTTTTTTCGTTAGCTCAGACGATACAGAGTTATGTGCGCGCGCCATCTTATTTTCTCCGTCTATCCCTATCCCAAGTAAATTTTGCAATTTCAACTTATCGTTTTGTAACTGATCGATCAACGCTGTTGTTATACTTGCTGCAGTCCCAGATTCGAGTTCAATCAAGCGATAAAATGTAGTGGTAACTCTACGTTTTTTCTGGCTGAAATAACGAATCATGAAACACATGACCTTTTTGGTATCCACCGTTGTACTGCCATCCATGATAAGAGAAAAGTGTGAATCTCCGATATCTTCTACAAATTCTTCGAGACAGCATGGTGACAAAACATTGAGGATCAGCCCTATCAAATAAAAAACGTACAGTAAAGAATCTGTCAATTTCACGTTCCTTCGATATTTAAAGTCTTTTACTTTTTTGTACTCTACTTTAGATAGAAATTGTTTCCATTATGCATACCCTGGTACCATAACATAAAATATTCTATGAATATGCTACATACTCTTCAAAATATTTCCAGAATATTTCTACGCTTAAGTAGTTTCCCATAAAGCCGATGGCAAAAAATGTACCAAGAATATTCTAAAAAATTTTTCAAATATAGCTAAACAATATTCTTGGTGCATTTACTATCATTGGCCGAATGAGGAATTATTCACAGAACAATCATTTAACTATAATTCACAGCATTTTATAAGATTTTTATACCCGTGCATTTTGTACGATGAATTTTGATTTGAGACAGGGTGTTTGAAGTGGGATCTAAATTTGATACCAGTTCTCCAAAATGATCTACGGTGTTAACGCTGCAGTGTTCGGCTATAAAAACTGAGATTTTTAATTCGGCAATTTTACGCTTTTCATCTATTGATGGCTTGATATAATCCGTCATTTTTGGCAAGACGCTCACGATGCCATGTTCTTTGGATTTTTTGACATGATCTGCTGATTTTGCATGAACAAATAACCCTTTTTTGTGTGCGACGAGCTCCTTGTTGTTGCATACAATACAAATCGCTTTTGCGTTTTTACCAGGGCAAGAACGTAGCCAACCTACAATATCATTAAAGGGCTATATGTACGTAAGCTACATAATGTAAATCTTAGGTCCTTTTTCAGGCCCCACTCTTTGATGCCTTTTAGTACCCAGTAAACCATTTTTTCAGGTCCGTCAAGCTGGCTGTACACTAATCGAAAATTATAATAATATATATATCAGAATTATGGGCTAATTATGGGCTATTTTTGGGCAGCAATTAAAATTTTTGGGCAATTATAGTTTTTCCACGAATCAACTTTCTTTTGTGTACAGCCAGCTTGACGGACCTCATTTTTTCGGACGCAGCAACGACCCTGTGTTGGGCAAAAATTGTGTAACCTAGCCTTATATTATAATTATTGCCCAATACAGGGTCATGGCTGCGTCTAAAAAATTGGTTATGGTTTACTGAGCACGGGAGAGATATCCTTAGCGGAACGGTGTCAACCATGTTCAACCATACGAGGTTGATCATGGTTGTACTTGGTTGGTCTCGGTTGGCACGCTGGCAAAAGCCTCGGAACGCAACTCCGTTCCCCTTGCGTTCCTCTTGCGTACTGCTTCCGTTCTTTGCTGTTTTTTCAGCAGTTATAATAAAAATTCCATTAATTTTGCCCGGAAATGACTTTTTGGGTTATTTAGTTAATAAACAAACAGTTTTAACTTAAAAATTTGACAAAAAATAATTTTTCATGTCAAAATAATTTGTAGATCAATTGCGTTCCCCCCTTGGGTAAGATGCAGATTCCAAATTACTACATTATCGACTGCACAGCAGTTGGGTAGGTCCCCAAGGCTACTCTTTTCGCCGACAGCTGATGCGTTTGAAACTGTCAAATCCGTTGAAATCCGTGCACACGTCAACACCAAAAGTATCGCGATATGTTTATGAATAATAATGTGTATTTACCCTCTTATGCTCTCTAACTTTTGAAATATGGCAGAAAAGTGTTCTGTATGTGGATGCCAGTACAAAAATAAGGCAAGAAATGCGTTTCCAGTGAATATGGAAACCGCAGACTTTATTGCGCATCAAAACAGATTTTCTATTCTTGACAAATTTTTCAAGATATTTTAATGTGAACGAATTTGTTATCAGAAATGTATTGCCATCGAGTTTAATATTTTTGAATTGTTTTTTTTCAGTATTCATTTCCTTTTTCCATTTTTTATTATAATTTAATTTTAATATACTGCATATCATAAAATAAGTGCTAGTTATATTATTTATAATAATATACTTTTTTATGTTATACTATCGTTACTTTCACTGATATTATTATTTATTTACCAATTGTCCAATACTATATTTTGTTTCATCATATAATTATTTTCAACCACATTGTATACTTATATTGTTATAATTTAATACATTAAAGTCTATTAAGTTAAATGATACTAAAGTATAAAATAATCATTGTATTTTATTACATCATATTATATTATTTACAATTGCGGATTATGCTCAGTTAATTTTAATAAATTTTGAAAACATTACGAACCAGAAAAAAATGTTCCACCAAGAAGGGATTCGAACACAGGTTCTTTTCTTCTATCATTTTTTTTAGAAATATTATTTTATTTGCTACATTCTAATATCAAATTATAATATTTAAATTTTTGCATTAAATTATATTATTATTAATTTTCGGATTTTCCAATACTATATTTTATGTCACCATCACCATATAACTCTATTTTCGACTATACTGTACATGAATATTTTATTGTATACAGGGTGTACCAAAGTCCCCGCGCCAAAAAGAAACCCATTATTCCTCACTCCATTACAAGTCGAAAAGTCCTTTACCACTTTTTATAAAACTCAAAATTTAAAAAGTTATTCAAGTCGGAAATTTAAACAATAAATGCGATTTCACGATGAGTGGGGGTAGACTTCACAAACCAAACTTTTCCTAAATTTTCTTCATATTTTTCCGAGTCAAAAAATCCTTTTCCATTTTTCCCAAAACTCAAAATCCAAAAAGATAATGGAACATAAGTAAATAAGAAATCTGATTGGTTGAAACTTGTAACCCAATTATCTTTTTTGATTTTGAGTTTCGTGAAAAGTGGCATAGGACTTTTTGACTCGGAAAAATATGAAAAAAATTTGGGAAAAGTTTAGTTCGTTAAGTCTACCCCCACTTGTCGTGAGAGCGCATTTATTGTTTAAATTTTCGGCTTGAATAACTTTTTGAATTTTGAGTTTTATGAAAAGTGGTAAAGAACTTTTCGACTCGAAATTCAATAAGGAATATTGGGTTTCTTTTTGGCGCGGGGAGTTTTGTACACCCTGTATATTATAATTCAGTATATTGAAGTTTATTATGTGAAACGATGATACGCAGTAATATATTATTATATATTTATTGTATTTTATTACATTACATTCAATTATTTACAGTTTTGGAATATGCTTATTGTTAGTTAATTTAAATTAATTTTTAAAACATTAGGAACCATAAAAAAATTTGATACATAATTTATTTTAGTAATATTATTTTATATACTACATTCTAATATCAAATTATAATATTCAAATTTTTGCATTAAATTATATTTTGTCACTACCCAGTCGACACGAAAGATTTCAGAAATCTATAAAAAAGCTTTTTTTCGAAACCTTATGGGTTTTTGAAGTCTTTCGAAAATTTTTCCGAAATAATTCATGAAAGCTTTCTAAAACATTAAATGTCGTCGAGTTTTTCAAAAAAAAGGTTTTATAAACCTTTCAAAATATTCCGAGAACGCTTCAGAAATATTGCGAAAGCTATGTAAAAGAAATAATAAATATTTACGAAATGTTGAAAAGGCAACATTTTTGAAAGCAATCAGAAAGTCTTAGGAAGTCTTCAGAAATCTTTGAAAAAGATTTCTTGCAAAACGTTACACTATTTTGTGAGCTTTCTGAAATCTTTCGGTATACGTTTCATGAAAGCTTTCTGTAAAGTTGAATTATTGCTCCCTTTTGTAATAATTTTTTTTAAATCTTTTAAAACGTTTCAAAAATGTTTCGGAGAGAAGTCAAAACGTTATAACTGAATTCTTTCAGAAACGTCGGAGAAAAAATATTTTTCAAAGCATTGTGAAAGTTCACTCAAGTTTTCGGTACTTTTTAAGAAAGGTTTTTTTTGAAATCTTTTGCTGTTACGTAAGCTTTTGAAATCTTTCGTTAACGTTTAATGAAAGCTTTTTTAAATGTAAAATATATTATTGAAATGTGGCTTCCTTCTAGCTTTTTGGAATATTATTTAAACTTTTCGCCGAAAAGTTTTCGGGAATCATGTCAGAAAGTATTTTTACAAAGCTTCCAACAACTTTTCAGAAGAAATATTTTTTTAGGCTATCTGAAAGCTTACATAAATTATAAATAAGTTTTCGAAAATTGTAGCAACTTGTTTAAGAAAATCTTTTTGAAACATTTGTGACTTGAGATCAATAAAATAGGTGAACAGTCGCCTACCTCAAGAACTATTTTCATTGGGTAGACACAATAAAAATAGCCCTAAAGAAAAAGACTGTTAACCTCCTTTTTTGATTTCAAGTCATTTATTATCTGCGACTTTTCTAAATGAAAGATTTATTAATTCTTTCAATAAAATATTGCTGGATAAAGGTTGCAGCTACCTCAAAATGTTGAATAACAGAATCATCAGACGCATTTGAAAAAATCAACAATATTTTGTGAAACACTTGTTTATTTCTCCATTTTTTCTTGGACATCAAAAACGTTTGTAATTGGATTTAAAATTATTAGATAATTGTAACTTCGTCAGTTTTGCTCCTCCGATGGTAGCTGATGGCCATTTTTATCTTTTTTTTCTCTGGAAAAAAGACAATAATTACTCTATTGAAAACTATTTACTACTAACGTTTCAAATCAAGGTCTTACTTTTCTCTTTGAATCCTTAATTTGGCACCTGACAGCCACCCTGCAATGGTCTTCGATTTCAAAAGTTGTGTATCAACTTTATTATCGTGTTTGCGAGCGGCCCCAGGAAAAAAAGAATACATTTTGAGTTTATCGGTTAGAACACTCGAACGGAAATAGAAAAACCTGGATTTAAGTCCCGGTTTGACAGAAAGATATTATCACTCAGAATACTTCAAAAAATTGGTTAAGACTGAGCGTGAATATGATCAATCTCGAGAATATTTAAGTTATTTTCATACAATTTTATAAAGTCGCTTTAGGAAATAAAGGCTGTTAAGGTAACTTTTTTTTACTTAGAAAAAATGAAATATTGAATGTAATAATAATCTAAGTTTTTGAAGTCGGATATAAAAGCTGAAGCATGATTTTTGATTATCAACGACGAGCATATATGGCACAACTTTAAAAAACAGCTAATTCATTCAACATCAACGAATTTTCAAAATATTATACAACTGCAATTTTTTACGTACTTATATTTTGATGAAAAGCAAAACATCGTGTACGATTAATCAAAAGAAACAACACTTGAATATCTTAATAATTATATATGTTACACTTTGTGAGGATTTTTTCTAGAAGTAAACGACTTAATATATAATAGAATATTTATTTGATGTCAATTTTTATAAAAAAAGTGAACATGTGTAAACATTTAAAGTTTAAATACTTCACTTAAAAATCTTGGAGTTAGGAATATTTTTTTTTAATTGTAATAATTCAATTCAGTATTCAAATACTATGTTAAATATGAAAAAACCATAAATATTCCGATTTTAGCATTATTACTTACTATTAAATTCCGATTTAAACATGAAAGGTTTTATTTTTTCCAGAAAAAATTACTATTAATTTAACAGGGAACATGTTTCAGCTTCGAAGTAATATTTGGTCATGTCAATTTAACATTTTAAACGAAAATTTTTTATTTATAATTTCAGTAAATAAAACCCTAGGTTACAAACATTCAAAACAAACGTCACTTTCCTTCGGAAAATTCAACAAAAATGAAAAGTTATTAGGAAAATGTTACTAATCCAAAGTTCTAAATTCAAGAGATCAAAAACATATTATGGAAGACCCTGTCTGAAAATTTCGTGTTCCGTGGCCGAGTATTATTAAATCGTTTTTTAACTAAAAAACTTACGAATAATGCATTTGTAGAGACGAGTTTCTCTAAAATCTTTCTTCTTGCGAACTTCAATGCCATGACTGTCTTTTTTTATCAGATGCCTTCCCTCAATGTTTAAATGTAACGCGAATTCATTGGTAATGAACCGCTTCATTATGTTTCGCGCAAGCCCCGCGCTGTCCGATCCTCCAATCGCTTCCATATATATAGCCTAGAAAATTCAAACATAGAATAAATATTAAATCTCAGATACACAATTTCTGCAACAGGAGAGCTAGTATTTTGTTTATAACAGTAGTTGCATTTTTATAAGTATTGCAATCTTGGTATACATTTTACTTGTCATTG
Organism: Platygaster robiniae; assembly: GCA_028476575.1. Lineage (NCBI taxonomy): Eukaryota > Metazoa > Arthropoda > Insecta > Hymenoptera > Platygastridae > Platygaster > Platygaster robiniae. The sequence continues at coordinate 28,921,423 of CM052022.1, forward strand.
CTTCAAACATTTTAAAACGTCACAAAAGAAAACAAATTACCATTTAGTATTAATCAGAATATTCATACATGACATATAATGTACAACAATATAATCTACAAAATGTAATATAAAGTTAGATAGTTAAAAAATAATTAGCATAATAAATGGTAATAATTATGGTCCAAGAAATAACTCAATTGCTTAAAAGTTAAAATAAAAAGTGTGTGTACTATATTTACAACTTGTTCCGTAAATTGTTTGTCGTTCAATTTTGCTTCGAATGCTTCCAATTCTTCCATTGTTTTTAAAGGCAGTTCGCCTTCGATAGCATCATTGACGTTGTGGTTCTGCGACTGTAGCATAACACCCGCTGCCTGCGGGTTTCTGGAATTTTTCAGAGATTCCTTGATCCATTTTAAATAATGTTCGATGCTGTCACTGGAATCCTTCAGATCATTAAATTTATGTACCATTGCCGTAGAGAATTCTGTTGAACAAAAATTTATTTGACAAATATAATTTAAATGTGATTAATATATTTCGATATAACATAAATGATTGGTAGCAAATGAAGGTGATATAAATAATATTTAAGTTAGTTACAAATTATTGAATAAAGATAACATTATTTATCCCATTTATAAACGAAATGAAGAACATAATGAATCAAAAGAAAAAATTTTGTAATAAATTAGTTAAAATAATGAAATAATATAAATAGAAAGAACATATTCAAGAATGAATATAATCATATTACGATGGACAATGTCACATTTCGTTAAATCAATGAAAATCAATCTACGTACGCAACAGCAAATCCAATTTCGATTCATTCGACGAAGTTGCACTTTCTTGAGTTACTGACGAATCCTTGACTGCAGTTGTAACTTAGAGAAGAAAACAAGAATTAATTAAAAAAATTTGAAATTATCATACAAAATAATTCAAATTTTACTAGGCTTTTATTACCTTTCTTGTTTCGGCAATCCATCAGCGATTGTGGTCCAACTTTTTGTACTTTTTCGGGTGGTTCAACTTGATAGGTTTCGCTTTTATCTCCCGACATCTCCTCGTTTCCAGAATGTTGAGAACGACAGCCCTTATCGTTAGCACGTTCATCAACTTCAGACTCCGATTCTAATTTTTTTTGTGGCGTTTAGCTCTCGATTTTTTTAATTTCTCTTTATCCACTCCAGAGCTCCAGCCGTTTTGAGATTGAAGCAATTTCAACGTGTCTCTTGCTTCAACATAAGATTCTGAAACAGTTATAGAAACCTTATGTGTATATTCAATGTCAGATTTTGCAGTGTAGTTTAAACTACTGATTTTTATTCATATCATAAATAAAATATGAAAAATACGAGTAGAATTTATTGTGCTTAGACAATAATTCTAGAGAATTATGGATAAACATAATATATACAAAGTGTTTCAGAGTCCCCGCAAATACCAAAAACTATAAGTTCCTCATGAAATTCTAAGACTTTTTTTCCTTTGCCATTTTTCAAAAAACTCAAAACTAATTTATTTATTTTTAATTAACAATAAATGCCCTTTCTTGACAAGTGGGGGTCGAATTCACGGACTAAACTTTCTCTGAATTTTCTTCATATTTTTCTGAGTAAAAAAGTGCTTTGTCACTTTTTCCAAAACTCAAAATCAAAAAAGTTATTCGGGCCACAAGTTTTAACTAATCAGATTTGTTAGATTTCGCGCTCGAATAACTTTTTTGATTTTGAGTTTTGGGAAAAGTGGCAAAGGACTTTTTTACTCAGAAAAATATGAAGAAAATTCAGGGAAAGTTTAGTCCATGAATTCGACCCCCACTTGTCAAGAGAGGGCGTTTATCGTTAAAATTTTCGGCTTAAATAACTTTTTTAATTTTGAGTTTTTTGAAAAATGGCAAAGGAAAAAAAGTCTTAGAATTTCATGAGGAACCTATAGTTTTCGGTATTTTCAGGGACTCTGAAACACCCTGTATATTGATATATTGATAATCATTAATAAAGGAAAATTATGATAAAAATAATAAGATGAATTATCATAAACAATGATAAGAAATAATACGTATTATTTTTAATAAATTTTCAATCTTTTTCAAGTCATAATATTAAACTTTTCATTATCATAATCTTCGTAGAGGATAAACTAGAAAAACAAAAATTTATGGTTTCAATATACATGAAGCTGAACTCAATGCCAATAATCTTCTAGAGAAATTTCCAAATATATGTTATGTATTCTCTCGGTTAAAATTAAGAATGATTAGAAAAAAGGATAAATCTTCAAAAAAATCTTACTTTTTATAAACAGCACTTTTTTTACTTCAATACTTTCCCACTTGTCGACGTCTGGACACTCTTGATTGATGAGCGCTTCAATCACTGCAATGTCATCGGAGGTTGAAGGTACATAAGCCTTTATATGTTTGTCATCTTTTCGAATTTTCCCGACGAACCACGTCGAAAGTAAAATACAATTTCCACCCTTGGCAACGCTGCAGACGTTGTAGGTCGGACAGTTCGGGTTGTTCGACATCTTTTGGCTCAAGCTACAAGCATATGCATACATTGATTATGGGTTACCGAATTTTTCACCCCTAAATTGAAATTGGACAATTAATGATCCGAAAAAATCAAAAAATTTTTCAGAATAATCAAAGAAGTTTCGAAAATGAAAAAATCGTTGAGCTCATGAATTTTGTTCCAAAAATATTTATGAAGGATTTATAAATATTCACAAATTTATAAAATTTATAAAATAAATCCTTCAGGATTTATAGATCTTCAATAATGAAATTAAAGGAAAACTTTCAATTTGATTAATATTTATCAAAATATACCTATATAATTCCAAAAAAATTAGAGAATATAAATAATTATCGAAATGTGACTTTGTGACTGTGTGGCCAACTATCAATCAACGAATTCCAGCTAATAGAAATAACAAGCTGGTGCTGGTTGAAATTTATGAGTAAAAAATGTTAGCATTTTGTATCAATATCATGATAGTACAAAAACTGTTTTTTGAAAAATGAAGTTACACATTTTTTCTATTAACGTGAAACTTTACCTACCAAATGAAAAAACTGTAATGATCTGACAGTTTTCAGCAAACTTATTTTAATAATAAAGAAGAATTTTTACGTGGCAATGTAAAAAAAGAAATTTAAATTACCAATTTTCCAGAAAAATAAAATATAATCTACTTAGAAATTCTTTTTCGACACGTGCTATTTCAGAGAAATTTCGAATACTTGAAACATTTTGTAATGTTTCTGAAAAATTTAGAGAAATTTCAAATTTTTTCGAAATATTTGTGAAATATGACGTGCTGAAAAGGTAAGTCCTTAGTGATATATTAAAGAATAACTTTTAATCGAACTATTATTGGTTAAAGTATAGAAAATTCCAAACAATCGAAAGCATATATAACTATAATAAGATAGAATGAGACATAATAATGGTCGAACAATGAATTTCAACTACACTCATCACACGAAGTCCGACGCCCGGAAGAGGTCTTGTGCGCTGCACTACGAGGTGTTTGTTTAGGCCTGTGCGGCTACGTATTCCAAGGCGTATGACCAGTTCTATAATATAGAACTGAATACTTTTGTCAGGCGTCGACACGTCTATCTATTTTCCAGCTGAGCGGGTCCAACGATCATTAGCTCAATTAGAAAACGGACGTTCTCTGATGGAGCGCCCGGCAAAAGAAAACAAAAATTCGTTCACGAGCCACATTACGAGGCGCCGGAGTTCAAGTGATGAGTGTATGTTAAAATTTATAGGTTGCACAATTTTTTCAACCTTTCATAAAGCTTTCCAAGAGCTCGCAATGTCCGCCCGTAGGCTTCAGAAAGATTGCTGAAGGTTTGTGATGCCTTTCGACAGAAATATTTATTAGTGAAACTTTTCCGAAACTTTCACTGTAAATCCTTTCTGTTGAAAGGTTTCAGAAATCTTCAGCAATCGTTCTGAAGCTTACGGGCGGACATTGCATTTCGGAAAGCTTTCTTAAAGGTTGAAACGTTGCATATGAAAGTTTGTTGTAAGCTTGCTGAAGCTTACTTTGCCGTGTGGGTAATTTTAAGCAAAGAGGAAAAAATGTGTATAATCCCCATGTCGATAGAGAATTTGCAAAGAAATTTTTGAGCCAAACAAAGAACTTATTTAAATCGTCTGTCTCTAATCTAGCCCTGTTGTTGAAGTTGCTGAAAGAAAAAAAATGTGTCTCGTCGCAATAAACAGTTTCATTTTCTTGATAAAAAAGTTAACATGAAAAAATAATTTCCGATGTACGAGCATGAAAGGAACACTTTGTATCAAGGAGCATTTACTCGCATTCCGAGAATAAGGACTATAATTTTTCGTCTGAGGCGCAAGCTGAGGACCGGAAAATATCGCACTAGTCCGAGGACAGCAATTGCGTCAAGGTACAAAAGCAATTTCTTAGTCACCTTTGAAAAGTAGTGGTTCTGTTCGTAATGGCGGGATAGTGACCTTCCGAGAGCACGTGGCACGTGGTTGGAAAATTCACCTGAGAACGCTCGAGCACACCATAGGAAAGACTCTGTCACTCTGTTACCTGCTGTTACCCTATGCCTTGCACTTATCTTCACTGCTCACTGGTTATGGCAGGGGGGGGGACGTATTTTTGCTCTCTCACACTCGGTTGTTCTCTCTCACTAACATTCGGCGAGCCATATTGGCTGTTAAGCCAATAATGAAATGAGCGGGAAAAAGTAACAATGAAGCCGACCGGTAGCACGAATCACGATCAAGCGTCCGTCGTTCGATAGACAGACGAGCATATCTTTATTATTATTATATTGTATTATTTAAATTAACTTGGATTGACTTCAATGTTCATTCTGCAAACTTGCAGCGAATCATTGATCGTTAGTGGTGATTATTGAATCCGAGGAAAATCATAATACCTGAAAAAAGTAAGTATATGAAAATTTATCGACATAAAAACACTCGTCCCGGATTCATGAATACATGCTTCGAGGCTATGTGCTCACGATATATTGAAACGACATTTTTTGTTCTGCATAAAAATTGCAGTTATCACGAACTCATGACGAGTGTTTATTAAACATAAGAAATCAAAATTCTAGAGTTAATTATTTTATCAACTTATATCGTATAAAATAAACTTAATACAGCACGAAGTATTTCAAAATATTTCAGAAATATTTTAAAAATATTTCAAAAGTTAAAGCAATGTTCCTGAAATATTACGAGCCTAATGGGATAGTTGAATAAAGGATAAAATTTTTGTTTCTTGAATTTGAGACGAGAAAATTATTCGTGTGAAAATTTCTGATTCTGTTCATTCTATTGTCTGAGTTGAAAAAAATTATTGAAACTATAGATTCTATGTACAGTTTCTATACACCTAGCTACAATTTCATTTTCTTAATGATACGTATCTGACCAGTCGGCACAAAATATTTCGAAATGTTCCAGAAACATTTTAAATGTTTTTGCAAAATATTTCTGAAATATTACGTGCAGTATGGCACATGTTTACACCAAAATTATAATTTCCCAATAATGTTTTTTCAAATAAAAATTTTTCCAATAAAAGTTTTTCCCTATAGTTTTCTTACCCAAATAAGTATTTTCGAATACTGGACTAATAATACGATACATAATCTTTTTATAGAACTTCAGACATGAACTGAAATGAACCCGTTCAAATCAAGAATTCGTTTTCACACAAAACGTCATAAACAGCGGCTTTCTAAAAAACGAATCGAGTTAGAACTGAATGAAATCTTCAACCACGTTACGGCTAATACTGCACATTTCAACCAATCACTTAAACAAAGTTTAAATTCATCCAGATGAGGAAATTTCGAAGAAAATCAGGCGGTTGTGATCGACACATTGACAAACGGAAAGTCGTCACAATGGGGTGAGTTTTCGAGGAAATCGTTTTCTGTTTTGATAATTTTATATTCGCAATGTATAATTTGTTCGCAATATCTATATATGAATTACTTCTTTTCAAATCGTCCAGTTCATTTTTTTCGTGTCATTTTTTTGAGCGGAAATTTCTGTCAAGCATCTTCGTGTAGATGAATGCCGTACTAACTTGGGTTTTTATATACGTTTTATAAAACTACTTATAAAATCTCCGTTATTTCTTATAAAGTATTAATAAACTAGATTTGAAATCTACTTTTTTAAAATGTCATTTTATAAAGTTTCTGAAAAATGACTTTTTTAAAATTGGTAAAAATTTCATTAAACATGCTCTTTTTTTCAAACTTTCTTTTCCTAAAGTGAGTTTATAAAAGTAAGCGTAAGAAATTTTAGATATATCGATTAAAAAGTTGATTTTGCTAAATTTTTACATGTTAATTTTTCTTTATAATTAAAAAACACGGCCGATTTGTGCAATTTTCATAATTTCCGTTATTTTAAACATGTTGATACAGTTTCATTTAAACAATAAAAATAATGAATTTGTTTTATAACTTTTTGCAATTGAGATGCTTATTATAAAGTAACATTTTAAAAACCTAAAATTGTCTACAGATTCAGACCATGGCGATGCAATCGTGTCGACATAGAAAATTGATGAATATGCTTCAAATACTTCAAGCTGTTCTCATGGATCTAGCAGTTCAAGCAGTTCGAGCAGCCTCGACTTTTCTGGAATAGACAGTCATGCAGAACCTGAACAGTCATCGAACAGTGAGAAAAAGTATGAGCTGTTCGACGAAGATTTCATAGAAGACATCGCAGATTATCTAAAGAAACATTCTATAACTAGAGATGCAGGAAATGATTTACTATGTATTTTAAGAAAGCATTCGCATGTAAGGTTCCCTCGGGATTCTCGTTCACTTCTAAAAACTCCAAAAACAACTGAGACGGTAAAATTGTGCCAAGGTGAGTATTGGCATAATGAATTGAAAGTCATTGTAAATAATATTTTAAAAAAACGCAAGGATCTGAAAAAACTTGAAAATAAGACAATCAATGTGTGGATCAACATCGATGGGGTTCCTTTAGGAAATTCAGCAACGCATTGTATGTGGCCCATATTGTGTGCAGACGATATCGTCAAAGATGTAGATATAATTGGAATTTATCGCGGGGAAGGTAAAGCCAAGAATGCGAATGAATACCTGCGTGCGTTTGTTAACGAGGCAATCGAATTGACTAATAGAGGTGTAGTTTACAAAGGGGAAGAGTACACTTTCAGAATCAAGGGAATCATTTGCGATACACCTGCAAAATCTTTCATTTTACAAACTGCTGGCCACACAGGTTACAATTCATGTAATAAATGTGAGATTCGTGGTAAATATGTTGATAACGCAGTTTGTTTTCCTGGGAAATCTAAAAAGAAAAGAACGGATGAGAAATTTGTAAATTTCATGTATGGTACATTCCTAGCAAGTACCAGAATGGCAAAACCTGTTTGGTCGAAATTCCTTTTTTTAAACCAATTTCTAACGTGCCACTTGATTATATGCACCTTATTTGTTTGGGTGTAGTACGCAAATTGCTAAATTTGTGGGTACATGCTCCAGTTAGATCTACCAGTAGGGTACGCTTGTCATTTAATGACATTGAAAAAATATCAGAACTATTGCTAAGCTGCAGCACATCGATTACGAGTGATTTTAACAGGAAAACACGCTCTCTAAAATATTTAAAATTATGGAAAGCGACTGAATTCCGAACATTTCTTCTATATGTCGGGCCTGTTGTTTTGCGGAAAATTCTAAGGAAATATCTTTACGATCATTTTATAAAGCTGCATGTAGCGGTCACAATTCTAGCGAGTCCAACTCTTTGCAGTAATTCCGACAACATAGATTATGCCGAACAACTCTTATCACAATTCGTTTTTGACTTCGAAAAACTATATGGGAGCCGATATGTTTCTTGCAACGTACACAATTTGTTACACCTCTGTGACGACGTGCGACAGTTCGGGCCTTTAGATGAATTAAGCGCTTTTACATTTGAAAATTTTCTGGGTACGTTAAAGAAATTAGTGCGAAAAGGAGAAGCACCGCTGCAACAAATTCATCGTCGAATAAGCGAGAGAAAATTAAGGTCCCAAGCAAAGCAATGTCCACTTACAAATAATTCAAAAGTGCTGTATGACCAACATTACAGTGGTGTTCTTCCTTGTGAACAATACGACTTTAACAAACAATTTAGGAGCATGCGCACAAATGACTTCAATATAAGTACAAAAGATAATAAAAATAATACGGTTTTGTTGTCCGATGGGTCTGTCATAGAGAGGATAAATTTTTTTAAAACTCGACAGAATACGCCACATATTGTAGGGAAAAAAATGACCGTCTTGAAAAATTTGTATAAAACTCCATCCCCGTCGAAAATGTTCTCTATCAACGATGTGAAATCTACAAATGTGATTCAAGCGTGGCTATGTTCTGATATTGTAGCTAAAATGCTGAAATTCCCTTATAAGAAATCAGACAGCAACAACTCGCTGTATGTAGCATTTCCCATAATTCATACAACAATTGAGGCAACGTGAATATTACATCTATATAGATAATACAAACTGTATCAAAAATAATTCATCATCGATAATTCTATAATTTTCCAAATTTATAGAATCATGTATATTGTTCTACTCATGACGCGTAAATAAAATGTGGCGAGTGTAAATTCGTGTGCCTTAATAAAGCTTGTTCGTTTTTTTTAAAAAGATCGATTTACATTTCATCTAAACTTGTCACTGACAGAGAAAGCAGAAAAGCTTTTTCCTAATGTGGACATAGAATGTATCAAAATGTTATATAAATATTTTCAAACATTTTAGAAATATTTCTGAAATATTACATGCTGACTGAGATGTATTACAAAAATATATTGAAATATTATTATATTACACATTTTTGAAAACTCATTGAACAATAATAACAGAAAACCGCTTTGTAATAACTATTGTTAAAAAAACTCTTTGAAACGTCTCGAAAATATTACAATTATTGTAATATTTATTGCATTACGTGAGATTTGATATAATTATATTTTATTCACAAATGATGAAAATTAAATTAAGAATTATATGAGATATTACTACAACAAAAATGCGTCAGTATAATCATTTCTGAAATATCTTACAAAAAACCACTGTCAAGGTGCAGGTATACAGACAATTTTTCATCAAATTTGATGGAAAAATATGTATAAGCAATCTTTCAAAAAAAAATTTTTAGAAACATTTTACTCAGAAACTTAGAAACGTGGTGGACAGATTTCTAATGAAACGTTACAGATGAAAGGAATATCAAAATTTCATTATAAATATTTTCAGAAACATTTTCCAAAAAAGGTTTGCAAACCTTTTGTATAAAAACGGTTTTAAAATATTTCACATAAGACTTCCAAGAACGTTTCATAAATGTTTTAATTGAAAGGTTTCAAGTAAAATATTCCATAAGTATTTCATCAGAAATATTTTCCGAAACATTTTCAAAAAGAGTTTAGGAAAACCTTTGAAATGAACGTTTTTTTAAACATTTCACATGAAAGTTTCAGAAACTCTTCATAAATATTTTTATTGAAAAGTTTCAGGTAAAAGATTGCAGAAATATGTGAAAAATTACATCTGTAAAATATATAAAATGAAAACTATAAGAAAGCTTTCATAAATATTTCAAAAAAAATATTTGTATAGAAAGCTTTAAAAAAATATTCGGAAATATTTGCAGCTTTTTTGAAAGCTTTCGTGCTGACTGGGTATCACCATGGAACTCTATTTTCGACTATACTGTATATGAATATTATATTGTATATATTATATTATAATTGAGTATATTGAAGTTTATTATGTTAAGTGATGACACCCATGACACTCATACTGCGCAGTAATATATTATTTTATATTTATTATATTTTATTACATTACATTTAATTATTTACAGTTTCGGAATATGCTTATTGTTAGTTGATTTAAATTAACTTTCAAAACATTAGGAACCAGAAAAAAATTTGATACATAATTTATATTTTATACTACATTCTAGTTCAATATTTTATAACAAACAGGGTGTACTTAAATCCCCAGACCAAGAAGAAATCCAATATTCTTTTTTTATTTTCGGGTTGGAAAGTCCTTTGCCTTTTTTCGCAAAAGTCAAATTAACAAAGATATTTGAGTTCGAAGTTTTAACTAATCAAATTCGTTCAATTTTAAAACTCGAGTATCCTTTTTGATTTTGAGTTTTCTAAAAAGTGGCAGAGAATTTTTTGACTCAGGAAAATACGAATAAAATGCAGGTAGAGTTTGGTCTATGGTTTTTATTCTCACTTGTCGAGGGAGGGTATTGGTTGTTTCAATTTAATTTGAATAACTTTTGATTTTAAATTTTCGAAAATGTGATGAAGAACTTTTTGATTCGAAACTCAAATGAAATATTAGATTTTTTTTTAGTTCGGGGATTTTGGTACAACCTCTTTCATATTTCATTATTTTTACTTCTAATTATACATTAATGATGTAGTTAATTTGCTTTCAATTAATCGTGACAGTGTATGCAAGATTTGGGAAAATCAGAAAATAGTGGAGCGGATTTCTGCAGTCAGATAAGTTTTTATTTTATATGTAAACAAACAAAGGAAACATCTATTTTTAATTTATTTTAATCGTCATTGTCAATTTCAGAAATTCCACAAATTATTATTATTTCATCAAAATGAATTTTTTCAACTGCAGTTACTGTTTGATAATAATTTAGACAGGTTTTTAAGAACATTCATTAAAATAACTAGTAGATAAAAATTCTTTCAATTGTCATTTTAACAAACAAAATACCTTAATTCCAAAATGCAATTGTATTTTTTAAAGAATAAGAAGTTTTACTTACAATTTATCGTTAATGACATGTGATTTACAATTTTATAAAATTAAGAAAATGGCACTTCAGTTATTTCAACATCCTAGTAATAAATAGAAAAAATAAAAATTGATTTTAAATTAAATTATTTCAATTTATTTGTCTCTAACGTGCTCTGTTTACTTTGTGGGCCATTTTTTTTCAGATAATGCTACGTAGTCCAGGATCTGCTTTGGAAACTTTGGCAACGAGCTATTTATTGCAAAGAAAACATGTCGGTATTTATTTATACATTAAAAGCAATAGTTAATAACCAGAAGTACGATAAAATAATTTAAATCATTAAAAAGGTCCAAATTAGAAGGAATTTTTTTTCTCAGATAATAATATTATATTGATATGTATAATTATAATGAGAATAATTTCCGATAAATTCAAATACGAAGTTATCATCTCAGTAAATAAAAATACAAAATGAGCCTTTTCAAAATTTCACAGACAAGATTTTTTGATAACTTAACGGATTTAAAGGCTTCAGTAGTTTCCATGCTGTCATTAATAAGTATATTACGAAATTAGTTAATTCCGTTATGCACACAACCTCTAATAATAAGAATAAAAATCAATAAAAAAAAATTAATAGAATGTTTTGTTTCAAACTGAAATATGCAACTAAAGAAGTTAGAAAAATAATATTTTATTATCATATATATAATAGTTAATAAATTAAGGACAGCAATTAGTCCAAGAGAAAAATATAAATTGAATGTTTTCGATCGGAATAAGGGCTTCTAAAAAATAAATAATAAAATCAAAATTGATAACTTTCATTCAACTTTTAATCAACTTCATTTCATCATTCACAGAAGAGGAACAAGTATTATTCATAATTTTTTTTCTGGTTTTTTACAAACTAAACAGGTATTCGATGTTCACGAATTGAGGTTTCTCTATTTCCAAATACTCCTCAAGGTATTCTATGTTGGTGTATTCGAGTTCCTCTACTTCCAAATGCTCCTCAAGGCATTGGATGTTGATGTATTCAGGTTCCTGCTTGTTGCTTTCAAGATCCGAAATCGCTGATTCCTCGATTTCATCTTCGCCGTTGTCCCAAAAGGCTAGATACAAAGTGAACAAAAAATAAAAAGGCAACGTTAAATAAACGAGTTCATTATGTAGGTCCTTGTGAAATTAAATAATAAAATTTATGTTTGTAATTATTGGCGAAACAAGGACATGGAAAATGTAACATTTTATATCAATTATTTAGAAACATGTGTAACGTTTCGGGTTGTGTTGTTCGAACCGCTACCTTCAAGGACTGGTCAAAAACGATAAATTACTCAAATTTCCTTAAACACACGTTTAGTTTATTATACTCAGACACAGGTTATTTCCGTGAGCGAATACAATTCTCCGCGATAAGAATTCTCGGACGCGACAATAGGTTTCTACATCTTTGCAAGTTTACTAGAAGGACTCCTGAATTCACAAGCGCGGCAATGCCTGATGAGCCGGTATTTATAGGTACGATTTTCCATACAACATGACCATATTTAGGCATAGGCAAAAGTCAGAGAACGATAAGGTGATAAGCTGGCAATTGCTCACCGGAAAAAGCACATTTCGGGAGTCTTAATAGTACATTATTTCGCAATTGGGAATCGTAATTACGCGCTATCTAAATGTCTACTTGCAATTAAGGCAAAAATTGATCGTTTTAATGACAAAATGTTCACTTTTATGAACTATTCCAGAATATTCTTACAAGTTTTCTATATTTAAATTAACATGTCACCGGGACGTGACCGCATGTATACCTCAAACATAAATTTACATTCCAGAAACAATGTATAAACAATGATCAAATTAGTTCATATATATTTGAACTACGATTCTACATAAAGTAGGCATTACGATTCATTGAGCAATATATCATACATGCAATATTACGCATTTAAAAATGATTTGAATATCATACCTGATAATTGTATAAATTTGTTATTAAAAAAATGACTTTTAATATTATTATGTACTTTATAACAATTTCACACGTTTTTATGTTGTATGTATCATTTTTATGATAAAATTGGTATTTTAATTATTATTTATTATGGCATTTGATGTTTAGTTTGATATGTACAGAAATTATAATTTTACAATACTCAATGCACAATCACAAAAATTACATACATTTCATATAACATATGTATATAAATTCACATTAATTATAAATTTGCAAACATTGTTATTGCGAAAATAATTTACCCACCTGGTGCGTATACTATTTTTCTTCACAAGGGGGACGAAAGTAAGTTTTCCCTCCGCGAAGCGGGGCGAAAGTGAGTACTTTCGTACCCAGTGTGAAGAAAATATATTTGATCAGTGTTATCATTTTATCAGAAGTATTACAACTGATCATTACCAGTACTAAAAAAATTTTGTAAATACTGAAAATTTATAAAACTTCACTAATTCAGTTATTGAATTCTAGAAAACCTCTACTTCAGTTCATTAAGAGTGTATTACGTACCTAGGATAGAAATTTTTTATTTACGAGTGTGAAGTTTGTAGACCGAGGCGAAGGTATGTACTATATTTTATACAACAAAGGGTAAAAAAGTGATTTGTCCTGCGAGAGCAGGACAAAAAAGTACACTTTTTTACCTTGCGTTGTATAAAATATTGAATATACTGAAGATATACGAAAAATATAAAAATAAATTTAAATATAATGAGAAATATTTAAATATATATGTATCCCTCACAGCACACAATATTCTAGGAATGTACCAGAAATATTCCCAAAAATATTCTGAGAATATACCTTATGTCCGAGTAGTTCCCCATAAGGCCAATGTTAAAAGGAATATCCTCAGAATATTCTATGAGAATATTCTGGAATATTCCTAAGAATGTTCTTGGTATATTTCGTTTAACATGGGCCCGATGCCACTACTTGGACAACTACTCGGACCTAAGGTATATTCTCAGAATATTTTTGGGAATATTCCTAGTACATTCCTAGAATATACTGTGCTGTTAGGGATATTCAGATACCAAAAATTCAGTTAATTTCAAACTCTAAAGCACAAATTTCCAGAAATATAAGTAATAGCAATCTATAAAAATTCTAGAAAATCCTTTCACGTTTCGCGAATACTAAAAAATATGGAAAATTCATTCAACTTCAAATTATATTCAATTACTGAATAACAATTTTAATTTTGAATCCTATTGTATCAAAGTTGACCGAAACGTATTATCCTGACATCATTGAATGCAAAATAATGATAACATAAAATATTTCAATATGTGTATCAATGATATAGTCAAACGTTCATCATTTGGACGTTTGTATTTTATAATGGACGATATATAATGTAGTATGTAAAATATGCAGAATTAAGAAATGTTTGTATTTTCTTTTTAAATTACAAATTTTGGGGAAACATGATACAAATTTAAAAAAGTTTATACCATCGAAATTGAACTTATCATGGTTTATGAGTGCTTCCTCTTTAAATAATAATATACTCAATTTAACATATGACCCTCTATTTCAAATCAATTCCTGTTCATAAATATTAGTTATAGCAAAAATAAATGTCGAAACTCAATGAACTTCCAGCTTTATTCTGTTTATTAAACTATCAGGAAATAAACTTTTTTTATTCCTCCTTTCATTATTCATCACGCATGTTAATTGATTTTTGACACCAATTTAATTACAACAAAATGCATTAATCGGAATTCACGTTGCAATCTTCAATTTTTTCACACAGAAAGTTTGAAAGCTGTGGTCAGAGATGAACACCAATCTCTGAAAGTGGACTTCACTGGGGCTTGCGTTGGTTGCAACCAAAGGGTAGAAGTGGAGCAATCGAAGGCCAAAGATCTGGAAAGAGCGTGGAGTGAAATTGAAAAACAGATCTGTGAGGTTAGGAGAACAAAAGGAAACAGCGCAGCTACAGATGACATCATCTACACTGCACTTCGCGATCTCAGCCGGTTGATCGGCAATTATTACACGCATGGAATGGGTAGGAGTATTTTCATTTTCTGGGAAATATGTATGAGAGGTTGAGAGTAAAACTCTGAGAAGTAAATGATATATATATATGAATAATAAATTCACCCACCTGGTGCGTAATGTACTATTAATTGTTGAATTAGTGATATTTGATACATATAATTATATTAATAATTGATAAGTGTTATCATTTTACAATAATTTTGATAGAATTCTGTACGATTTCTTAATTTTTTCAGATACCTTTTCAAATTTACAGGATAAAATTTTCTTGAACTAACTAAAATTGAAATAATTTATTTATTTCAAAAAATTTATGAGAGAACATCATAGTTCTCAAGAAAATGTAGTACTTTGAGTTTTTTTAAGAATTCATGTAATGCAAAAGATTTTCTGGTGTTCTTATGCATTTATACATAGATTTCCAGAATTACGTGGTTAGCAAATCAATGTTTTCTCGATTTTCAAATTTAGATTTATAAAAAAATACAATCAGCATTTTCAAGTTTGTTATGAAATTTGAGTATTTTTGATATTTTTTGTATTACTTGAATAGTTTATATAAGATGACTTGAATTCAATGCTCAAAGAATGAAAATTCTAAAAATCTTAAGAATTTTTATAGTTTTTAAGAAAAATTGAGAGTTTTATTCATAATTTTGTTTCAATTTCAATTTTTCGTATAATTTTTATGCATTTATTGAATTTTACAAGATTTTCTAGCTGCATGAAATTCCAGAATGTAGAACAATGTCAAAACGTTTGTAAATTGTAAAGAAAAGCAATATTCTTTCTCATTTTTAAGACTATTAAGTTGTACAAAAGTTCATTATTGGAATATAGTGTAGTATTATTCGAAATAAACATGGTTAAAGGAATATGTATTTTTATTTGCAACGAACAATTTTTAAAAAAAAAACCTTTAAAAAATACGAAAAATTTTAATAAGTTCTACTATGTTCAATTTTTATACATTTTCGAACATCAACTAACGTTTAGAATCATGAAAATTTTCAAGACTTATGAAAATTTGAAAATTCGTAGAATTTCGAAAAATATTTATAAATTTAAAAAAATTCTTCCATTATCATATTTTTTGCATTGCACACTATATCTGCAAATTTCCAAATGAAAGTGTAAATAAGTCCGACAGAAGTAATAAATCGCGAGTAATTTTAAAGAGTTAGACGAATGTTAATGAAATTACAAAAATTTGTGAAAATTAAAGATGTCTGAAAATAGTTAAATTTGGCAATTAGTATTTTTAATTTCAAGATATTTGTAACATCTTATTGAAGTTAATAAATTTTGAATATTGTGTTGATAATCTTTTATTTCTTTGAGATGTACATGATGCAAGTTATCAATAATTTTCATTTGCAATAAAAATAAAAACTTTAAAAGTACGATTTTTAAAGCTTTCTAATTTTTATGAATTTTCGATGATATTTCATGCATAATACAATCTTCAAAAATGTTCAACGTTTATGAAAATTTGGATAACTTTCTAAAATTATTTACAATTTTCGCATACTAGCAGAGTTTACCACATTTCCATCAACAAATTGAAAGATATTTTCATGTTTGATACGAAAAAAATATATAATAATGAAGACAATATGCAATATTCCTTAATATTTTCCTAAATTCAATAAACATAATAAATTTCTATAAATGTTTACAATATCTTGAATTTTAAATGTTATTTCATTTGGAAAAACTCTAGGAATTTGAAATATTAGAACTCAGCGAAAATTTTCATATTTTGTAAACAAATGTCCTACACATAAAAATTCTCGTAATTTTCTAATATTCAAATTATTGAAATTTTTGAAGTAGGAATATTCTTTTGGGTTTTCATTTGGATTTTATTCTTGAAGTTTTCCTTTATTTTCAATTTGTATCATGTTTCCCCAACATTCGCAATTTAAAAAGAAAATACAAACATTTCATAATTCTGCATATTTTACATACTACATTATCTATCGTCCATTATAAAATACAAACGTCCAAATGATGAACGTTTGACTATGCCATTGAAACACATAATGAAAAGTTATCGTAGTTATCATAATTTTACATTCACTGATGTCAAGATAATACGTTTCGGTTAACTTTGAATTTTTCAAATTCTAATTTTATAATAGTTTACCTAAAAATGTTGTTCACATATAATCAGCAGAAAAACATCATTCACTCTCCTAAATAATAATTACGAATTATATCGTCCCAAACGTTGAATTTTCTATAATATTACACAAAAATTCGTTCATACGAACAATATTTTATATATAAGGAAATGTCTTACTTATAAAATCCATCACAGTCGGATTGATCCTGAATTTTCGCTTCAATTGTTTGTTATGCGATTCTACTGCATTGTTGGTTCTGTCCAACCTACCAAAGCAGCAGTATCCGCTTTTTCGCGAATCGGCCAACCAGTAACTCCGAAAATAACCTTTCCCGAATTCTTCGAATTTCGCGTGCAGTTGCAGGAAGAGATTCTTTTCTTCCTCATTCAAACATTTCATTTTCTGTATGTCCTGCGTTGGGCACATTTTTTCAATGTCCGACATAATCAAGTCGTACCCACCGTCCATCATCCGTTCGGGGATCAAGGGAAGTGCAAAGAATTTTCGCCGAATTAGCGACCAATTTCTTTCCCAATTAGCCACCAATTTTTTTTTCTGTGAAAAGAGAATTCAATATTACATTTCTCATTTGACACCCTCAGATGTAAAACGCAATATAGCCCATGTATTTCAAATGGCTATGTTGCATTTTGCCTCTGAACGTGTTATTTCAAGTTGAGAAAAATTGCACCCTTCGCAATTTTACATACAATGCATGAATGTCAATATCAAAAAAACCTCTTAAATGAACAGTTTTTACGATTTTTGCGTAAGCTGTTTACACGATGTTTACATAGAGTGTGCGTAAACAAGTCCAAAAAGTTATAATGTATGTTGAGGAAACCAGGGGTGGGTCACTTGCGTGTTAAATTTCAATCTAAAAAAGTGGGGGTATATTCAGTATGGAGCGTATACCTTTATATATCTACAATATAGGTATACTTTTTTTGTATGCGCAGTCATTTGTTTTAACCGAAAGTCGCTATGAAGTGGCCCACCCTTGGAGGAAACATTTGTTTATGAACAATTTATACTGAACCTCAACATCCTGGCTGTCAGGACTTTTTTGCAATTTCATGTTCAAAGATTGTATTTCTTTCAGGATTTTGTTTATATCCACTTGATCCATTTTCCTGTGAATTGCCTGGCTATAGTGGAAATAACATTTTTCTTCATTGACCTTGCCAAAAACATTGGAAACCGCACTGCCTATAGCACTCTCGAAATCGCTCATGACGGATTTCACTCTCAGTGAAGGGACGCTCTCTTTGAATTTCCTTAAAACACGCTCATAGGCCTCCTTTGTTTTTCGACTCATAATGGCCCATGCAACAGCATGGTTCTAGCAATGAAAATATAATTTTTAAAATTTGAATGAATAAACGGGATGCGTTATTCTTATAAGTGCAATTTTTTAACCTTCTTATCCCATTGTAACATTATTACCAGCAACTGGTCATGTTTGGATCCCTTTGTTCGAACTTTGGGCGGAACGATTTTATACGTGGCGTCAATTTTCAACTTGCATTGCATTTGCGCTGGTACAAGTTCTTCTTCCATGAGTTCGATCATTTCTTTACTTTGAAACAATATCGATTCAACCTTATTATCACTATCACCAATTGGAGTTCCCAAAATTTCTCCCATGTCATAAGAGATTGTCTGCTCCATCAAATTGGAAGCAAAATCTTCCAAAGATTCAATTCCAACAAACTTTTCTTTTCGATATTTGGACAACCAATACTGCATATTGCTCTTCACGGATATGAATTCTACAGTTTCTGCTGGATGACCATGTTGGAATCTAGAGATCGTACATGACGTATCACAGTTTAACGATTTGAAACCAGTATTTAAAGACAAAAAATGAGAAACCATAAAGAGAAATAAATAGTCTGGTGATGCTTTTGTACACTTATTATCGGCGGGCTCACTACATGCAAGTTCATATATAGATTAATGTTCATCAAACAGTACCAACCTTGGTTGAGCTTTGGCTTCTTTAAAAATCTCTATCATTGATTTACTGCCAGGGGTTTTACATTGTTTGTGCAAATGGCATTTGAATTCACGAAGAAGATTATCCCTATCAAAATCGTGTTGTTCGCATGTGTGTTTATTATGCGTATATTCGAATACATTTTTTTCCGACGAGGTATCAAACCACTTTGAAACCTTTGCTGGACATTTTTACTTGCGTTTATTTCTGCAAATCAAGTATCTGTAAAAGTTACCAGTTTTGTGTTCACGTTTTTTATAAACCCCTAGTATCATATTAATATAATTTTCTGTAGCATGTTTAGTAAAAGCAAAAACGATTTTATCTCAAAGATTGCCGTGTTGAAAATTTCTAATTGGTAAACGTCGGTTTCGGGATCTATTAAAAGTAAAAGATCTTTGAAAAATGCAAGAAGCTGCCTGGTGCACATGGATCCCATAGCATTGAGCGAAATAAAAACCATGAACTCAGTGTTGAAACATATTCTTTCCCTGAGTACTCCCAATTGCAACCTCTTTATAAACGATATTTCGAGACACATTGTTACTACATTGAAAATAATTCATATTATTAATGTACTAGAACACTCGGCGCGCAAAGCGCGCCTCATATTCTAGCATTTTTCTTTTTCTTTTGCTTTTACTTTGATTTTCATATTTTGAATGCATTAATGCCACTATTAATGAAATTTTTTTTTCATTTGATGTGTCTGATATTAACAATTACGAATTTTCGATATTTGTTTCTCCTTTACATATTTATATTTCATAATGCTTTTTCTACTTTCTTTTTTCTTCACTTCCATTCTTTCACTTGCCGAATTTCGCACGTATGCACAATGTTTGTTCTGTTTATACTTGAAAATTTTTTTTTCATGAAACTCCTTGGTCATTGTAAACAACTACCTAACATTTGTATTTATCTTTCAATTTTTCATAATCTTCATGCGTTGATGTTTTTCTTCTCTGTTTCTACAATTTTTATCTTTAATCAATTTGAAATACATGTTTTCCATTCGATTTTTCTATTATTTACTTAAGAAATTTATTAAGACGTTCATTTTTTCCCTCCACCTTTAATTTTAAATTATCATCAAATTATAATTTAACATTTAATAATATCTTCTTCATCATAGCTTCATTGAACTCATATAAATTAGAAAGTAATGGCTCTGAAATTATGCTCAACTATAGAATATTCTTCAACATCATCTTCAGTTTAATTTTATTATGAAAATGAGTTATCATTACTACTATGATCAATGTGATAATACTTCAGTGGAAACGTAATTTTTCGTTATTAATTATAAAATACATTATTTCCAAATAAGCTTTAATTCCTTATGAATAATAAACGAACTCTTTTCCTTGAGTAGATTATAATTTTATAAGGACACTTTTCACAGCATTCCATAAGAATATATAGATGAATATATTATATTTCAAAATCCTCAGGGATTTACAAAATGTTCTAAAAAAAAGTATGAAAAAAAAGAATGTGATAAACGTTTTTATAATTGATTATGCAGGGTGTATCAAAAACCACGGACGATAATTTGCCTGATTTTTTTCCATATTTTTCTGAGTCAAAAAGTCCCCTGCCACTTTTTACCAAACTCAAAAACAAAAAAGATATTAAAATCACAAGTTTTAACCAATAAACGCGCTCCTTCGACAAAGGGGGATAGAAACCTCGGAAAAACATTTACTGAAATTTTCTCCATATTTTTCTGAAGAAAAAAGTACATTGCCACTTTTCTTAAAACTCAAAATCAAAAAAGATATTGGATGGACAAATCAAACAAATTTGATTGGTTAAAACTTGTCCCTCGGATATCTTTTTTGATTTTGAGTTTTAAGAAAAGTGGCAGAGGAGTTTTCTCTCCAGAAAAGTATGGGGAAAATTTCAGTAAATGTTTTTCCGAGGTTTCTGTCTCCACTTGTCGAAGGAGCGCGTTTATTGGTTAAAACTTATGATTTTAATATCTTTTTTGTTTTCGAGTTTGGTAAAAAGTGGCAGCGGACTTTTCGACTCAGAAAAATATGGAAAAAAATCAGGCAAATTATCGTCCGTGGTTTTTGATACACCCTGTATAAAGTTGTATTTCATTTTTTTGTATTTTTAATTGTATCATGTACATATGTATACCTGCCAAGGTTATTAATAGTCATCTGCTAACACATAATTTTAGTTTTTCTTATGTTTTTCTATTCAAGATTTTTTTTTTTAGTATTTTCATTTTTCATTTCATTTTTGAAATTTCCCAGAATTCTCGTGCTTCTTTTGAAATAAATCATACATCAAATTTTATATGCCTTTTTTTACTGCTCTTCACAAAATAAATGAATAAAAATATTTTTTGGAAGGATATTACTTAATATACGATGATCATTTTTATATACAAAAATAGAAAGTTTATCAAATTCAATATGCTGATATGAGATGTAATAACAAAAATTTTTAATTTTTGTATTTAAAAAATATTCTCCATTATTTGTAAAAACTGGTCATGAAATGTTATATGTATTATAAGTGCTACTAATGAAAATCTTCTAACAAAATTTAACATTGTCCTTATATTTTTTTATACCTCCGTTTTATTTTTACTCCTATTTTTCATTTTGTTTTTAAGTTCCATATATACTTATGCTTTTAAAAAAATATAATGAAAAATTTCATTTCATTTGCTGTTTTTCTCAATATTCAATATATATTTTTAAAGTAAATAATTCGTAAAATTGTAATATATTCCAAGTTTTCAATTTATGATAATAAATGAATTGAAATATTAATATAATTTTAGTTGGTGAATGATCATAATCATTCACCAACTAATATTTATTTGTATTAGATGTAATTGACTATTACTATTTTTTATTCGATTATTACGCTCTTACAGCTTAATAATATATTTTGTATTATATGTAATTAACTATAATTATTTGTTATTCCATTATAACGACTTTATGGCTTAATAGTTTATTTTATTTCATTAACTTATAATAAATCAATAGTTTCAATATTCCTAAACATTTTGTAACTTCATGTTATTTTGTTCGTATTATCAAAATTAATTATAAATAATCAAAGTTCGATTTTTCATAATTTGTAATGTAACAATTTATTCTGAATGATACCTACATAAATCAAATTTATATTGATTTATCCTTATTTTTTGAAAATTTATTTCATTCACTTTATCGCAAAATTCAATTCTCGAGATCATTTAAAAAAATTTATTTCATACGTTGTTTTGATTTCAATCAACTATTCACTACAGTAACACTTTATTTATTAGTTCAAATGAAATAATTTATCAAAATGAATTCATAGAATTTATTGTATCATTTCTAAAACTTTTACATAATCCTTATATTTTTTTTTCCTTCGTTTTATTTTTACTCCTATTACTCATTTTATTCTAAAATTCCATAAATTATTATGCTTTTCAAAAATATGATGATAAATTTTATTTCATTCACTTTTTTCCTCAATACTTGATTTATTATTTTTTAATAAAAAAATTTACATTGAGCAATAAACTCTTTGCGTTTATCATATAATAATCAGCATGAAATTCATTTTTACTTACATATTTGTAAGGATATCTTTTCTTTCATATATTTCTTTTTCCATAATGTAAACCCGACACTTTTGTTGCATTTTCTATTTATTGATTATCTATTAATTAACTTTTCTATTTAGCACAATTTGGCATGCATTTTTCTCTTTAATTCGCCTCTCTCTATAAACATTCAATGTATATTTCCAATACATATTTTATTTTTCTAACCGCAACTGTCACTTTTTTCTAATCGAATTTTTCTCTTGAATCCAATGCAAATTAAGTTATAATTAACATTTTCTGCTTCCTGAATTTGTTATTAAAACTCACTTTATCATTTTAAAACTAATATTATTTTACAATATTTTACTGACGTTTTCACATTATGTAAACAAAATTTAAATTGCTCTACGCCTCCATCTTGATTTCAATAACCAATCACGGCACGAATAAAATATCACTACTCTCTGAAGTTAGCTATTCGACATCAACTTTATTATTTAGGATTATTATTAATTAATGCGTATTATAATTTTTCTTAAAATAATTCCTTATATTTTTATCAATTTTTTTTCCATCAAATTTTTTTTATGTAATCCACAACACACTGAACTTTTTTAGAATTAAATTCAGTTTGATTATTTTAACTCTATGACCTTCAACTCTTTGGTAATCTTTGGTTAATATTCTTGTGTTTTTTGAAATTATTGCATTTAATTTGATTGTCATTCAGAAATTCAGCAAAAATCTGCTGTTTTTTTTTAGAGTATCTTTTCATCAGAACAACTGGAAATGTGCAGAAGTCTATTCAAGGTCTTAGTTTTTTGCGAATTTTTGAATACAAAATTTAATTGAACTAATATAATCGAATGAAATATGATATAAACTTATTGGAAATGAAAATTACGAAAAAAAGTAGGATTACTGAAACATACAAAGTTTTTTCACGTATTGCAGTAAAATTGCAAAAATTTATTATATTTGAAATGTCCGTTTCTATGAACTAGTGTATAGCTTTGATTTTGCGGTAAGAATTTGGAAGTAATCATCTCAAACCAATTGAAAAATAGTTTTTTAGTTATTTTTAAGGCATTATATTGGTTATTGTATGATAATGATGTACATTAAATTTCATCTAAGTTGACTTGTAGTTTTTATGAAAACAAACAAAATTTCAACATAAAACGAAAATGTTTTTCTTTTGTAACTAACGATTGAAAGGATGGTTTCAGAAGTTAATTTTTTCAATTACAGTTAATAAAATGTCTGTATCAGCTGTAAGAAAATTTCATCACTACAACTACCAATAACTTCTAAATTTTTGGAGTTGTAAAAAATTTTTCTGATTGTGAACAGGTTATAGTGATTTTATATAACCTACAAAGCAAAGAATAAAACTTGTTAACAGTCAAATATTTTACATATAACACTATAAAAAGGTTGATGATTTTACAAGAAATATACTCCTAAGATTCTAAATAAAGCTCAACATCGAATAAAATTTTTTATTTTACAAAATGAAAAAGAATTTAAACAAAACTATTCCTAGTTATAGAATTATGTGCCTACAGTTCCGAACGTTTAACAAATAAACTAAAACTTTAAAATGTTTGGTAATTCATGTTAATACTATCCGATTTCAATTGAAGTACACCATTGAATTCAAAAATTTTTCTTTATTTGTTTATTGACTGAAAATATGCAAAATTCCGCCGTCACTGCAATAACAGGCACCTGAATGTGGATATTTTAATTGGTTTTCATATAAATGACTAAAATGATGATTTCTTAATGGAAATTATAGCAAATGATGCAATATACAAGGAAAGGCTTCAAGGTCGAAAATTCTGAATGCTTAGCTTCCTGGAAATGTTTAAATAAATTGCCAAAAATCCAGTTCTTATGAAGTTTTTTTAGCTGCTCTTAAACGTTTTTAAGAGGTGTTTCAACCCTTCAAGACAGGGTTTTAAATACCGATTTTCGCAAATCTGAAAATTATATTGGAATGAATTGTTTTAAAAGACGAGTTATTGTAACAGAAAATTAAATAATCAATTTGTTTTACATAAACTTGGAAGATTACTATATCGTCCCTAAAAAAGTTTAGGCTGGCACCATATTTTTATTAAGAAAGAGTTCTCGGTAAAACTGATTAAAATAAGATTTCCAGGGTTTCTGCAAGAATTTTCCGCAAATGTGCAAAAAATGTTTGCAAGATTTTTGCAAATGCAAAAAATTTCGCGACTTTTCATTTGTCGATTCTTACAGAAATATCGAAGTTGTACAACTTCGTCTTTTGAAGGTTTTCTGCATGATGAAAATTCAATTAGATACTTGAATACGATTGTTAAAAAGAAAAAAGAAAAATTTATTGGAACAAAAGAAATTAACAGGAGTTGTCACACAACTTTTGAATTAATGTTTTTTCTTCAAAAAGTTGTTCAACACCTACTTAACATTTTTTTAAAAATATATATAGTATATTTCGTACCTAGGAGAAAAAAATTTCTTGGGAGGGAAATATTTATTTTTTCCCGTAGTGCAAACGATATAATTTATCGTAGCTGCCGAAAAAGTAGGCTTTTACGGCCGCTATAATAAAAATGGTTTTATACAACGTAGGGTAAAAAAGTACTTTTTTGCCCTGCTCTCGCAGAACCAATCACTTTTTTACCCTTTGTTGTATAAAATATTGTACGTACCTTGGACAGAAATGTTTTATTTACGAGTGTGAAGTTTGTAGACCGAGGCGAAGCCGAGGTTTATAATCACACTCGTAAATAAAAAATTTATGTCCTAGGTACGTAATATACTATTTTTTCATAAAAACAATTTTTAGTGCTGTAGGATTGATCCAGTACGTAAATTATTTTCTGAAACGAACAGATAAATCAT
Organism: Platygaster robiniae; assembly: GCA_028476575.1. NCBI lineage: Eukaryota > Metazoa > Arthropoda > Insecta > Hymenoptera > Platygastridae > Platygaster > Platygaster robiniae. Next base: position 28,946,881 of record CM052022.1, read on the forward strand.
TTGATAAATCCATCTGGTAAATCAGTTGATCAATCTACTTCGTAAACCATTCGGTCGATCTATTTGGTAAACAAATTAATTGTGCAATTGGTAAATCCATCTTGTCATTCCACCCTAGCAACATCATTGTCCCCAAACTTTGGAGACACTTGAGTGACCGTTTGGAGACAAGCACGAAATCATTGTTTTTGTCATACAAAACACTAATACTGATTTCGTGACATTAGATCTCAGTTAAAAGCAGCTATTTTGTTGCATTTTTGGCTGAATTTATATGAATAACTCTTCAAATCAAATATTTAAAAATCTATAACAATAATACCGACATTATCGACCCAGGATATAACGTCAAAACTAAACTGCAGTACAGATTGTATTACCTTGCAATTCCTGAAAATTTGTAAAAGTCGGAAAACATTTGAAATTGGACCATTGCTAATATGTACTTTTTAGAAATTCGAGAAATTGGTTGGATTTCAGGTAATTTTTATTAATTTTGTACCTTGTGTTTATTAATATGTTTATTATTGTTTTTTTTTTATACATGGTAATGTGTTTTGAAATAAAAATTTTCTGAAGAAAATCTAAAAAAACTCTAAAAGTGTTTAAAAATCACAAAACTCATTTTTCAAATCATTTAGATTTCGAAAAATCAGAAAACTTTAGAAATTTTAGTAATTCTCAACTTTACTAGAAAAATCAAAAGTTTCGTAGAATTTTAGAATTTGTTCATTAATTCCGTAAATTGTTTTACCTTAACATTAATACCTTTCTTTTATTCCGTGATGAAGACTTGGAATACTTGTAAATTATTGAAAAATAAAGAAAAATCTTGCACTGTTCAATACATTTTCCAAATTTCTAAAAAATGTAAGACTATCACGTCTAAAAGTTTCAGAATTTGATAAAATCAGAAAACATGAAATTTTAAAGAATGTCAATTAGTATCCAAAATTCGAAAAATTTGCGAAATTCAGAAAATGTACGTAAATTTTGTAGATTGTATAAAATTTTTTAAATGCTTCTGTGTAACTACAGAAACTGTGTGTAATGTTCAGAATTATTATAATTCAAAACTTTTTTATTAAAAGCCCAATTTCAAACAATTTTCCTAAATTCTGTAGGTTGTGAAGGTTTAACAAATTGGAAAAATTACAATGTCTAAAGTAAGGTTTTTTGGCGTGGGTATTTTTTGATATTTTACCCATGCTGAATTTCCCAGGTGGGTAGTGCTACCCACCATACCCACGTCTTTCGCAGGCCCTGGTTACAGGTTTTTTTAGATAATGTTTGAAATTTCAAAGATTTTAGATTTATGATAGAAATTGAAAAACATATTAAGGATCCTTGATAATTCAATGATTTTCTAAAATTTTTTAGAATTTTAGAAGTTTTGTAGATAAAGTTCAATCAAATATGTGAAAATGTAAAGTTTTCAAAATTAGGAAAAATTCTAATGAATTGGACAAGTATAGATGAAATCTGAATATTTTTGAATATTTTGAAGTATGTTTGAAATTTTTAAACTTCAGGAAAATATGAAGAATATTTAAAATATTGTATATTAATAAGAACTCTAAAAATTAAAATTAAAATAAGGTTTCTATAAGGATCAAAACTACTAGGGAAGCTTTCTAAAAATATCAAGAAATAGTTTCAGCTTTTTTGGAAGCTTTCCTGCCAACTGGGATATAAATCAAATGAACAGTACCAATTAGTACTATTAAAAAGTATCACTTACTCAACTTTCCCCTTAGTTTTGTGGTCGTAAGAACCTTTCACCCACCAAAGCCTTCCATCGAAAGTTATCGCACCCTCTGAGTTAGACCTCCTTGTCCCTGGAACTTGTGATATTGAATGTTCTGGTGCACTTTCTTCTGAATCCGACATATTTTTTGGTTTTTTTTTTAAAAAAGAAATTGAGAAAAAAGGACAGTTGAGAAACGAGGGATACGCGATTTTTAAGAGAACCACCCTGTGTGGTAAACCGAACGAGAATGAATGTTACTTGGAATGTGAATCGGGATGACCTGCACTGGAAAAAGGATTTGAATTTTCAATGGAAAATGATCAATGAAGAGTAGGGATAGGTATGCGATTCCCCTGGATCCCTTTAACACGTCCTTTCCTAGAAATTGGTGGTAAAATGTTTGGAAATTTTCTTGAACCACAGTTATAATTGAAGACCGGCGAACAATAACCGTCTTAGCAATATAGTTGAGTCACAGTGATAATGCGGTTAGTGCACTTTGGTCATTAATTGAAATACCGAGGTTTTCCCGCTGGTCAGGTGAAATCCAAGGAGCGTTATAATGTGATGTCTTAATACTACCGGAACATACCGGAATAAATCATTTCTAAGAATTTCTTTGTCACGTATGTCTTTGACAAAAAAATTTGAGAATCATATGATTAGATCTATATAGAGAATCTGGGCAATCACCCAAAGCTTTAACTTTGTTGTTTTGAAACGAATCGGAACTTAAACTGGAAAATCGTGATAACGTGATCCAGACATTTTCAGACCATTTTGTCTCGTTTTTCGACCTTAAGACGATGAACTGAATCGAATTTAAAATTTCTTTTATCAATTGCAATAGAGATTTATGTACGTGATTTGTCAATTTACTTTTTCGTTAATCGTTGTCGATCAACGAAAAATTCGTCCTGTTTAACATAGAATTTAACGATCATAGTGAAAAGCGATTTTTTCGGGATATTAAATGTTATTGACGTGCGGTTATAAAAAACGTGTACATAGATCTAAAATTTCAAGACCGCAAATGCGTATTGTTTGTAAACGCTTTTGAATCATTAGATACGTTTTGCACCACACACCTTGATTAACAATGAAATGTAAATTATCACTTCAAATTGTTTGTTATTAAAATCGTGCACTACGCACTATCATAGAAAAAAGATTACAAAAAAAAAGTGTCAGTGATTTAACAACACAGTTGATACATTATTTTTTATTTGAGAAAAATCATCAATTGAAAAACTAAGAGAAAAAAACAAAGAAATAAAGGATAGAAAACATGCAGTTTTAAGTTTTTTCATGAGGCTCGACACAATTTTATACAATATCTAGTCATTATACTTCTTTAATTGGAAAGATGAAAAACCACTGTTTTGCAGCGCACATAATTTTTGTTTGAACTTTTTTTAAGCATGCTGGAAAAAAGTTCAAACAAAATTTATGCTTGCGCAAAAGAATGCATTTTATAAATCAGTACTCTAGAAACCAAAGTTATCATGAACTTGAAATTTTCATAGATTTCATAGACTAACACATACTCGTATTTATAACTTTAATTGTTCGAAATAATTAGAGTAACAACAATTAGTACATAACAACTCCACTAATTTTAGTTGTTATATAACAACTAATTTTTGGAAAATTCGTTTATTTAAACAATTTTTTCAAACTAATTATTGCGAAATTTCTTTATGCAAGATATATGTCATTTTCATGGTTTTTTGGGTTGCTGAGTGAGGATTTGATATTGTTTTTCAAAATTCTTCTGTTTGAAATATTCCTTGAAACAAATTATTGTGTTTTTTTTCTCAAGATTCATGTCCTTTTAATAGTTTTTTGGGTTGATGCATGGGTAAGGATTTGACATTGTCTTTGTAAAATTCTTTTGTTTAAACAAATTGTTTTAAAATTTTCTTCTACAATATGTATGTCCTTTTCATGGCTTTCTGAGTCGCTGAGTGAGGATTGAGATTGTTTTTGTAAATTTTTTTTTGGTAAAAATACTTGCGTGAAAAAATTACTGTCAATTTTTTTTTATAAGATATATGTGCTTTTTACGGTTTTTTTAGGTTGCTGCATGGGTAAACATTATTTAAGAAAATTATAAATGTAAACAGTTTATTGAAAAAAAATTATTGAAAAATTTTGTTTGTACATGATACGTGTACTTTTTATAGTTTTTTGGGTTGCTGGGCATGGATTTCACATTGTTATTTAAAAATTTATTTATTTAGATCAGTCATTGAAATGAATGATTGCAAAATTTTCTTTCTACAAGATAAACGTCCTTTTTATGATTGTTTGTGTTGCTCGGCAAGGATTTGACATCGTTTTCAGAAAATAAATATATTCAAACCATTAATTAAAACAAATTATTTCGCAATTTTTTTTACGAGGTTTAAAGGCTGTACACAGTTTTTTAATAACTAGATAAAATTATGACATTATATGCCGAACAACTTATCATTTCAACAATTAGTTTAAACAAATAATTGCGAAATTTTGTTTCTGCAAGATGCTCGTGCTTTTTAATATTTTTTTCGGATGCCAAACCAACATTCAGAAAATCAACTAAATTTTTAAACGTTTTCTCTCTTTATCAATTCTATATAATTTTTCTGGTAATAGCTGATATTTCAGAATTAATTACAAACAGTTTTTTGAATTCAGCAATTACGATCAAATCGTAAACTTGGAACATTTAGGAATGTGGGTATTTTAAAGATTCCAAAAAATTTTGAGCGTCGAAGACTCGACCAAATTGAAAAATTTTGAAAATGTGCTAATTATATTGATATCATGTTAATCTTCAAACAGTGCGAAATATTTTTAAATTTTAATCACAAAATCTTTTACAATTTGAAACTTATGGAAAATTTATAACTTTTGACAAGTCTAAAAATGCTCTGAATTGAAAATTTTTTAAAAATGATGCAGATTTTGAAAATATTATGGGAGGTTTAAATTATTGAAAAGTTCTTAAAATTTTAATCCAATTTGTGAGCATATGTTTGAATTTGGTAACTCTTTCAATTCAGTATTTTAAAATTCCAACTCCTAAGAGTTTTCATGATTACGAAATCATCTAAATACTTGAATTCTAGGAAATAAATTCATTTTTCAACATTTAAAAATCGTTGCGATTCTGAAGATTTTATGAATTTGATAAAAAAAGATATTTTTTTTCGCACTGAAATTCACACACTTTTTTATCTAGGTCGCCGTAACAAGGTATTATAAATTTGTTGTCCGAATGTTCGGAATAAATAAAACTATTGTAAATTACTTTAGCTTTGATCGTTTTTTGCATAACCACAGACACTAAAAATTGGAAGTAAATATTTATTATTCTTTAACCATTTCATATGTAGCATGCAAATTAAATTACGCGATGTTAAAGCCTGAATGTGTAAAACTGAATGATATTTTTGTGTCATTGTTTCTTCATTGTACTGGTATTATCGAGTCTGAAAATAGTTTTAATCTTTAGCCTTAGCGGAGAATTTTTTTTCATGCATGAAAATTTATCTACATTATCGTTATGCCTGCGATCACATGGTGACGTGAATTTTTCGTTTTCAGTCTGCTAATGATTGTTAATAGTGTAATTCACTCTAGCTGTGGCAAAATTTTTATAAGTTCAATCTTTATTGATATCACTTGAATCGCCAGCAATTTCAAACTCATTCATTTCTTACATCGCAATAGAATTCCATAATAATATTAAGTCCTATATCTATAAAGTTAGATGATATTTTCGCGAAATTCTTTTTTTATTATGCCAGTATTGTCGATTTGGAAAAAGTTTTTTATCTTTGGCACAACCAGATAATTTCCATTTCTGCATGAAAATTCATCAACATTATTATTATGTCCGCCATTCAAACGTCACATGAATTCATCTTTGTAGTCTCGAAATATTTAGTTGTCAATATTGTATATAACTTAAGCCATTAATCTTTTATGGACTCAAACTGTCATTATTATAATTATTATTATTATTATTTTGCGAATTTCATTAACCTCGAACTAATTTTTCTGTAAAGTGGTTACACTAGCGCACACACTCCAAGTCCTATATCTGTTAAGCTTATAAATATGTTGTAATATTTTTTTATTGCCCTCGTATAGTCAAGTGTATTAATGGTTTTTATCCTGAGTGCCAAATGGGTCTACTTTTTTCGCACTGAAAGTCACATACCTTTTTATCTAGGTCGCCATAACAAAGTAATATAAATTTGTTGTCCATATAATAATAATCTATAAATAAATACCGACATGTTTTCTTTGCAATAAATAGCTCGTTATCAAAGTTTCCAAAGCAGATCGTGGACTACGTAGCATTATCTGAAAAAAAGAATGGTCCACAAAGTAAACAGAGCACTTTAGAGACAGATAAATTGAAATAATTTAATTTAAAATCGATTTTTATTTTTTTCTACTCATTACTACGATGATAAAATAATTGAAGAGACAATTTTTTATTTTTATCGGATTGTTAATAACATTTAATTAACGATAAATTGTTGACATCTCTCAGAGACACAGTTATAAATGTAAAAACTAGGGAAAATTTATTAAAAAAGTTGGTTTATTGGTTTTACATATTCTTTAAGATGGGGATATAATTGTAGAGCTGATAGATAGTATTTATAAGATTATTATTACAATAAATGAACAATATGTTTTTGTGATCTCTCAAAAGCATACACAGTTATAAATTATAAACATCATAAAGATGTAAAAAACTTCTACCAGAATATTTTTAGGCAAATAATTATGAGTATGTGAAGTTCAAACTTTACATTTACAAAGAATACAAATAGGTTTTGAAAACTTAAAAATTTGTTTTTATCAATGACGAATGAAAATGTTTTATTTGTTATTTTCTGGAAATTATTTTTAAAAACCTGTTAATATGCTTATCAAAAAGTAACTACAGTTTTACAAAAACTACCATTTTGATGAAATAATTTTTTTTGGTTGAACGACACTTTTTTGTTTTTATCGCAAGATCAAGATAAAAAAAAGGTGTAATATTTTAAAAAATCCCTGCAAGAATATTTTCGGACAAATAATTATGAGTATGTGAAGTAAAACTTCTTATTTTTTAAAAAATACAATTGCATTTTGGAATTAAGGTATTTTGTTTGTTAAAATGACAATTGAAAGAATTTTTATCTACTAGTTATTTTAATGAATGTTCTTAAAAACCTGTCTAAATTATTATCAAACAGTAACTGCAGTTGAAAAAATTCATTTTGATGAAATAATAATAATTTGTTGAATTTGTGAAATTGACAATGATGATTGAAATAAATTAAAAATAGATGTTTTCTTTGTTTGTTTACATATAAAATAAAAACTTATCTGATTGCAGAAATCCGCTCCACCATTTTCTGATTTTCCCAAATCTTGCATAAACTGTCACGATTAATAAAAAGAAAATTAACTACATCATTAATGTATCATAAAAATAAGTGCGTAAGCCGCGCGCGACACACTTCCTATACGTCAACTGACGTCAACAAAAACAAATAAGACGCCATTGATTTTCAATTTCAAATATTTTTCCCGCGGCCACCAGAGGGCAGGAGCTCACGAGAGGCGTCCGCCATTTTCGGGACGATTTATTTCTGGACTATTTGACCATACCCTGTAAAAGCCGTCACTGGTGTAGATGATGTAGTTGCAAAAACTGCGGTTCTCTTGATTATGTCGAGTCCGATACTCTACACCATTCATCAGAGCTTTCGAAAAGTGCCGCATGACTGTATTGCCGTCGATGTTAATTTCATCAATCCGATTCACGAGCAAAATTTCTTCTGCGTTGGCATGTAGATCGGTTGTATGTTTCACAGCGAGCATGAATTTTCCTGTTGAAACATCTGGCGGAACATCCCATTGAGCACCTCGAATGTATGTCCAAATTTGTTCACGTGCAACTTGGGATACATCAGGGTTGTTCACCTCTGCCTCGATGAATTTCGATAACAGGAATCGTCGAACAATCTGAAGTGCGCATGATGTTGGAGATGTCACGTAAGCCAGCATGCGCCGATGCCAAGCCTCGTAGATGGCGCCAGAATTTGCCCATATTGGCCCCCAGTTCCGAATGGTTCTTCCAAGATGAAGCAACTGGTGGATGTTATAGGACATGTGTAAGTCACCAAAAAAGTTGCGGAAAATGTCAACGAACTGTCTTAGGCGTTCTTCTGCACCTTCCAAATCTTGAAGAGTGAATCTGTCGCTATTAAGGATGAAAGTCGCTTCAGCTAATAAGCGTAAATGGCGCACGAATCTCAATTTTAAGACTCCCTCAAAACACGGAATGGCACCAAACAGAAGGAAGTTCCTCCACTCAGTTCCTTTCCACATCTTCCATGTATTTATATCTCGCATCCGACGTGAAACTTGAGATGGGAATTTTATGGATGGTATTCGGTGGTTGACGACTAATAAATTCTGTGTCCTGGATCCAGCGATGAACCAGTCGATGTCGTTCTTTGGTATAATCATTGTAAAATATTGTTTCATGACTCCTTCGTATAAGTTATGAAATGGTTCTACGATTGGCCCTTTGTCAAAACGGAAACCTGTGAGACGATAAAGAGCAGACATTCCTTTGAAACCCATAACAGTCTGATTGGTTCGGGTAGCATCGCGCATGTTGGTCCGTATTGATTGATCAGTCCTGATTGGCCCCACAGCGTTTGGATAAAAACACTTAGAATATACGCGATTAGGGCCTTGTACCCTGATCCTTTGGGAAACGATTTCACAGAAAGTGCAACCGTTGCGAGCGTTATGCCTCATGGCTCGCAAGGTTGGATATCGGTCCTCGCAATCAGCACACAATATCAACGTGATGAATTTGGTAACAACTTGCACACCAGGGGAAGGGCTCCAAACAATGCCGTTGTCGTACAAATCCAGTAGCTCCTGCACAACCGGACCCAGCAGCGAATGGGTTGGGGCTTTGATTTTAGAAACCCAGACTCCAGCTAACAAAATGTTCTTTTTGCGACCATTCGGCGACAGCTCGTTTACTTGTAACAGTACGGGGCATGCCTTGAGCGTCGAGGACTTCGTCAACTGTACATGGTCAATCCACATTGTGAATGATAAATTAATATGTATCAGTTTCTAAATTTTGTGGATCCGGAACGTGTAAAAATTGGCCTTCGCCACACAATTTTCGAAATGCCTCTCCGTCAAAAAGATCGTTATAGCCAATAACTATCCCTTTCTCACGAGTAAATCGATATCTGACATCCTTGGAAATGCCTGGTTTCCGGAAAAACTCTTGCAGCTGCGACCTTAGATTGATGCGAATATAAGTCGCGAGGGGTTGCGATTTTTTTCCCGGGCCACATTTTCCACAGCGACATTCTCTAGTGAGTTCTTTGGTTTCGCTTATCACATCTTTGCATTCTTCACATTTGTGAGTGTACGAGAGACAGTCTTCGTTCAATCCTATTGTTTTCCAAAATGACGCCATATTTGTGGGAATACGCGGTTCGTTTAATGAAGTCGACAGCCATTTCAAACGCTTCATTAATGATGAGTAAGTTTCTCTCGACACTATATTTTGTGTCAGGTTCACCAGAAAGTGATCTCGGGCACTGATATCGAGATGAGGTCCATTGTCCTCCCCCCAATTCGGAAGTCTTGCAAAACGAGCATCAATATCATTGACTTCGCCATTGATGAAAGGGTCTTGCCATCCCTCAATATGGTCATTGTCTTCAACTTCGTCAACGTTATCGATGTTTTCCAAATTCGCGTCGATTTCTTGCACTTCTGGCATGATATCAGGCTCGGGATCAGAAATCTGCGCTTCAGCATACTCATTGTCTTCATCAACTGCAAGGTCGACAGATTCTGCCATAGAAACGTTCGAGCCGCTTCCTTCTGAGTCTTCGGACATCTCTGCATTGTCCATAATTGAAGATTCCGACTGTGAATATTTAACGCAAGATTCTAAATGTAAAATCTGTTAGTTTAAACACGGTCTACATTCATGCCTCGTTACACCGACTTTCATAATTGCATTTTTACTAGAATTTTTTATATAGCATCACCGTCTCGCATCTAGTTTTGCAGTGAATGTTTGAACATAATGTTGTATGACTTGCATGAAAACAAGCTCAAAATTTTTTGAATAAATTGTTCCTTATTCCTTACAACAAAAAAAACGAAAAGTATAGTTTTTGAAGAGACTTAAATCACCTCTGGAAATATCTGTTTTTATACGCTTCTGATAGGTGGCATGGAAAACGTGGCAAAGTAGTAGAGGTTTTTTGCGTAGCTGTGTAATTGCTGGGAGGGTGCGGGAAATAAAATTTCATATAGGTCGGGACGGGTCAGAAAATATGGCATCGTATCAGGAAGGAATTTTGAAAAGTCTTCGAATCCCTAAAAGTTTGGAAATCACGGGAAGTTTCGGAATATTGAAAGTCCAGGAATCCTGAAAAATTCGGGTGTAACGCGAATTATTTGCAAAAGAAATGGTTAACTCGAAATCCTGATATTTGAAAATAGGAATACTTTTGATTATACAAATATTTACAAAAGTACAAAGGTGAAATTATGAAAATATCGAAATTTCTAGACTCTGAAACTTCTACATACATGAAAACTTCACAAATTGCGAAATTTATAAAAAATTATGAAACACAAAATCAAATAATATGTTCTCTTTCAAATTTTTGGAAACTTTGGAGTTTACAAACGTTGCTGAACACTTGGAAATTATAAAATTTTGATAACTTCAAAATCACAAATTATATCGAAATTCAAAATGGCATACCCTGAGTTTAAGGAATAGTTCGTAAAGAATAGTTTGTGAAAAAGTCATTTGAAATTCTTCGATTAAAAAACATACAAGGTTTGTAAAACTCACGAGATGTCAGATTTCACAACTTCATGGTTAAATAAATACAGAAATTTTTGAATGTCGAAAACGTTGAGCATTCCAAAATTGGACAACTTTTTTACTTAAGAACCTTTATATACGAAATTCAGAAAATACTCAGGTTTCAAACATTATAATACTTGAAATCTTGTTTAATTTTCAGAACTGTAAGTACGTTGAAACATGATGAAATATTTTATCGCAACTGTTTTTTCATTTAACAGCTCTTGTACATTATCAAAAACTATGAAATATAACAGCATACAGAAAACTTAGACGATTTTTGTTGAAAAAACTGCAAAATTCTGAAGTTTTTACTTTTGAGACTTGACAGAACTCTAAAAGTCCAAAATTTAACACTGCTAGTTAGAAATCATCGACGAAGGAAAAAAAATATATTACTGACTTATAATGAATCATATTTATTTGGTACAACGTACAACAATTTAGTTTATCACATGATTTTTCTATTGCATGTGACGGAACGTAGAATTCTCCTCCTCGACGCTCATACTTCCTCAGTTGTAGCGTTGTCAGTAGCGTTGTCAGTAGCGTTGTCAGTAACGTTGTCAGTAGCGTTGTCAGTAACGTTGTCAGTAGCGTTGTCAGTAACGTTGTCAGTAGCATTGTCATCTATGCTTTCGGCTTCGATTCCATCGTCTTCCTTGTCTGATAATTGCTGACTGTCGGAATTTCTTGCATTACCTATCTTGTTAGAAATGTCTGTGAAACGCTCTTTTCGTAAAAAAGAACTAACAACTTGTCTCACATAAGCTGCCGTCAATTCCCCTTTACCCTTCATTTCTATGGCGAGACTTTTGCCATTTCGTTCCAATTTCTGGAATATTCGCGCTAATCCTAGAATGAATAAATTAATATCATTGTAGTTCACGCCACTCAAAATTGACCTTCTCGATGAAAGTGTACTTACGCAAAACTTAGAGAATATCGCTATCTTTGAACTCTATAAAATTCTCTGTCGGGACATTGTCTGGTTTTCAGAAATAGAATTTTTTCCGGATATCTTCTTCCCATGTGCCACGTATGCTTTCTTTTACCCGAACAGACATATTTTTTGTATCTCGCGCTTTTTCGTAATTTTGAACTTTCAAAAAAAGCCCAGTTTTTTTTCCAACCTCAACCAACTAGAACCACAAAATCACGAGAGTTCAAAGATTGAAAATTCAATAACTATCGAAAATATAACTGACGTTACAAATGTACTGACTTTGGAGTTCACTGGTTGCGAACACTGCACGCTAGCCGTGGGAGATATTACAGTGTTCAATGGGGATTTGAGTATCTCTTTTGACGCCTGTGAATGATTTTCAATCTTGTTATTAATATCAAGCAATGACTGCTTCATATCTTGTGCCAACTTCAGTTGTTCGCTCAACAAAACGATTCGCAAATCTTTTTCGCGTATTACCTCCTGCAGTTCCGAACACTTATTGGTCAGTTAAAGTATTTGAGTCTTCAATCCAGCGATGACTTCTGACTCGACGGAAGGGGCATCGAGACTCTATTTATAAGGAATCATGTGTCCAATTAATAATACAGGAAAAATCTATCGATCGAACAAGACTTAAAGCTTTAGACTTCTTAGCATTATTATTCATTATAAGTGGCCGTCCGTATATTGCGTCAATAATGACGGGGGGATGGGGTGGAATATTTGATTTTTTTTTATTACGCGGGAGTGAGGGGGGGGGGCGGGATTTCAAAAAACTAATTATGTCATTCTTTTTCGAGAATTCTCTTGTTTTTTATACGTAATCTAATGATTTCTTATGCTGAATGAAAGATTTTGTTCAATGTGAAGAGATGTTAAAATTTCGCGACGTATATTGTGATATAAAAATAAAACTACTGAGTCTCGGATATTAAGGAGTAGCTTCATCTATATTTAAAGAATTTAAATTCATGCATATAAAGAAGCTGAGGAAAAGTCAGCATGAACTTGCAAAAAAATTATCCATTGATATGTAAGTTTTTTATAAAATTTAGTCAAAAAAATTTGGACAGAAACGTCATGACGCAATATGTAAACAACTAGTTATAAGAAAAATTTGAATGAATAAATAGCAAATGTATTTGACTCACTTCAGAGATGTGCTGTGGTATTGTCGCGTCAATTTCGTCGTTGAACTGCAGTGGACTTGAACTTCTAGCTTGCTCCTCACAAGAAACCTATATACGTGCAAAAGTTTTGTGAAATTTCAATCAACCAAGAGTGATAGTATCATACGGTAAAGTTTAAATACAAGATAGACGAACGTATTTACATTTTCATAATTGTCGAAACCCTCGATTTCCGCAAGTAACTTTAGATCGTCATCGCGTTGTTCACGGTCACCAGCTTCTGCAGCTAATTTCTGTAACATCCTTAATATTAATCTAGTGACTCTAATGACGTGATATATGAGAATTGTTTTGACTTGCCTTTTTTTGTTTAGCTTCTGCTTTTTCATCATCAACAGCTTGGCGCGTTGTCTTTCGCTTTGCCGAAAAAGTTAGTTTTCGTGGCGGATTTATCTGCCTCTTTTCTCTTACTGGTCCTTCAATATTGATAAGTGTTACAAATGCAAGTAAGTTAAAATAGTTAGCTTGAACGGTATCGGAAAACAGACTGATTATTGTGACTAGTTTTCTTCAGATAAATATATTTATAATATTTTACTCTCAATGAACTACTACAGTGTACGTGAATTATCAACAAAATTTTACCTTGAATATTCTCATTCCGTCGAATGGTAATTTTCTTCATAATGATAAATCGGAGTGGACGGTTTCCAGTAAATGAAGGCTGGCAACGTCGCACTTCAATTGTACGGAGACGCAGTGGCAGATTTAGATTAACACTTTCAAACTTTTAAAATAAAAAAAAAAAAAAAACACTTTCACGTGAACGATGTTTCGGAGCCAATTGACAGTTTTCACTGTTTTTTGTTAAGTTTTCGATTTGCTTTGGAACACTCTTCAGGACTCGGCACGTGTTTTAGGAGGAGGAACGATGTTCGCTGTTTTAAGGTCTCGTGCTGACCTTTCTTCAAAAAATTTTGTTCAATTAAACCGATTTCACAAAATTTTTCTTCGCTCGCCCTTGCTTCTCACTCTCAGCAGTCCATATAATAATCCCAAAACCTGTATGAAAAATAAGTGATACATTATCACACTTGCAGGAAGAAATTTTGTTTGCCCAGAGCGGCACTTAACGTAAATCCGCTACTGGAGACACAGGTGCTCTTATCGTCGAAAAATTACGAGCATGTTGTTACCGGGATAGGCATGTTACAATTTATCTAAATTATTTATAAAAAAATATATGCACATAGTTTGGTAACTAAATCATGTAATTCATTTTTAATCGAATTGAATTTTCTATTATAATTAATCAATTTGAATATAATTGTTTACAGAAATTGTTCGGCCAAAATTTTTTTTGAAATTGAAATTCATTCCAAAATATTTTGAATTGAAAAACCCTTTTTTTTTGCATTTTCATGTGGAGTCATAATTTTTCAATCGATGTTACATGAAATTTGGTAATTTTCCATCAAAGTATTAAAAGTTTACGACCTATGTTCGGTATGGAATTTTTCATACGCTTTGGAAACCTTCAAACTAAACTTTTTCCAAATTTTTTTCATATTTTTCCGAGTCGACAAGTCCATGCTACTTTTCACAAAACTCAAAATCAAAAATGATACTCGGGTCACAATTTCCAACCAATTAGATTTCTTATTTATTTATTTTGGTAAACTCGTAATGAACGCACGGCGCTCGACGCATGACGCGGTGCTTCAAGTCGACGCGACTCCAAGAAGTCATTTATATTAAAAAAAAAAATATTCAACCTACCACTCTGAAATTTTGCATATATATATTCGTAAGAGTATGATGCAAAATTAACGCCAAAAATTTTTGATTTTTACTATGTCGCTTTTGTTATAATTCTATTTGTTTAAGAAACTAGGGCTTACTTGCATAAATAAAAACAATTATGACTGTTTCTACATTAATACATAAAACTTATACATTCATTAATATCGAGTAAACATATCACAATTTTGAATGAAATATTTTACTATTGATAAAAAATTTCCGGAAGTTGTAAATTTTTTACTTTGGAACTTAAAAAAATCGAAAACAGGTATCGATAAAAAATGCATTAAAAACTGAAAAAAAATGTTTCAGCCCAAAAATTTTTTTAGTGGCAAATACTTGGTTAAATGACCCTTATGTTCTATTATCTTTTTTGATTTCTAGTTCTGTGAAAAGTGGCAAAGAAAATTTATGAAAAGTTTAGTTCGTTAAGTCTACCTCCGCTTATCGTAAGATCGCATTTACTGTTTAAATTTCCGGCTTGGATAGCTTTTTAAATTTTGAGTTTTATAAAAAGAGGTCAAGGACTTTTCGACTCGAAATCAAATAAGGAATCTATGATTTTTTAAATTTATTTTTTTTTTTTTTTTATGCGACTTTTGGGACACCCTGCATACGTCCGAATTACGGTTTTCGTTTTTGAATTTAATAATCAGTTCAAAATTACTAATGAATGAAAGCGTTGCGCCGAGGAGCGCCGATGTAGTGCAGAAGGTGAAAAGTGCAATTTTTGACGTTAGAAAATTAAGTGAAAAATAAAGGGTTTAATTAATGTCCAATATTATCTTGTAAACATTGTTAAAAAAAAGAAATTGAGTCAAGCAAATAGTGTTATTGTCATTAAAAGAATTATAAAATTTGAAATGTATATTAAAGTGCTGTCATTTGTGGAATAATCAATGACATCAATGTTTTAATGTATGTTGACATTGCTGGCAAGTTTGTGAATTAACGTGCAGACGTATTTACTTGCACACGCTGCTAAATTTAACGTTCTGTGACTATGCCCGAAACGTGTGCACGTAAGGATCATCCGTATGCTGTGTGATGCTTTTAGGGGAAGGGGGTGAGGGCAGATCGAACGTCACGCTCCATGTTTAAATTTATTGAGAATATAGAGAATCGCGTCATGATGGGGGAGGAGAGTCAAAAAATCTTGTATTTCGCGTCACGCAGTATATGTACGGCCCCTAACGTGTACACGTACATATACGTTAAACGTGAGTATAAATAGGCACTTCCTATAATTTATACCAAATTATAGCAGATTTCCACCATACTTCATTTGTATTATTTTCATTTGTATTATGTTCATTTGTATTATCATATTATAGTTGTACCCGATTTTCACCAAATCACATCAACAAGTTTTTTTCAACACTGATGTGTACGCACGAGGCATGAAATAAACTGTGCGAAATAATGCATCGATGCTTATCAATATCGCTCACTTACCCTAGGAAAAATCGGCAATCCCACTAATATTGATGCATGAGCCGCGAAACTCAATGAATAACACTCGAAACAACTTTAATAACCTTGCTTCAAAATCGAAAAAAAAAACACAAATACGTCAAACACTTCGAGGCGTGTCAGAACTGGTCAGCTGTCAGAGCTGTGAGAGCAAGAGCAGCAGCTGCTCATAAAAGTCCTGAAATGTTCTTCTGGGTGGCGCACGCTCTCATGCGAATTTCTACGTAATCATAGGTAATCTACACTACCTACTTCATGTTTGACAGTTTTCATGTAACGACAGATTTTATTTTTGGACTTTTTGAATTATTATATGTGAAAAAGCAATTATTAACCAGGTAATAATTGAAAAAAAGACATTTGTTTAGGTTCATAATCGAAAATAAGACATTCTAGGGTGAAATTTAGAAGAATTTCATCAAAGAACGAAGTGGGTACGCAAGAGGAACGCAACTTCGTTCTTCTTCCGTTCCTCTTGCGTTCCCGGTCTTTTGCCAGGGCAAAAACATTGATTTTCAGTACCTTCGTTCTTTTAATGGTTTTATGTGTTCCTATGGGTATTTACTAATAAATCTTAACATTAGTACCAAAAAAACCCCGCGAAACCATTTGGTTTTTTACTAATTAGGATTTCTGTGATTTCGAGGATCAGTATAGTGCCAATATGCTGAGGGTGCCCTTGTGGCGCGAAAATTAAAAATATCGTGTTTCCCTCGTATTTGCATCTCAAATACTCGCGATGTAAACGTTTTTTAATGAAACAACGTCAGTAACTAGATAATAATATTCAATCAACAAACATCAAAGACAATTGTAAAATAAGATAGTAATTAGATGTTATGAATGTTTAGTAAAGAAAAATTGAATTTTTTATGTTTAAATTCCGGAACGTTTTCCCATGCTTTTTTATAACGCTGATCATACACTTTCTTTTTTTCGGGAGGCATCGTATTGGAAATTATTCTATAGTATTATTTCATAGCACAATGTGATCAAAAATCCGAAAAATACTCCAATTTCTCGACCGAAACGTTTTTACATATAAAAATGTCAAACTCGCAATCACTTTCAACATTCATTTGTTTCAGTTTTGACATATCCACATATCCATATGTGATCTACATATAAATTTTCTTTTCTCAATTCGGGGATTTTCCGTTTATTTTGTTGGCACGTTCTAACAAAACCAGCCAACAACCGGATTTTTTATACAAAAATGAAAAATCCCTAAATATATAGCTATGTAACCTTTATCCCTAGATCCATCCCTGAAGCAGATCAAAATCCCTAAACTTATCCCTAAACATTCTCCATCCCTAGATTCATCCCTGAAGCACATGAAAATCCCTAAATCTAGGGATCAAATCCCTAATCTGGCAACACTGATTTTCACTCGATCAAAACAGTTGAGAATCGTGAACAACCTCGGGCGCCTTCGGCGCCCTCGCATGTCACTCGAGTCGACTGTTTTGATCTTGTCTGAAAAATACAACTTCTGTCCCAAGAAGCGAAATATACTATTTTCAGACAGCGCCATTTACGTAATGTTTACAAACAGCGCATAAATCTTCGAGTTTAATGTCCATGGACGCGAGATATACGGTTTTCGCGGTTCTCAGGATTCGATTTTCATGTGTTTCGTTGGTCTTAAAAGTGACCGAACTCGAAAATTTTACGTTTTTTTTCGTTAAATTATTAATAACTATGAAAACTCACATAATATTAAAAAAACAAGGCCAGATTCCGAAAGTAGATAAAATTTCAGCTCCGAAAATCCTTAGCTGGATTTTTTTCTAAACTTTCTACATGGTTTTTTTTATCGCTCAATAGTTGGTCGAAAAAACGTCCGTTTGGGCGCTAATGGTTTATAGAGTTTATATTATTTCTCAATTTTACGTAGCCTTCCTCGAATGAATATTGTAATGGATGCTTAACCATTTTTTTATGCAACCTACACTAGGAACTCTAAGGTGTCCGGAGTCAGACGCGATCGAGGCGATCGTTAATTTCGTTACGCTTGAGAAATTGACGCCGCGAGCAGCCCATGCGCGTAGAACCTGTCGAATTTTTTCCTCCTAAACATGGCCACATATGCTCCGTAAATTTCGTGGGCTAGTATTGCCTGTGTGTTACGCCACTGGAAGGGTCGAGAGCGCGATCGCTTTCTCGAGCGAAACTCGTGTTCCCCTGTGTTTCCCGGTAAACGCAGCGGGACGCGACACGATCGAGGCGGACTCCTTAGAGTTCATAGTGTATCTCTTTTTTTACACAATTTTGCAATGTCCATAGTCATCGATTCTTTTCTTCAATTAACTCCATATCTATCCATATAAATGAATCTCTCATTGAAATATAAAAAGTAGTCAAACGAAGTATTTAATCGACCGGAAAATACGAGGAAAATGCAGAAATAAAGTAAAAAATATAAGTTTTAAAGAATGGAGATTTTGAATTTTTCAAAGTTACGATTGTATTTGATTTTTGACTTAACTTGTGCGTTTTTGTTTTTTCATAACAATTTAATATTTTTTCGAGAAACTTGGTACATATTATTGAGCATGTCAACAAAATGACGAATTTTTAGTAGTTTTGAAAACTGTCTACCATATGGCAATGCTCGGTTATGCTTGACTATGAAACTATCATAGTCATTCCATAGCCGACCTTGTGTGAGAGATATAATAAAAAAATGAAATATTAGTAGACTTTAGAAGCGGTTATCTTTTTTATCGTAAGAGAGTCAAAATGAATGACAATTTAAGGTATGGCAGTTTGCCTCGTTCTGTGCAGTGATTCAACCCCGTAACAGCAATTCGCCCCCCCCCCCCCCCCACCCAAGATTATTAATTTTAGGCCAACGGCCATATTTTGGAAAGGTTAAATTAAAGACAAAAAATTTAAGAACTTTTTTTACGAAAGTTGCGTTTTGTATTCAGATTACCCATCAAATGATACAGTAGGACGTCATAGTTCGTTCCTCAACATCTGCCTCTTTCCGGTGACAGAGTGAGAGGAATTTCAATAATGCGTCACAATGCTCTACAATATATAACAAGCGCCAGAATTTTGGTACGAAAATGACTTAACGTATGCATTGTGAGTCACTGTGACTTGAAATTTGAGGCGAACAGGATTAAATCTCTCGAAATGTCGAGAATCCAGTGAAGCATATTTGAATTTTTTTCACGCTTAATCAGATTTCTTGAACTACAACTTCCTGAACGAAGACGTCCTAAAGTATGTTACTTCAGCCTCGGCTTAATCGTTGTACATGAGATAATAAAAGCCTCGAAATCGAGCCGCGATGATTTACCCCTACTTCCTCTATGAGTGTTATAAAATTTTGAAGAGTTATATCGTTAATACTATATATAAGAGCTCGATTAAAATTTTGCAAAGAATGTGACAGTGAAAATTTTTTATCATTATTAGCATGTGATTTTTTTCTATTGAACTGTAATCTATGAAAATGAGCTTTATAACGCCAAAAGATTCGCCTTTCGGTGAGATTTAACCTCATCCATACAATGAAAATTGCATGTTATTTGAGGACGTCAACACTAAGGAGCCTCTACGGAATGATGACGGTTGATGACAGGAAGGAGGGGGGGTTAAAACATGTGAAAAATCGATGACGTAATATGAGGACAGCCGTTATAATTGAATCGATTCGATGAAATTCAAAATTTATAGATCCATCTTTTCAAATACTGCATACGTAAATTAAAACTAGTTGAAGGTTTGAATCCATTTCCATCTAACATGATCCAAGATGAAAAGAGGTTATCACTTTGAATTCGTGAAATTTGAGTTAATCATTTTAAAAAATTATCAGTTTAGAATATAAATAGATAAGTTAAAAGTACTGAAAACATTTTTTAACGTTTCAGTCCACATCATCTGTAACGAATTTGTGAAAGTCAAGGTGGTCCCCGAAAAGAATTTAGGAGGGTGAAAAAAAAATCAGGCTGACACCTTTTTTTTTAATTGTATTATTTTCAATCACTCGGGAATATCTTTCTTAATTACCGAATTATTAGGCAAATCTCAAGAAAATCACAAGTCGTGAATTTCTTGGGGGGAGGACGTTCTCTCAATACCCTTCAAGACTATCGGATGGTCAGTAATGAGTTATACGTATACCTTTTAATTGATTGATTCGGAACACAATCTATGAAATTTCGAAAATCTGGAGCCTTAAGAAAAAATTCAGTATGAAATCATAGCTTATAAATAAATATAGAATTAGTGAAAGGTGATTTACAATCTTTTCAGATGCAATTTACAATAATTTTTAAGAATGGATGATATTAACTCACGTGAATTGACAGTGTTACATCCTAAATGATTGAAATTAATTAAAATAATTGACATTGAACAATGAGTTTTCTTACTTCAATTAAAATCTGTATGATTTGCAAATAAGAAAGATCAGATTAGTTAAGATTTATTTAAACTGAAAAAACTGGAGTGAATTGGATTGACTTTGTTCAGGACTTTTAATTATTAATCTTAATTTGGTCAACACCCAGCAAATTTTCCAGTTAAATTAGCATGAACTTGAATTGAATGACATCTGAAGGAATTTTGTAATGCAAGTAACTTTTGCTATATCTACATTTCAATGATGTGTAAATTTGTGGGTTATTATAGATTTAGATTGAATCGTGTGAAAATGTTTTTAAAGCTTTCAACTAACCCATTTGTACTCATATAGGATCCCTATTGCCACACGATATTCTAGGATTGTACGAAAATTATTCTCAAAAATATTCCTCGAATATTCTAATGTCCAAGTAATTGTCCAAGTAGTGGCATCAGGCCAATGTAAAACGGAACGTACTTGCGTGTCGGTAGGAGAAATCTTCTCTAATTTGCAAATAAAATTTTATGAATCCATAGTAACCTCTTTTCATCTTGGGTTAAATGGCATATGGAAGTAGATTCAAACCTTCGACCGATTTGAATCCACAGTAACACAAAAATTGTTTTTGGAAATGTCGATTTGATCGAGAAACTCTTCTACTGGAGTTTATTTGTCTGTTTTGAAAAATTTCCGTCCTGGTAATTTTCGATGTCCAATACTTTGTTTTACAGTGTAAAACAAAGTATTAACCTAATAAATTTAACGTTCCTTACCATAAAATTACCTTACGTAAGGTAATTTTAAACCTTATTTTCAACGTATTAAACCGAAAGCCATAACGTTTAAAATTTTATCAGAATATCATGTAAACTGAGCCTTATCCCATAAGTGACTTTTTTGGATATGCCGGAAAGCCGCAAACATATTGTATAAAATCTAGGTGACCTGTCGCAAAGAAAGATACGTTTGAGAAAAACGCTATCAGATAACTTTCACTTTTTTTATCAAAACAATTATAAATATAACTAATTCCTCCCAAACGTACCTTTTTCCGTTACAAGTCACATATTACATATCATGCGCTAGAAACTCGTATAATTTAACGAAGTGTCTATTTGCACCCGTCGTGTCCCTGTAACTGCGCGTGTACCTTCCGTGTACACGAAAGTACACGGAAATACACGAAAGTACACAAAATCGTTGGCATGTAACCTGTCACCCTAGCAACATCGGTCCCCAAAGTGTCGCCAAAGTTTGACGACCGTTTAGCGACACTTTGGTGACACAATGAAAAATACATTCTAGCTTGAAATAAGATAAAAAATGTAGCATTGTATGATATTTAAAGGCATTGTCACGTCGAAACGAAGATAAAGCTTTGGAGAAAAATATTGTTTTTAACGTATTAAACCTAAATTTCCAAATCCGTACAATCTGTAGAAGTAATCTGTACTGTTTATTTCCGACGTTCTATCTTGCGTCGGTAATGTCGGTAGGATTTTCGTGTCCTCTCTTGTGCATATGATTTGTGATTTGTAAACGATTTTCACTATTTGAATAATTGCGAAATTGTTGATGGTAAGTTATTGAAAAAATTTCATTCGTACAAATCACTAACTAAGTATTTTACTTTTTAAATTGTTTCTATAGTTTTCAACTCATGAAATTTGAGGATTTCTTTAATGACAATAAAATATTGTTATTTAATCCCACGTCACTAGCTAGGATCTTTTGATTAAGTGAAAAACATTTTTTTGTTTGAAATTTTATTAATTCTGAAAAAAATTTTTTAAACTCTTGTCTTTAATCATAAAAATAAATTTTTCGAAAGGAAGCCTAATTCACATATATATATATATATATATATTAATATATGAATTCATGTATGAATTTCATACATATATATATTCATATATATATGAAAAATTTAATACTAGGTATGAATTTCGATTTATAAAAATTTATCGATAATTATTTTAACCACGTGATAAACTTTGAACTTTCCCTTGGAAATTTTCAGTCGAAAATTTGCGGTTGCATTATTTTTGCCAATGCGACAGTCGGTAGTGTAGACAATATTTGATTCATCATAAGTGAAATAAGAGTTCGCTATCGAAGACGTGAATGATTTTTAAAAATAGAAAAATATTGTTTTTCGTTTCAATACAGCTAAAAATGCAACAAAGTAACAATTTTTAGCCGATATATGATATCACGAAATCAGCATTAGTGTTTCATATAACAAAAACTATGCTTTCGTGCTCGTCGCCAAACTGTCGCCAATGGTCCCCAAAGTGTCGCCAAAGTTTGGGGACAACGATGTTGCTTGGGCGTGTACACGGAAGGAACACGAAAGTACACGAAAGTACACGAAAGAACGCGAAAAGACCGACAAAATCGATGGCGATCGATAAATCGATTTGGATAAGCTATCGTTTGAGTGTACTCGTGTCAGGGGGTGAAACTCCGTATGCTCCGTGTTCGAAAAGCGTGTTCACGTTTTTTGGACGATCCGTGCCGCGTGGAATAGTCGGTAGAGGCGCTTACGGTCTTAGTGAAAATCACGGAATTCGCTCGGGATTGGACCATTGACTCATGCGACTTTTTCAATGGTACTTGATTAGACATTTGATTCACGTGACCTTTTCACTAGTGCTGCCAGCGCTCCACGTGAGCAAAATGAGAAACTTCAACTGATCACAAAACCGCACCATACTTTTTTCCGAGTTTCACCCCCCTGACTCGTGTACACGGAAGGTACACGAACGTTGGCGAAAGTACACGAGAACACGCAAAATCGTTCATGGGCAGCAGCGGTATCGCTTGTTGCTGCAGGTTAATATTTGATAAATAATTATCAGTTGACGTGTGCTGACTAGTGTTAACTGCCACTGCTGTTGATTGATCATTGTTGCTCACACTGTAAGAAATTCGTTTGTGAAATCGCGGTCGAGTTACAAAACTTTTGCCTAATTTTGTTGTACTGAGCTTTGCGAAAACCAGGACATGCTCGCGGAATGCGTTAGAGGTCAGTCAATTCACCGTGCTCAGAGATGCGATTTTACAAGCCCGCTTGTGAAATTGCTGGCCATCATCAAATTTCCTATGCTGAGCGTGGATAAGCAAGCGACCAACGTCCAGCATAATGAATTCGAGAAGCGACATCTTTTTTGCTGCCGTCTAGTTAAATCACGGTCGATCATCAGTTTTAGAAAATCACGGATCAAAATACAAATAATGCAATACAAGTACAAATCTTGCGAGCATGCGCACAACTCTGACGACTGCCCACGCATTTTTGGTTAACGGCACGCAATTTTTGATTCGTGTCTCACAAATCTACAGAACAAAAGAATGCACGAAATCATGCATATATGATTCGTCCGATTGTGCCCGATATAGTATGATGTATACGTACACCATCGCCAGTTCCCATCAAAATTACACCGGAAATAACAAAAAAATAGTGAGGAACTAATTTTTGGAATCAAATATTTAATTTTTCTTTCAGATATTTTTTTAGTGTAACGCTACCGTCCCAGTTTGCGTTTCCCATGTGGAATTCCACATGGCTGCCATGTGAAATACCAGGTAGTATCCCAGATGGCAGCCAATACAGCCTATTGACCTAGTATGCTATATGGGTTCCCATATGGATTCCCATATGGATTCCCATATGGATTCCCATATGGAATTCCATATGGAATTTATTTTGCGATTAAAATATTTTAAATAATAATACATTCACTTTCTACTTCAAATTTATAAAGCCTCATCCGTATCAAACTGAAAATGAAAATATATTTAACAGTTAAGTGTGAAGAACATTGAAAAAACCTGAAAAACATGAAAAAAATTGAAGATGCATAAACGAACCTAAAACATTCATATAAAAACCTGCAAAACATGAAACTTGTCAATAATTTTGCCCACATCATTTTTTTTTCACAACATGGAACGCGGCAGGCATTTTGAACACGATGTCGACGCACGCCGATATACATAAATTTATATAAATTACAAGAGCCGACTGAATCCAACTGAATCGTGGTCGGCTCCACGCGAGACTGTGCGCAACTGCGCGAGACCCAAGACTGGACAAGACTGCTGCTTGAAAACTTGAGTTCTGGCCTGAGTTCCTTTCATCGGTAAAGGGGAGGGGGGAGGGAGGGACTTGCCGTGAAGCGACGTTGCCATGTCAAAAATGAGAGATACGTTCGCTGTTTTCAATTGATATCTAAAGTATCCGAAAAATATCATTTTTTTACGTTTATTAACGAGCTTCTGTGCTTCCCAGAGACGAACTCAGAGGTGACTACAGTGCACATCTAGATTTTCAAAAAAGCGAGAAAAATCGAACATTTTATGACTATTGAAAATATAAATCAAAAATATTTTCCATAGTATAGAATAAAACTCTCTATAGCTATCCAGAACATTTCAATCAGGATATGCGTAATATTTTGAATCACGGAATCCTATGACGGCCATAAATTGAACAATAGTTTATCATGTCTTTTTAGCTGGAACAACAAATACGATAACAATGAAATTCACATGCGGAAATTGTTCAGATACGAGAAAATGTGAAGCCTCCTGAAAATCGAAAGATTCGAAATTCCGTAATTTATTTGACTCGTACAATTACTTTCGTTAATGCAAGAAATTATACATTCAAGACATTTTCAAGTTTTCATTATAAATATATTAGGAAGAATTAAAATTCAAAAATCTGAACTTTCGAAAGCTACCGTTCGGTATATTGTATTTTAACTAACTAGAAATGTTAAGTTATTTAATTTTTAATCTACATTTTCATATCCCGGATAAAAATCTGCACCATAAAGGTGCCCGAACTGACAAAACGTTCGCTCGTTTCGTCGCTTCTTATCGTATCCTCTCCTCGGAGACCCCAGAGCCCTTGTTCGCTCGTCTAAAACGAATTGTCTTAATGACTCCTCGCCACGGCTCGACACGGTTTGAGTGAAACCGGGTTTTTGTTTATTCAGCAGTGATTGAGTGATGATGTGAGAGACAATCATGAAGAACAAGCTCTTACACTGTGCAACAAAATGTGACAAAATTTTTGTGACAAAAAATTTGTTGCGAGAAATCGGGAGCAATACCTACACCCCTTGAACCCACATGTGAAATATTTTTGCAATTCATCTGCTCATTTTCAAGTAATTAACAATTACATTTCTTAACATTTATTATTTCTAAAATGGTCAGTTTTGATCGTATTTTTGAGAACAAAAAGTCAATCTGTATCTCCTTGAGTCAAGAAATCGATTCCGAATATATTATTTTTCAAAAAATGATTTTTTCTATGAGCTAAAAGTTATGAAATTTCTTGATTAATGATAGTCTGACAAGTCCGATTAAAGCGTCTCAGCGGGATGCAACTTTCAAAAAAAAAAAAAAAAAAATTCTCTTTGTGCTCTTCCGAATTAACCTGCACCGGAGCTGGTAAATTCGGAAAGGCACAAAGAGGATTTTTTTTTTTTTTTTTGAAAGTTGCGTCCCGCTGAGACGCTTTAATGGGACTTGTCAAATCAACACTTGAGAGTGCGTAGAAAATGCAATGTAAAGTGAACTCGATATCCAAGGCATTTTTATATCACCGCAAATACCGAAAACCGTGGATTCCTCATGGAATTTTGAGAATATTTTTCCTATTCAGTTTTGTTCAACTCTAATATTCAATTAATTATTCAAGTTTAACGTTGAAACAATCTACGCGCTTCTCTGACAAGTGGGGAGAGAAAACATTTACTAAAATTACTGACATATTCTCCATATTTTTCTTAGTGGAAAAGTTCTTTGCCACTTTTCATAAAACTCAAAATCATTAATGATATCCGATGTTGAAAGTTAACAAATCTGATTGGTTAAAACGTCTAGCTTCAATATCTTTTGAGATAATGAGTTTCATGGAAAGTGACAAAGAACTTTTCAACTAAAAAATATGGAAAACATTTCGGTAAACTTTGAAGGGTGGTTTCTATCCCCATTTTTCGGAGAAGCGTGATGATTGGTTAAACGGTTCACTTAAATAACTTAATAAATATTGAGATTTCAGCAAAATGGAAGAGGATGAATATTCTTACAATTTCGTAAGGAATCCATGGATTTCTGTATTTGTGGTGAATTTTGCTACATGTGATTTGCTGAACGTGCTAATTCGGCGAAATGCGAATATAGAATTTCGCGCAGTTGAATGTTTGGATTTTTGAAAGGTTCAGGAGGGCGAAAATATAGTGTTACAAAAATCAGCTACGAAATGCAAAATTTTTGTGTGGAGACTTATTTTATTTATGGCAATGTAAAAAATTATTCTTATAAGTCAGTCGATGCACGTGGAATGTCGCAAACGGAAAAATGAAATTGGAAATCAATATCGATTCCAGAACAACAATACAAAATTACGGTTAAACTTAAAAATATATATTCACTATTTGTGAAGTGGAACGAAGAAATCAACATAAGGACACTTATCGTTTTGCCACATTATCCAACTGAAGAACATAAAAAAGTACGTCCAACGGATTAGTTTCTTTCGGTAGGTTTTTTCCTTCTACGACATGTTTGACATCTGTTCTGAATTCCACACTTACTTTGCTAAAATTACTTACACATTATTATTAGGTAGTACTACAATGAAGTTTTCGTCGTTAACATTAATTTTGATTGATGGTCTGATGATTAAACTGGTGTCTATGACTGTGTCATGATTATTGATAGAAATTACTCTCTGATAATGCTCATTTTGAGATGAGAAAAAGTTCTCTACTTGAACGAATGTAACGACGCGAATGTGCTTCTCAAAATCAAAATCGACAATGAAATTTTGTATTTACACAAATCGACCATTTTTCAATTGCGCGAAAGAACTATCAGATCGTTTGTTGACAATTTTCTTTGTTGTGTAAACGAAACCATCTTTGACAATCCTATCGTGTACACTATGCTTCGAGGATACGCCAATATTTGCAATATGAAGATTCTTTAAGTCGTAACCTTTTCCTTTGTATTTAATAATACCTTCATAATAACATTTTTTTTTCTCGAAGGATCGATTTCTTTCAAAAACAATAAACAATCTGGCGAAAATGAACCATTTTTTATTAAATAATCCGTAGATTTTAAAAAACCTAAATACCTACAAACTTGCGAGTACACGCCGTTCGCAGCATGAACAATTTTCAATATTTTCCCGTTTCCATTTTCGAATGGTAAGCAACTGTTTGCCCAAAGTGGACCCAGGTTCAAAACTGATCTACTCAAATGCAGTAACTGGTGAAGATTATACGTCATAGCTTTCATGTCATACAGCATTTGAGCCTGACCTACAAATTTGTGGAGCAAAATATCAGCACAATTTAATTGGTCTGTATTAATCTCATTTTGCAATAAAATATCAATAGCCTGTACTAATAGCATCCAATGTCGACCAAACTTTTCAGGTAAACTGACACGTTACAAAGGCAAACTGAAAATAAGCAAAAAATTTTCCCAATCTTTGGCCTTCCAATAACTTCTTTCCGATAATGGACGTGACAAATGCTGGGTTTGGGGATGGCTTTTGAATTTTGAAAGTAAAGCTTCGCATTCTTCAATTTTTGTTTTGGTGATAGAATACTCCTGTCTTCGGTCTTTAAACCAGTAATTCGTAAAAGTTCTGGTGACGCCAAGCAAAACACAATGCATATAATCGACTGAAAAACCCTCGACAATATTGAAATGTTTGAACTGTAACAAAGCAGATGAATCCTTCCACCTAAAAACCACCTTTTTCGAAGTCATTGACTCGTTTATGTGTACTAAACTGTCGTTAAGGTTTCTCAGTTGTACGGAACTTTGATCTAGAACAGGATATTTCCTGGTACGTGTTGAAAACTATGAACACCTGGATGTAAACACCAAGAGCAACCGAAATAGCCCTTGAGAGTGTTAGATTTTGCATTGGTGCTCTTGCCTTGGCGTCCACAGCACAGCAAATGGGTATTACTTTAACCTGTGTTTGCTTGCCTGATAAGTTACATGAAACGCCCTCAGTCGATAAATTGTTGAAATCTTTGACAAATGGTTCGAAAAGCTATTAATTTTAGGCTGCGATTTTCCAAACCATAAACCACAAACAATAACAGAATTCATTCTCACCGATATAGGCAACTCATTTACTAACAGTTGAATCGGCTAAATAGAAAATTTAGAACTTTTGAAAAGCGGACTGCCGTCTGTATTGAAAGTTATAGTTGCGAATCTTTTGCAGTCTTCTTCTGGTAAACTATTCAAAAGTTTCCTGTACACATTTCCATCGTAAATGTCCCTAATGACTCCATCCAAAGCGCGGTCAGATCTGTTCATTACACGTTCATAATATTCAGCGATTTCGTTTAAAAGATTCGCGATGTCTTCTTTAGGGTCCAATGTAATGAAAAAACCCTTGTACTCTAAACTACGAACATTAAATTCGATTTTACATTTTGAGCAAGTCATCAGAATCTGATCAGAATTGATTATTCCTACGTAACTTTTGCAAGCGGGGCAAATCGAATGACAAATGGAGGCGTTCAAAGGGTTAAATATTGCATCTATGAGATATCGCGTTCCGGGTAAAATGTCGTTAACAAAAAAGTTGTTCACCAATTTGAACAGATTGATAACGGCAACTTGTGGTAGATGAAAAAATAAACAAAATTTCAGAAGCATGACAATTATATCGCCTTTGGATGCTTTTACTGGTGTAGTTATAGCATCGAAGATAGTCTGCGTTTCAAAATACTTGTTCAATCGGCCAAAGCGCAGGTTTGTCATTCCGTCACGGTTTTTGTTCTCTTCTGTCATAAACAGATTCAATGGATCGCTATTGTCGATGTCTTGAAATAGCATTGATTCTTCTTCCTGTGCAATGTAAAAAGTTTCGTATTATAGTTTTTATAATAGATAACGCCCAAGCTCAACTTCATGAAACATTCTACTTATAAAAACGTTTAATTCATACTGAAAAACATTAAACAATGCCACAAATAAATTCTGCACTGCAGTCTAATTACAAATGCAGATTGATATCACATAATTGATATCCAAGTAACAAAAATATTTTTTTTAGATCCTTCCAAGACTTAAACCGTCAAGAAATAAACAATATTTATAACAGATTTAAAAGTTTTTCAAGTTGAAGAAGGTTTTGCATGCTTAGTGATGTGATTCATATAATTTTACCGCAATGTTTGCATCCTGCCCGTACGGCGTTGATTGATCATGCAAGTCATCTGGTATTTTTTCTGCGTAGGCGTTATCAGAATTGACAGCTCGTTCGCCAGGTTCATTGGCCTAGTAATAGAACACACCCTTTTCATTACCCATCTTGAAATAACTACAGTAAGAGTACGTAGAAAAAAAATTTACGGTTGTTCGACGCATGTACATATATATGTCTATAACAAATTACAGTTTCTTATAAGTTTTTTATGTGACCTTATAAGAAATTATATAGTTACAATCAAGCCATGTCAAGTGGGACGCGAATTTTCGATCAGATCTCAGATTTTTTAAATCATAACTTCATTGTCAAGGGAATATTTCACTTATCCAACCATATATCAATATTTCGTTAAAGTTAATTTATTTTAATTAAATTCCTCTTTGAAGAATAAAAATAAATGTAAATAAAGGATAATTCGCTCCGTAAAGATGTAAATAATATCGAGTTTGATCCTCGGAGACAATATTCAAGAAAAAAAGAATGATGGGTATTTTTCCTCATTCCTTTATTAATTATCTTTTTTTCAAACTTTCGACCTCATAATTTTGGGTCTTCATCAGGAATCTTGATATAAACATAAAAAACTATTTCCATTTTGATTATCAACAATATTATAATAAATTAAAACCAGATTTCCAATTATTACTCAACTTACATAATTGAAGCACAAGCATATCTACACCAATTCTATTGGCAAGTCAATTTCATCATTTGAATTTTACTTCAATGTTTCAAATGATACACAAAAACTATCAATTTTCCTCTTTTTTAATTCCATCATGAGAATGTGATTTTCGTCTTATTTCTTCCCTCTTGTTTGACTACTTCCCGCCGTCAAACTTGACAATTAATCAAATCAATTACATATGTCAGTGGCAATGAACAAGACAAGACTAATCTGGAAATTCTCGAAGTTTCTATAAATATCTGTTATCACTACTAAGGTGGGGAAAGGGACGAACCAATAGAAAAGACTCATACAAACACGATAATTATTCCTATTATAAAATTCTATTTATCAATTTATCATAATTAGCGTTTAAATTTATCGTGTCTAGTTGTTTATTAATACTGTTTTTCTTAGATTTAATAAAAATCATTTCAGCTATTTGACGTTTAAAATAATTTCTCTCAAAATTCAAGATTTCAACATTATTCCAATCAAAGTCGTGATCCATCTGTATACGATGATTGGTAACTACGTTATGTGTTGATTTCATGTGTCTTATATTATTCTCATGTTCTTTGATCCTTGTTTTCAATTTTCTCTTGGTCTCTCCTATATATATACTATTACAATCCTTACATTTTAATTCATAAACTAAGCCTTGGTTATCCTCCTTTTTAAGTCTATCCTTACCCTGTTTATAATTCCTGAATTAATCTTATTTCGAGTTCTAAAGACAGTTCCCATTCCGTATTCCCTATTGATTCTAGATAAAATCTCAGATGATTTCCCTATGTATGGTAAAGATATGAAGTTATTAACTCTTTCTTTTCTAGTATTAGTGATTCTTCTATCAGTTTACCTTATACTATTTAATCTTTTCTTTATTTGCTTATTAACAATTTCCTCAGGGTAGCCACTCTTATTCAAAATTGTTCTGACTATGTCCAAATTCTTTTCATGAAAGGTGGTGTCGGATAATCCTACTGCTTTATCTACTAAATTCAATATTATCTGTATCTTCTGAGACAATGGATGATTCGAAGTGAAATTAAAATATCTATCAGAAGCCGTCTCTTTTCTATACCAGTCAAATTCCAAAGTCATGTCGTTCTTACGAATAATTTTCAACTCTAAAAAGTTCAAGATACCTTTATTTTTAATTTCACATGTGAATTTAATTCTCTTATGATACGAGTTGAAAACTTCCAAACAATTGGTGATTTTATTTTTAGGAACGATTGTTATTATGTCATCAACGAATCTACCATAAAAAATTAATTTAAAATCCAATTTCTTTATGCATTCCTCCTCTGCGTCCTGCATTACTAACAAGGGGAGCTCGTGTAATGTCATGCGAGTTCACTTTCGAAAACGGGCTGATTTTATAGTTTACATACATATATAAAAAACCCTGCAGCCGTTTTTTCCAGTGGGCCTCCGTTGAAGTGTAAAATTATTAAAAAAATCTTACTGCTTGGGGATTCCACGAGTCATCGATATAAGAGTGAATGGAACATTAGACTTAAGTGGACTCGTGGCAACGCATGAACGTTGCAAGTTGGCAGTCTGGGTTCCGATGCCTAGCGGGAGCAACTTATTTTTTTTTTTTTTTCTTCAATTTGCTTCGTATTTATTAATTGAATTTATCAACAATATAAATCAATATGTTTAAATCAATATGTTCATATTTATATTTTTTGAAATATATGTAGATTTGATGTGTTAAGAACGCAAATTCAGCATTATACAATACATGTTGGCAATGCTGAAAAAAAATGACAATACAATAAAGTTACCGAGAAAAAATATACCATGCAAAATCAAAAAATTGTTTTCAGCAGGAAAAATTAAAATTTATTAAGGTACAGTAGGAGTGGCATAAAATAAATAACATGAGCACTAATATATAATCGAATAATATTTTCAAGCACGTATACAAAAAGCTTTATCTTACTCGTTTACAGGACAGTTAGAAGGATGGTATTTATCATAAGAACATTGGAAGCGCAAATTTGTTGAGCACCAAGAACAAACGATGAATGGTGGTTGACCACAATCGCATTTGTTTTTCAACATTGTCGAGGGGAAACACACTTGATTAACATTGCGGAAAATGTTCCTCTCGGGGGTCAACTTCGATGCAAACCAAGCATATTTTAGCATTTTTGAAAATGCCGGTGCGCTCAACTGATTGTGGATTAGGGAATGAATTCTTATAGCATCTGCCCGCGATGACACTTCTCGTTGTTCTTTCAAAAGTTCGGGGGCATTTTGGATCCTTTTGATGAAATTTTTGACTTGTCGATAAAAATAAACATCACAAGGCTGACACAACGGGGCGCACTTTGGGGGAATGATTTTCAGGGTGCAAGAAACTGATTTATTTTTTCGATAAAAAACGGAATCATACATCGTGATATCCGATTGCCCTCCCCATGAATCGACAATCAACAAAAAGTCATTATTTCCGACGTAGGGTTTCAAAATTGTTTTCAAGTAATTTTTGTACAAATCTTTTGTCAACTTCCCTGACTTCGAACACGTTACCTTGGTATTTCCGAATAAACGCATCAGATTTTCAACTTCTTTCAAGACGCGCGGGCCGAACTTATTACCCGGTTCCTGCAAGCAGATGAAAACATGAGGCAGTAAAGTTCCCGCGGCCGTGATGCTGTACTGAACAGTGTAAGAGTGCGTCAACTTATTCAAACTATCTTTACGAATTTAAACTGTTTTTGCACCCTGAAAATCTAGAGACCGATTTAAACACATTTGGTATTGGCAGCCTGATTGATCTGAATTGATGACAAGTTCAGGTAGAAAATTTTTGACGAGCTCACTGGTTTGTTCTTGAAAAGTTGCCGCGGTTTCCAAAGTATCAGCCAACGTCGTGACGTCATTTTTTCCGACGAATTTCGTCACTTTTCGCTGTTTGATTTTGTGTCTCGCCTTAAAGCTCGCGGCCCAAGATAAACTTGCCGAAAATTTAAAATTGTCCGACAAATATGGAAAGGCACTTGAAGTTGCCCATTGTTGGATGATCCTCGTTGTAACCTAATCAATAGACATTATATTAATTAATTGAACTCTTGTCTTTTAATCAAAAACTTTGTCTTTTAATTAAATAATAAAATAATTATTTAAAAGACATTAGAGTTTTTTAAAGATTTTAGAAAATTGGAAGGACATTTACCCAAAGTTTACTGTCTTTGAAAGACATATATCAAGTAATCTGTATTTTATGGCCTTTTATCGAAATTTACTCGTATTGAAGCAACAACAACAATGATGAATAAGTAGTAATCGACAAATTTTACAACCTTAGATATATAAGGCAAGAAAAAGCCTTCTTACAATAAAAATAGTTTAAATATTCTTCATAAGAAATATTTTGCATGATGTAAATCCACAATGTTTCTATATTGTTACCTGCTCACAAAGACTTCTGGCTTCTTTGAACCGCTCGAACGTTTCAGAATCAATCATTCGTAGTTTGTCAAGCCTCGTTCCACCATTTTGGACGTCGTATTTCAACCTCTGAAGATTTTTTGGATCCTTTAGCTTGGAGAAGTTTTTTTGTAGGCTGATGAAGCTGTATTTCGGATGAGTAGAAGCGAAATCAACGACTTTTTTTTTGTAATCTAATGGAACGTAATCCCGTGGAGCTGGTTCGTAGTCTTTTGGATCAAAATCATCCGATTTGTCAATAAAACCTTCTTCAGTGCACTGCGGTAAGGAATTCATTGATAATTGGTTAATAATTTAGTAGTATTTTTCTCATAAAAAATGTAGTATCCTTCGGTAGTGAGGAAAAATATCAATTTTATATTTCTTCCACAAACTTACCAATTCATACGAATCTTCATTTTCTTCGAAAAGTATCAAATCTTCTTCGTCGACAACTTGATTTTCATTGATAAAATCATTGAGGACTTTAAAAAAAGCTTCACCCAAGCAACGACTCACAGAATTCAATGGTTTCTCGACACTCGGCAAAATAACATTATTTTGAACCAATAATGAGAGCATATGATTAACTCCCATTGTTAAATTCTCGGGAGATGATTCATTAGCGAATGAATCATCAAAACTTAATCCCAAAGATTTATTTTTACTAATATGATCCATTTTTAAATAAAGAAAAAGCGAAAGAGCTGCTGATACACTGAATGTTACCGAGTTGTGAACAGTACTGATGATTTTGTCTGACATTTTTCGGACAGGAAAAATCGACAAAAATTTTGGGGAACCCACGGTGAATAGAACTGATAAGATGGTGATAATTTTTCCCGACAGAAAAAAGCATTCACTTACAAAAAGTAGAGTAATCCGGAATAATACGGGAAATGCTACAAAATGGGAATGCACTTGCACGTAAGATTTTTCAAAATGATATAATAGTATCATTTTTTTTTCTTTTTTTATAACACGATATTGTGTTAATTACTTTTTAAGGGATTAACACGTAGTACCGTTGCGTTCTTAAGACATCAAGTCTATATATATTTTAAAAAATATAAATATGAACATATTGATTTAAACATATTGGTTTATAGTGTTGATAAATTTAATATAATAAATACAAAGCAAATTGAAGAAAAAAAAAGATAAGTTGCTCCCGCTAGGCATTGAACCCAGACTGCCGGCTTGCAACGTTAATGCGTTGCCACGAGTCCACTTGAGTCTAGTGTTCCATTCCCTCTTATATCGATGACTCGTGGAATCCCCAAGCAGTAAGATTTTTGTAATAATTTTACACTTCAACGAAGGCCCATTGGAAAAAACGGCTGCAGGGTTTTTTATATATGTATGTACTATAAAATCAGCCTGTTTTCGAAAGTCAACTCGCATGACATTACACGAGCTCCCCTTGTAAGTCAGAAACAATTGGAGAAATTGGACTACCCATTGGAGTGCCATAAATTTGTTCATAAAACTCATTATTAAAAAAAAAGCTTGTAGATTGTAGCAAAAATGACAAACATCTCAATATTTCAGACTTTGGGATCGTTTTTGTAGAGTTTGGTAATAATTCATATCTCTTTTCAACTGCTTTAAGGACAAGTTCGTTTGGAACATTTGTAAATAATAATGTAACATCTAACGATATTAGAATAAAATCTTCAGGTATTTTGATTCTTTCCAATTCTTCCTTCAGTGTAAAACTATTCTTAATATAACTTTTTGCTGTGCCAATATGTTGACTTAATAAATCTTGTATAAATTTAGCCAAAAAATACGTAGGGCTGCCAACAGATGATATTATTAATTTTAACGGATTACCAATCTTGTGTATTTAAGGGAGGCCATAAGCCCTAGGAAGATTTCCCTGTATTTCTAATAATTCAAAATAAGTTACCTTTTGAATGTATTCTTTTTTCAGCCAATCCTTTAAAATTTCATTGTTCTTGTTCTTAATTTTATTCAGTGGGTTATTTTTTATTTCTCTATAAGTCGTATTGTCATTAAGTTGCGTCAGCATCCCTTCCGTATGATCAGATTTTAGCATAATTACAATTTTACCTCCTTTATCCACCTTTGTCACCATTAAATCATTATTCTCTTTAAAAAACCTCTGTGTCATCCTCGTGTAATTAATTATCATTTTCTCCTTTATTGTTAAATGTTCCTTTTTATGAAAAAATCTGAGTAAGGATTGTACCATATAATTTCTAAAGTCATTTCTTTGATTTTCATCGATCTTGTAAATGTTGCCTTCACAGTCTTGAATTTCAATGTAAGGAATTCTTCTATTGTCCTGATATGAAGCATTATATTTTTCTCCTAAGTTCAAAGTATGTATTACGAAATCAGGAATTTAACGAGTCGTTAAATTTCTTATATTATCAGACGTTTCCAAATTCGGTCTTATCTTGTCTTTCCAAATATTATGTTTCCTCAATAAACCATTGAATTTCAATCTCAATCTTTCAAAATTTTTATCATTATTATTATTATTTTCATTTATTAAATAAAAATGAGCATCTTGTATTTCCCAATTCAAAGAACTTGGATTTCCCAATTCAAGAACTTGGACATAGCAGAACAATTCAGAGAAAAAAAAACAAAAGAAAAGATTAAATAGTATAAGGTAAACTGATAGAAGAATCACTAATACTAGAAAAGAAAGAGTTAATAACTTCATATCTTTACCATACATAGGGAAATCATCTGAGATTTTATCTAGAAT
This sequence comes from Platygaster robiniae, assembly GCA_028476575.1. Taxonomy (NCBI): domain Eukaryota; kingdom Metazoa; phylum Arthropoda; class Insecta; order Hymenoptera; family Platygastridae; genus Platygaster; species Platygaster robiniae. The sequence continues at coordinate 28,983,412 of CM052022.1, forward strand.
CAATAGGGAATACGGAATGGGAACTGTCTTTAGAACTCGAAATAAGATTAATTCAGGAATTATAAACAGGGTAAGGATAGACTTAAAAAGGAGGATAACCAAGGCTTAGTTTATGAATTAAAATGTAAGGATTGTAATAGTATATATATAGGAGAGACCAAGAGAAAATTGAAAACAAGGATCAAAGAACATGAGAATAATATAAGACACATGAAATCAACACATAACGTAGTTACCAATCATCGTATACAGATGGATCACGACTTTGATTGGAATAATGTTGAAATCTTGAATTTTGAGAGAAATTATTTTAAACGTCAAATAGCTGAAATGATTTTTATTAAATCTAAGAAAAACAGTATTAATAAACAACTAGACACGATAAATTTAAACGCTAATTATGATAAATTGATAAATAGAATTTTATAATAGGAATAATTATCGTGTTTGTATGAGTCTTTTCTATTGGTTCGTCCCTTTCCCCACCTTGGTAGTGATAACAGATATTTATAGAAACTTCGAGAATTTCCAGATTAGTCTTGTCTTGTTCATTGCCACTGACATATGTAATTGATTTGATTAATTGTCAAGTTTGACGGCGGGAAGTAGTCAAACAAGAGGGAAGAAATAAGACGAAAATCACATTCTCATGATGGAATTGAAAAAGAGGAAAATTGATAGTTTTTGTGTATCATTTGAAACATTGAAGTAAAATTCAAATGATGAAATTGACTTGCCAATAGAATTGGTGTAGATATGCTTGTGCTTCAATTATGTAAGTTGAGTAATAATTGGAAATCTGGTTTTAATTTATTATAATATTGTTGATAATCAAAATGGAAATAGTTTTTTATGTTTATATCAAGATTCCTGATGAAGACCCAAAATTATGAGGTCGAAAGTTTGAAAAAAAGATAATTAATAAAGGAATGAGGAAAAATACCCATCATTCTTTTTTTCTTGAATATTGTCTCCGAGGATCAAACTCGATATTAGTTAATTTATTTGGTTATGATATTAACAATCATACTTTTTAGTATAAGTAATTCGAAAAATTTCTAGTTCTAAAACTACTTAACGCAATTGCGTAAAATTTCAGCGCAACGATAAAGCGATGTTAAAATTTTCAAATCAGTACATACATGATGTTGAATTTTTTGGAAAAAGTTGTTTTGTAAGAACTTTTGTGAAACAATTGCAATTCAGAATGCTTTCTTCATGCTGAAAAACGTAAATGTTTGCATCAATTGATGTGACAAACGTACGTGTTTCATAAGCTGCAGAGGAAATTGTGTACTACATATTTCTTTATTTCAGACATAGAAATTTTTTGTCATGCGATGCGCTCGCGGTTGGCGCAACGCTGCGCGCCACTATATTATTTTGTCATAAAAGATCAAGTGATAATCCGGTCACTCGGAGCCAATGTTTAAAAATATATGTCCAAGTTTAAATCCCATTTACTTAATTTTCTTCTCCAAGCTTTCGGCTGTAATCCAGCCATCTTCAGGGACTACAATAATATATTCATTCTGCATATCACTCGTAACACTCATAATCAAAAATCAAAAATTCAAAAAATCACTTACATATAAGAGATGAAAAAATCAATGAAAAAACACATCGTCAAATATCCTCTTGATAATGGTCGCGTCAAAATCCATCTCTCTCTTAATACTTCGTATAAATATACATTCAAACAATAAAATAAGAATATGTGAAAACGAAGTGATAAACTATCACTAAACGGATAGAGATAATCGAGACGATGTCTTCAGTGTGACAGACCAGAACATTATGAAGTAATAGAACGTAAAACATCGGTCATGAATCCCCCAAAAATATTAAATCTAATCAAATAAAAAATTACAACAACAACAAATAAAAATCAAAAATACGAAAACATGAAACAACAGAAAACCGAAAAACAATCAACAACTCAAAAACTCCTTAAAATCTTATCATATATGGGATTCAAGTTCTTTGTATCATTTTGCAAATTAATAGTATTTTTATGTGTCTTAATAAATAGCATCTCAGCTATACTCCTTTTCAAATAATTATCTTCTCTATTCAAAATGTCAACATCATCCCAATCAAATTCATGGTTAAATTTCAATACGTGTTCCGTAATTACAGAATGTTTATCAAGTGGTAATTTATAATTATTACAATGTTCCTTTATTCTTGTGTTGACTCTTCGCTTAGTTTCTCCAATATAAACAAATTCACAATCTTTACATTTAATTTTATAAACAACTCCTTTCAAATCTTTTATAGGTAAAACATCTTTCCCTCTTTTAATTATGTTGGAATTTAATTTAATGGGAACTTTATAAACGATTTTCAAGTTCTGTTTTCTTAGAACACCATTCAAATTTTCAGACAAACCCTCAATGTAAGGTAAAACTATAAAATTCTTTCTATCTTTATTACTATTAGAAACAAAATCCCTTTCATCTCTCTCAACCCCTCTCAATTTGTAAAGTCTCTTATTCATATGTTTATTAATAAATTCAACTGGATAATTATTAGAAAGGAGAATCCTTTTGATATTTTCAAAATTCTGGAAATGAAACTTCTTATCCGAAATCAAAAAAGCTTTATCAGTCAAACCAAATATAATACCAATCTTTTGCTGTAGAGGATGTTTCGAATGGAAATCAATGTATCTACCTGAGGAAATTTCTTTCCTATACCAATTAAACTCAAAAAATCCAGTCCCACAATTCTTAATAATGGTCATCTCTAAAAAATCAATCATGCCATTCTTCTCAATCTCATGAGTAAACTGCAAGCGTGGGTGATATGAATTAAACGTATTTAACATCTCATTTATTCTGTCTTTCGGTACCAAAGCAATAATGTCATCAATAAATCTATAATAAAACTTCGGGGTCGAACCCTATCTCCCTAAACAATCCTTTTCAAGATCCTGAAGGACCAAATCAGAAATAATAGGTGAAATGGGAGAGCCCATAGGGGTACCAAAAGTCTGTCTGTACATCTTCTTATTAAAAATGAAACTAGTATTATCGAGAAGAGTCGAAACACAATTTACCAATTCACATCTAGGAATCTAAGTAGAAATCTCAATCTCATTATATCTATTTTCTATTGCCTTAATAACCAATTCATGTGGAGTATTAGTAAATAAAGATTTAACATCCAAAGAAATCAATACTGGTCTGTCACACTGAAGACATCGTCTCGATTATCTCTATCCGTTTAATGATAGTTTATCACTTCGTTTTCACATATTCTTATTTTATTGTTTGAATGTATATTTTTACGAAGTATTAAGAGAGAGATGGATTTTGACGCGACCATTATCAAGAGGATATTTGACGATGTGTTTTTTCATTGATTTTTTCATCTCTTATATGTAAGTGATTTTTTGAATTTTTGATTTTTGATTATGAGTGTTACGAGTGATATGCAGAATAAATATATTATAGTAGTCCCTGAAGATGGCTGGATTACAGCCGAAAGCTTGGAGAAGAAAATAAAGTAAATGGAATTTAAACTTGGACATATATTTTTTACACATTGGCTCCGAGTGACCGGTTTTTCACCTGATCTTTTATGACCATTTTGACGGAGCGTTATATTTTTATTTCTATTTTTATTTCTATATCATTTTTTCTTTTAGACCCAACCTAACCTAACCTAACCTAACCTATCGTTATAATTAAACGAACTGAAATTAAAGAATAAGTTAATACTGTTATTATTGACCAAAAAATGATTATCTCATTTCTTTCCAATGTCACAACCTGAGCATTTTCGGTAGCACGTGCATTGCCAGTGATCACAGTGTTGATATTTTCCAAATTGTTGTTACTTAAGTCATCAAATTCCATTGCTGGGTTTGCGAAGTGAACCGTACGTTCGTGGTTAGCATTTTCAATCTTTAACATATAGGTAAAGTATAAGTTTATATTAACTGCTCAAATAAATTTTCGATTTTGTCAAAGTACACTAAGAAAATTTTTTAGCATTTTTTCCTACAGTTTATATGAATTTTGGCGTATCGAGCATATTCTTGTGTTTCTTTCAATACACTTTCGATAATAGCCTGTACACTGAGGGAATACTGCTAAAATTATCAGAAACATTAAAATTTCCAAATAAATTTACAAAAACATTCCCAAACAAATTTTCAAAAAATGGTAGTGTGTCCCAGAATTTACTAGTGTTTCATCAAAAAAGTATAGGAAAAAAACCCAAGACAATGCTCGATACACACAAATCAATATATATTGTAAGATAAACCACTGAAAATATTTTTGAGTGTATAATAAGTACTACGTAACGGCAAAATCGAGGAGACTAGATAATTTCTGTGTTTCTCTATCTGAATTGAAAGAAGTGTTAAGTATTGTTAATATAAATATGGACAATATGGTATTCAACATGTTGTTGTGACAATTGTAGAGTGATTTTTGTGTAGAGCATAAGTGAAAGTTATTAGTCCAGAGATGAGCAAAATTAATAATCCATGATTACTGAAAACTAAATACTTTCAATCATCCAATCGAGATTATTTGATTACATGTAATCGAGTACTCCAAAAAAATGTGCTACAGAATTCCATGTACTTAAATAATCCGGAATAGCGCGCTACAAGTATCCGAGTAATCCAGAAGTAGCGCGCTACTTGTATTCCGGCAATCCTGAAGCATGAAAACTACTGAAATACCTTTATATTTCTGTATTCCAAAAATTAGCGCACTACTTGTATTCCGGCCGTCCCAACCACGATAACTTGAATACACGTATTTAGTAATTTCTTACCCTGATTGCTTGAATACATGTATTCGAATAATCATGAAATATCGCAAATAGTAATTGATTTTTTGGATATGAAGGGTCAGTCAATAATAACTTAGTTTTGAGGATTTAGTCTTTGACGATAGGATTTTTAACTTCCCGCTTCAATGATTGGTAAATGTTTCGTTTGTTATAAAGTTTGTTTGACATTTATCATTGTTGAAATGATATAAATTAAAAAAAAAACAGTTACTTTCCAACATTAAATCGGCTTGGATTTTTTTTATGTCACTCACATCGGAATACCTTTTTTATCATTTTTTCTTGACAACCAAACATTTTTGTCCTATTAGTAATCAGTTTCAGAATCCTCCTATATTAAAGTTTTACCTGTATCTCCTCGCGAGCGATGAAAGATGATGAATGGAAAATTCTTCGTTTAGCTTTGGTTGTGAATGTTCACTCATTACGATAGTTATTTTTGAATTTTTTCTCGCAATAAAAAATTGTTCAAACAATTGTCGAATGGCAAAACAATAAAAATTGAATTATGCATATCACTGAGGGTCTACATTGATTTAAAATAGTAAGAACGTTTTGATATTTTGTTAAAAAAAGTGTTTTAACAATTTAATTTTTTCAAATGTTTTCAGTTACGAAGTAATTGTAAGAATAATAACCAATAACATAAATAATTACCAGATGAGTTTCTTTTACAATTGTGTAAACAATTACATTGTTTAAATTTTTGTTTACATTCAAATAATAATAATAATAAAAGAAGTTATAACGAATGTTCTTAATAATTTATTTGTAGAAACAGATTGTTTTACCAGTTACCAATTGTTTAAACAATTTGTCAGTGGTTGAAAAATGTGTAAAGCTACGTACGTATACATTTTTGGTAATCCGTTCATGTTTCTCGGGTCGATCGGAATCTAGATCAGTTTTTGAACTTGAATTGTTTCTTTGCTTGCTTAGTAAGCTAATCAATTTTTTAACATAAATAATTTGTATGTAAGGCTGTATTTTTTTACAATGTACTTGATATATTATTACCTTCAAAAAATGGCTGATACAATTTGAAATTTTATGAAAATGGTATTCGATTTTGATAAGGATTTCATAGAATGGCTTTATAAAAAACAGTATGTTTCATATAATTTTCATAGAATCACTTCACAGTTTCACAGAATAATGAAATTTGATAAAAAGTTAGGCGATTTAATGAAAATGTTATGAAGACTTCATTGACATCAGAATTTGTAGGATTCTTGGCGGCTGTTAAATGCTTTCTGATTTTTAGCACCCAAACAATTTGTCTTGGAAAAAATTTTGGCATAAGATATTTTTTACATAAAAATTCGTCTTTAAAAATTGTTATACGGTTTATATTTTATTGTGATCATGTATTTTTACCTTATTTGTAAATTTTTCAATTCCGCAAGATTGGAAAAGTTGTGATGAAAATTACACACTTTATAAGAAATAAACGGGGCTCAAATATTTTCTTCTTAGAAATTTGAAGTTTCTCGCACCACTGTCAGTTAACTTTGAAAGAAAAACTTTTCTTATTTAGTTTTCATTAGGCCAACTTTTGAGAAATTTTTTTCTTATAAGAATTTCATAAGATGCATGAGAATTTTTCCATTTCTTATAATATCAAAATTACTATGGTTTCAATCATTGTGCAATGATTTTAAACTTCAAAATTTCTTGTGGTTTTTACTCAGTTCTTTCTCACTTACGCAATAATAATATTTTCGGGTTCCCGCTAATTATTTAAAACTCATTGATTGTATTATTTAGTTTTCGGTATAAGAATAGCTAGCACATTTTCTCAAACTCAAAAATGTTGTAGAGTTCTAATATTTACATACATCATAAGCTACAACTTTAACGTCGAAGAATCGAATACATATTTCTATTATTTAAGATGAAAATCAAATAATTGAATATTTTCATACTACATTCAAACACTTTTCGAGAAACTGATCCGTTTGTAAGGTAAAAACAGTAGTACATGTCATTAAACATTTTCTTGCTGAGTGTAGAAATGTGATTGCAAGGCAAAGTGACAGTTGGTACATCACGATTTGCAGTATTTTTCCTTTCATTCGAGACAAAAATTATTCATGCAGTACAAATAAAAAATTTCTTCAAAAGTTTTAAAATTTTAAGTAATAATGTGTTGCACATCAGTAGCATGCATCAGATCACTTTAAAGCGATACTCGATCTGGAAATATTTGATGATGTGTTTCAATGCTAATGTCTCCAGAACCAGAATATTTATTTAACGAAAGGATTTCAAATTTTGAAAGAATCTTTGGAAAGCTATAAAATTACTTTAAATCACCTCAAATGTTTTTGTTCATTGCTATATGATTTTCGTCAAAGTTTTTGGTATAGTGACGATAAAATTTATTACCATCTTTTCGTTGATATAAAAAATAGTAATATTATAACTATGATAAAAGTATTTGTTCTAATAAGTCAAATAAAGTATTTTATACGTAAAAAGAATATTACTGAAAAAATTTAATGTTACTTAAGTAAAAATAAAAATGAAATAAAAAAAAATATAGTCAAGGAAAATCCAAATAGATCCAATTTTCATACATCAACATTTCCTTCCTTTATTTCCGCCCTATTTCGCGCAATCCGCGAGCTCACGCGGTTAGCTCGCTACAAGTGCGCGGCGAGCTTGCCGCTAGTTAGTTGCGAGCTCGCCGCGATTTTGTCCAAAAATTTTCACTTTGTCAAAAAAACTTGCTGCGTATACACGAGAAACATAAACGGATCACAAAAATTGTACACTTACGTAGCTTTACACATTTTGCAACCACTAACAAATTGTTTAAGCAATTGGTAACTGGTAAAACAATCTGTTTCTACAAATAAATTATTAAGAACATTCGTTATAACTTCTTTTATTATTATTATTATTATTTGAATGTAAACAAAAATTTAAACAATGTAATTGTTTACACAATTGTAAAAGAAACTCATCTGGTAATTATTAATGTTATTGTTTATGATTTTTAAAACGACTTCATTACTTACAACAAATTAAAAGAATTACATTTCGAAAACAATTTTGAAACACACCGTCAAAAGCTATCATTATTTAAAATTAATGTAGACTCTCAGTGATATGCATATTCAAAACAATAGCTAGTTATTGTTTTGCCATTCAAACATTGTTTAACCAATTTTTTATTGCGGAAACGAAATAAAAAATAACTATCGTAATGAGTAAACATTAAAACCAAAAAATTCCAAAAAATCCAAAACTACCATATACGAAGAATTTTTCATTCATCATGTATCATCGCTCGCGAGGATCTAGTGATAACAGTTGAATATAGGAGGGTTCTGAAACTGAAAAATATCAAAAATTGCGTATCATACATGTGATCCTGTAGCGCTGTTGTTTGGAATACTTGATTACATGTAATCAAATAAACGCGATTGGATGATTGAAAGTATTTGGTATGTTGTAATTTAAATGTAATTACTAACAAAATACAGAGTGTCCCAAGTCTTATATACAAAAAAAAAACCATGGATTCCTTACTCAATTTCGAGTCAAAAAGTCCTTTATCACTTTTTATGAAACTCAAAATTTAAAAAGTCTTTTGTCACTTTTCACAAAACTCAAAATCAAAAAAGATATTCGGGTGACAAATTTTAACCAATCAGATTTCTTAGATCTTAGGCTCGAATATCTTTTTTGATTTTGAGTTTTGTGAAAAGTGACAAAACAGTTTTCGACTCAGAAAAATATAAAGGAAATTTTGAGTAGTTTGGTTTGAAAATTCGACCCCCAATTGTCGAAATAGCGCAACTGTTGTTTAAATTTTAGGCTTAAATAACTTTTCAAATTTTGAGTTTTATAAAAAGTGGTAAAGGACTTTCCGACTTGAAATTGAATGAGAAATGTATGGTTCCTTTTTTTATATGCGACTTTGGGACACCCTGTATATAATTACTGCCATCTCTGGACTTATTACATAAAAAAATTCTTACACTTTCGTATAGTACATTTAAAATGTTTTTTATGTGTATAATATAGGCAGGAGGGAGGGTATTTAATGCAATAGAAAAGATTATAATTATCTACAATTACATTACCTTAGGATAACGATATGCCCCAATTCTTTTTTTCAAACGATAGAACGTCTTGGCGGATATAGAAGCACCACCCTCATCTTCAGAATTTACACTGTTTACACTTGTTCTCTTAGGCATTGTTAACAGTTAGATTGCCCATATCACGAAAAGGTTTTTTACGTTTACGTCATAAATCGTTTTTGGGATGTGCGAGTAACAATCACTACTGGTGAAGTCAGGTAAACTGCGTCAACTACGGTGAGCCAGTCTGCAGAAGTCGTCTGGAGACTTGAAGGTGCCGTCCGAGTTGCGCCTATGCCTACCTGCTCGAAAAAATTATACCTCCTTAGGCGCAATTCGCATAGAAAAAAAAGGTACCATTTTCGGATGGGCGCCACTCGGAATTTTTTTAGGCTAATTATAGCGGTCTGGGCGCAACTCGGTAGCAACCGACTTGAAGGCTCGGCACTGAATCACACTGAATCATTGACGGGCTGAGAACCAAAGTGGCGTGGAAAAAGTTGTCGCGAAAGAGCGGTTTCAGTTTTTGTTCGTACGGAAAAAAGATTTGAAAACTATGCAGGAATAGAAAATGGCTTGTATGAGCGTCAGAGTCGAAGCGAACTGGAATGTTTCCACGGGGAAAAACGGTTTGGGCTTTCAATTCGCTTTGCCTACCAGCCTAAACCCAACCCGCTTTTGCCCACAGACCCATGGAAAACCAAATCTATTTCACTCAAATATTTGAACCTTTTCTTCCCAACTGAACTGATTCAGGTATATCTGAATTTCGATAAATTTGATGTAAAAAATCTCATAGCACATTTTGAAAATGCCGGCCGCTTTGTTCTTTTGTTCTCGCAAGCCCCTGACAAATGACCTGTTTCCGGGAATCATTATGAAAGTCATTATTTTTTCTGAAGTTTTCTTGAGAATGGCGTTCTCTTGTTATTTTTGTCCCCTAAGACCAGTTCTTTTGAAAAAATTTTCAAATTCGTGAAATAGAATATCATTGACAGTCAATGAGGATTGCCTCTGGTTTGACGCAACGAAAAACTGCAGCCTGAGAGGCGAAGGCCTTGCGACTCTGTTGATTCCACGCCGCTTTGGTTCTCAGCCCGTCCATTAATATACATTTGAGGATTCCCTTGAGGGGACATATTTCTCTTTAAATCTTTCGTAGGCAGGTTTTTCACACGTTTAACTTTAGGCTTAATTTTCGAGATGAGATTACGAGTCACGGCTCTCGGAAATCTCGAGGGATGGCATTTAAACACCTGTAACATTCCGAAAATTCCGGAGAACCGAGAAATTACGACTTGGAGTATATACACTTTAGCTGAGTTGAAATTCCTGAAAATTTTCAATTATTTCGTAAAATATAAGAATTATGGTTTTTACAATCAAAATATGACACAATAGCTGTACACAGCTTGTATTACTATCAATCATTTTCCCGAGTTGTTTCACTATGAAACCAGTGATATTATTAGATTCGTGAATATATGTAAAAATATTTGCATAGAAATAAAAAAATAGTTTCATATTTGTACAACACTTGTTAAGCGTAGCTCAAAAAACGATTGTAAATGTAGTAAGACTTATATTCCTGCCTACGTACGCAATAAAATGAGCCTTACGGCCAATGGCATTTGTCGCTCAAAAAGTATTTGCTACGAATGCTCCGTTATTTCCCTTTCAATTTTTGTAATTTTTATATTTTCACATATATAAGTCGTAAGACGATCAATTCTGGAGCTAATTATCCAAAATCTTTAACAGAAATGACAAACAACTCTTTTTTCCTTTTTTAGCTTATATATACAGCATATATTTTTCCCTCATCAGAAAACTTCTAAAAATAACATAAAATATTCAAATTAATCATTATCCCATTGTTCATTTTAAATTTATCTTTCGTTCTTTACTTGTTTTTTAGAAAAACCATTTTCGTCTTTTTTTGTTACATCGTAGAAACGCAGTCAACGATACATCGAGCAATAAAAGTAAAGAAAGAATCAAATTAGAGAACAATGAAAGTAAGGAAAGAAAATTAAATTTTAAATGAACTATTGGATAATATGATCAATTCGAATATATTTGACGTTGTTTTTGAAAATTTCCTGACGAGGTCAAAATGAATGCTGAAAGCTAGAAAACGAAAGAAAAGAGTTGTTTTTGTAATTCCTATTCAAGGTTTTGAATAATTGATTCCCGAAACGATCAATTGATCGCCTTACGACTTATAAAATACGATGAAAATTGAAGGAGCGTATATTAATTGGAAATTATCAGTTAAAGTTCATATATTATATTAGCAGGTTTGGAGTCCGAGTTATAATTATTTTGAAAAACAAATGTTTTTCAACAAATATAGAGAGTGCATATAAATACAATTTATTTGAATTTAATATGAGGCACTGAGAATGAAAGGAAAGTAAAAATTGTTGTCCAGGAAAAGAAGGACATCTCCATAAGAAAATACATGTCCTTCTATATATGTCCTTCTTTTCCTCGAAAACAATTTTTACTTTCCTTTCATTCTTAGTGCTTCATATATATATATATATATTATTGTGTACGTGATTCCGAAACGTTAATTCATCGGGAACTTTTTGGAATGCTGTAAATTTTTCTTTTGTTACTTCAAATGATTCTACTGATTATATGTATTATATGATTTTGATTAAAGTTTTTTATCGATTAGATAAAATTTTTCATCGTCCATTAATCGAGAATAAATGTTTAGAAAAATACTTATAGTGACGAAAGTAATTGTTCTTTTAGAACGAGTAGAGCCTTTTTAAAATGAGTGAAAATCTATGTCCTAATAAAAAGTTTGTTTATAACATGATCGTTTCCAATCTGGGAACCCTGATCTAGGTGACCAGATTTAGGAGGCTGCCCCTCCCGTATAACCCCCTCCACTGCCCACAGTGCCCACCACTTCTTCATAGCGAAAGGCCGCGGCTGCCGTTTTTGCTTTATTTACGCTGGGCGGTAGGAAAAAAAGGCCCAAAATCAGAGTAGCTTGGAATAGCGGATTTCGTTTCCGTAGTCGATCTTATTGAATTTTCATTTTTGAATATTACAATCTAATAGGTCATCTAGTAGTATATCCTTACTTAGAACAATTTTTCGAACTTCGAATCTTTGTTATAGTTAGTCCGAAATAAAGTTTGAAAACTAGACCATTTATTGAAAAAATTTGTACTTAGATAATTATAAAATCTTTAAATTGCACGCAAATTTAACTAAGACTCGACAATATGCTTCTGAAAAATAAGCTCCTATGATAAGAATGACTCGAATTTTTTTATTCAAAAGCAAAAAATGTAGTGTATATTAATAAAAATGTAGAATAGAAAAATTCTGTGATAAGGTTAAAGTTTATTTCACGCTGCCTAATTTTTTTCATTTCATTTTCAAATGAAAATGAAACTCATTACAATTCCAGCACCTATGCTTACAATAATGTTACGCCTTAATCTTATACTACAACAGTCCAGCAATACTTTTACTTAAGAAATTTTAAGTTTAAATCTTATCCGTTACTAAGCACGTTATTTGGAAGATTTAAACTTATTGGATATCAAAATTTATAAAAATTATTCCATTGTTCAAAAATAATTTCTCAAAATCGAAAAATTGAGTAAAATCCTCGTTCACAATAAATTCGAATAAAAAAAATCAAAATGAGTTTTTTTGAAGAATCCATCAAATATAACATAAAATGTACTATTCTTGGTAAATAAAAATGTTTACTACACGAGATAGCTGTGAAACATCGATTTGCAGTGTCGTAAATACAACTGCTAAGATCCAATTACACCAAAAAATTTTACGAAACAGTACTCAAATACAATCCATCGAATTTGTCAGGAAAAGCTAAATTTTCAGTTTCAATAAAATGAACTCGAAAGATTGCTCGTCCGAAATGAAATAGTAGATATTAACAGAGTTAATATCTCTGATTCACTAGATATAGAAAATTGGAATTCAAAGAGTTAACGATTTTAAATGTAATACATATATGGTTCATACTACAAAGATTTAATCACATAGCTTAAAAAGGTTGACTGGACAATTTGAAATTTTAATAACTCGATGCTGCATGTTTCCTGAATAAAACACTGCAAAGTATTATATTAATGTATTATTTGAGATTTTATACTTGGGAGGGTATAAACTTTCATATTTTATATTCTTCATTCATTTTTGAGATAACTATCTACAAACTTCATTTTTTCACTTTTTTTGAATCTCAAAAAATAAACTTGTTTTTTCGACACGAAATTTTCGAAAAAAAAAGTTTTAAGATATTTATCAAATGAATAATGAATTGCGTCAAAATAAATAAAAATCCTTAATCGCTGCTTTTCCTCTTATAAAGTGTATCAGATGTCATGAGTTCTAAATGGCTTTCAGTAATTTTGAAATTCGCAACCAGTTGGCCACTTGATCGTATAGCAGATTTTACCGTGCAAAATGCATCTAACAGTTCGTTCGACATGCGATTTTTTTCGTCGGATTTAACATTGGGTACAAATGAAAAAGTCCGCTCAGGATCTGCGTTTGAGTGAGGTATTGTTCTGATTAAGTTGAAAAGAGTACATAATTGTGGAAAACGAGAACTCTGATCATTTCTTTTGATGAGGGCTAAATTCTTTGATATTTCGTCGAAGTCGTATCCGTCAAACGTACGTTTCGTCGATTCTGATAAAAAATACAAATTAGTCCATTCGTCACTAAGTAATTGCAAATCAATGAAATTTTTTCTGTCAATTCTTTTTGCTATTTGTATCACTTTGCTCACTGTTTTGTCGCGTTCTGTATCGAAGAAAAGGATGTCCGGTCTCAAGTAGCTCAAATTGACAAAAAATTGATCATTAATGTAATAAAAATCAGAAATTATTTTTTTCACGGCCACTACATAAAAATTCAAACAGTTCTTCCGAATTTCCATGACTAATTCTGTGTTTCCTTCTTCAAATTCTTGTAAATAAAGTTCACAATCGATTCCAAGAGAAACTTCTGTCAGTGGTACATGGTAGTTGCTATCAGAAAAATCAGTGCAGTATATCATATTCAAGTCAAAACTGTTGAAATCTTTAACAAAATAAGAGAGTAGTGTTGTAAGTAAGCCCAAGCATTTTGAGTGTAGTTTGTGAACTAAAGTAACCTGTGACTGTTGGAAAAATAAATTCATCGAATCAAGCAGAGCTAAAGAATGAGATAAAAAGTGAAAATAAGCGAGGGTTTCAGGTTTTTTCATTTCGGTTAAGAGATATGTAGCAGTTTTATTTGATTGTGAATCACCTTGGGCTGTGTCGAAAATCATTTTTAAAATAAACCAATGTTTTATGATCGATCGAATGGATGCTAAACTGGATGGAGAGCCAACGTATCTCCGACCACCGCTTCAAAGATTCTTCACAATTTTCAAAACGTTTCTGTAATTCGAAAAAAAATTGAATTTCTTTTCGGACTTTTTGTAACATAATTTACACATTTCACCATGAAAGATTCGACAAAGGGAGGTAAAACACGACTAGCACTACTCGAAACAAGGGCCAACATGTGACAAACACAAAAAATTGACAACAGGTTTGGAACCCGACTTTCAAAGAAAGTTTTGAAAGATCTTTTGACGCCCTTCATCACTGAGGCATTATCGGAAGAAACTGCAATGGTGCTAGCGATCGGTACATTGTTATTTGTTAAACAATTATCGAAAGTTTCCATTAATTTTGGAGCAGAGCAATCTTTCGAGTCCAAATCTATAAGTTCCAAAAGTTCGACTTTAACATCTGAAGTTTCTGGCTCAACAAAACGTACAACGCCGGACAAATACTTTTTGTTTTGATGAGTCAACTCATCAACAAGGAATGAAAAACAATTTTCACGTAGTATAGATGCTATTCGTTCTTTCTCAATTTGCACCAAAGAATTCGTTATGATACTCGCGATTTTTGTGCGCCCCAACTTTAAATTTCCTATAACACGTGTATCCTCCTTGTGTATATCCTGAATAACATTCAACAGTTTTTCCGCAGCCCGTAAAGATATGTTGTAATTCGCGATACATGCACTAATTTTTATTTCGGTTTCTTTCACTTTGGTGAGAAAAGGCTTCGATTCGTCGAAACTATGCAAAGGCACAAGTTCATTTTCACCCTTTCCACCGACCGCATTTTCCAGGGCTTTCTTATGACTTGCTGTTTTTGCATGGTCGACAACTTGGGT
The DNA here is from genome assembly GCA_028476575.1 of Platygaster robiniae. Lineage (NCBI taxonomy): Eukaryota > Metazoa > Arthropoda > Insecta > Hymenoptera > Platygastridae > Platygaster > Platygaster robiniae. The sequence goes on from CM052022.1 coordinate 28,998,546, forward strand.
CTTCCCTGCACTGCAACTTTTATTGCACGCAGTGCAAGTGAACTTGCTTTCATCGTTTGGATTTTTGCAAAGCCAAGACGTCAAGTTGAACTCTGATAGGGTTGGGTCGCTAAACCACGCATCTTGAAAAGTTTTTCTCCTTTTAACCGATGATTTTGATTCAGAAAGTGAACTTATTCTTAAAAAAAAAAACTATGATGAAATAAACTGTTAAATTTAAGCTATTTTTAAATATTTACGGTTGATTGTGCCAAACAACAAGAATTGTTCAACTAAAACAAATGTTGAGTGCTTGGGTTAAGAACCCTACAACCGTGTAGTATTATTCGCATGAAATTTGAAAAAAATGGAACACCCTTCATTTTTATCTATAATACGTTATCGTATATCCTAAATTGAAAATAAATAATTAGACATAGAAAATTTAAACTTCAAATGTTTATAGCTACAAATGTGAAAAATGTAACATTCCAAGATTAGAAAAATAAAAAATCCGTATTTCAAATGTTACTTTCCAAACGTTGGGTAAGAATTTTAAAAAGATTCTTTATTAAAATAAATGAGACAAGCATTTGTTCTTTTTGCAATTAACTAGTTAGATACAGGGTGCGCCATTTCTTATGTCGGTATTGTAACATTGAATAACTTAAACATTTGACAACCGATTTACTTGACTTCACTTGTTTTGGAAACGTCAATTCAGTACAATTTCAACCATGTATCGCTTCACACGAAAAGAACGCGCTGAAATAGTTACTTTGTACATTGAAAATAGTCGTTCAGTTGTGTTAACTCAACGAGCATATCGTCGAAAATATCTTGGCAAATAGGCACCATCTGACAACACTATTCGTCGTTTGGTGTCGAATTTTTGTGACCACGGGACAGTGAAAGATCGCGAACAACCCGTTCATCAACGACCAAGACGTTCAAATGAACTGATTGAAGCTGTCAGAGAGAGCGTTGCCCAAAACCCAAAAGTTTCATATCGTCACCGCGCTCAGCATCTCGGCATCAGTGGAACCACTCTACGGCGCATTTTGAAAGATGATTTGCATTTGTTTCCGTACAAAATGCAATTAACACAAAGAATATTGCCTACAGATCATCCACGTCGCTTGGAATATGGACAAACAATCGCTCGAATAGTTGATACTGAACCTGATTTTTGGAAGCGAATTTTAATGACCGACGAGGCACATTTCAAACTTTCTGGAGGCGTTAATAAGCAAAATTGCCGCATTTGGGGAACGCAGAATCCACACGAGATCCATGAAACGCCATTGCATGACCAAAAAGTTACTGTTTGGGCCGGCGTTTGCGCCAAAACCATCATTGGTCCTTATTTTTTCAAAGAGAACCAAACGATCGATGGAAACCGATATCGGTGGATGTTGGCTCACTATGTCTGCCCACAAATGCGTGAAAAAGGTCTTGAAGATTACTGGTTTCAACAAGATGGTGCGACCTGCCACACTGCGAATCAAACAATCCAGTTTCTGCAACGAAAATTCCCTGGACGTCTGATGTCAAAAAGAGGCGACATTGAATGGCCACCCAGATCTCCAGATTTGACCCCTCCAGACTTCTTTTTGTGGGGTTATTTGAAAAGTAAAGTGTACGCCAGCAAGCCGCAGACCATTGAAGAGCTTAAGGAAAATATTCGTGCCGAAATCATTGCTATACCACCCGAGATGCTCGAAAAGGTAATGGAAAACGCCGCAAAAAGGGCATATTTTGCTGTGAACAATAAGGGCGGCCACTTGATTGATGTTGTGTTCAAAAACTAGTCTAAATAAATTGTAAAGGACCAAACTAAATAAAAATACCTCATTTACAGAAATCGGTTGTTTTTTTTTCAAGTTATTCAATGTTTACATGCCGACATAAGAAATGGCGCACCCTGTAAATAAACAAAAATGAGTATCAATTTTTAACAGCCAAAATTCGTATGCTTGATATTTTTAAATTTATGAGATTAAACATTCAAAACACACAAATTTCAACTAAAACATTTTTAACTAAAACATAACAATAATTAATATATCATTTACCAAACAGTCATGAAAGTCAGATTGAATTACATTCAATATTGAAAGGAAAAATAGCAATATAACAATGTATGAAGATTAACTTTAAAATTGAGAAAATTTGAAAATAGAAAAGGTTGCCGGAGATTAGAAATTGCAAGATTTAGGAAAATAGACACTTTTCTAAGAAACACAAATAGAAAATGTTTTTCGCCTTCACTCTTGAAATAAATTTCCATCACAACAGGTAATAAGAAATGACAAAATGAAAGTTATAACTTATTCTTAATCATTAAAATGACTTATTTCTACATAAATAGTATTTGACAACACAAGCCGTAGTGGAACCCATCCAAAACTTGAAAAACGATATACAGGGTGTTTCCAATTTTCAGTGACAAAAAAAAAATTTCTTATTGAATTTCTAGTCGAAAAGTCCTTTACCACTTTTCATAAAAATCAAAATTCAAAAAGTTGTTCAAGCCGAAAGTTTAAACAATGTATGCGCTCTCTCGACAAGTGGGAGTCAAATTCACTGAGTAAACTTTCCCCAAATTTTTTTATATTTTTCTGAGCCAAAAAGTCCTGTGCCACTTTTCATAACACTCGAAATGAAAAAACATATTCTAGTAAGAAGTTTCAGCTAATCACATTTCTTTAATTTCAAACTCAAATATCTTATTTCGAGTTTTATGAAAGTGCCGCAGGACTTTTTGACTCATAAAAATATGAAGAAAATTTGGGGAAAGTTTGGTCCGTCAATTTGACTCCCAGTTGTCGAGAGAGCGCATTTATTGTTTAAACTTCCGGCTTGAATAACTTTTTGTATTTTGAGTTTTATGAAAAGTGGTAAAAGACTTTTCGACTCAAAATTCAATAAGGAATATTGGACTTTTTTTTGGCACGGGAATTGGAAACACTCTGTATATGAAAAGGAGTAAATATGATATGAATAATACTACAAGGTAACACTTGTTCTGAAAACTGAAGAAACATAAAAGAAAGGTTAAAAATTCGCCTTGAAACTTTATTTTTTGTATAAATTTCAGTCAAATTTATGTCGAATTCATACAAGAACGACGTATATTCATGAAAAAGTTATACAAAAAATAAGTCACGTAACTGCAAATGATACATAATTCTCGTGAAATTGAATGAATTTAACATATAATATTTATGGATTTAACGGAGGAATCATTCTTTGCGAATTTTACTCAGCTACTCAACATTGAACAATTCTTCGCCTGATTGTTTGTACCCAACCGTTTATTTTCACTGTCAAAAAAGATTGGTTAATTTTCAATAAAAATATTGCAAGTTTTTTAGCTATATTCTGTACAAGATTTTTCCCATCAATAACTCTGGATATTTTCCATACGCTAAGGAACTCTTCCATAAATTATGAGAAAATTTCCAGAATATGGGTCTAACAGAATATAGTGAAAAAATTTCCATATTTTAATTGAAAAATTACCAATATTTTGGAACTGTGTTGTTATACGAAGAAATACACCCCAAAAATTACCTTGAATCCTTTAATCAGCATGAGACGATGGATGAATGTAGGAATATTATTTAAACTTTTGCAAAAACAGATATGTTACGATCTCACTATTTTAAAGTTTTTAATAACCGGAATACTTTTGAGAAACGTAAGATGTGACTAGCTTCGAAAGACGATGGGAAATGAAAGAAAATTTGAGATAAACCTCATTGGTGACGTGGAAAAAAGTAAGGCCCGTCGACTTTCATCCCAAAATGCTTATTAGCTTACCTTAGATAAGGTTCGGGGAATGATAATCACAGAGCTATGTACGACTTTCTAAATTTTTTTCTACGATAAAAACTTGTACTAGTTTTTTAGTATGAAAGACATCAATTGTTTATCATATTTTCAATAGGTTCTATTAGGTTGGAAAGTAAGTTTGTTCAGTTTTTTTGTAAACATTCAATATGTGAAACCCAACAAACTTACTTTCCAATTGTTTTCAACCCAATTTATACTACAATAATTATTGTAGTCAAATACTGTCCAGTGATTCTTATATTTCCGTATAAATTTTTTTCATAATATTTTTCAACTTTCCTCATTGTCAGTTATAAAAATTTCTTTTCATATAAGTAATTCACAATCATGTTGCTCTTTTCCTCGAGAATAGATTTTTGCACTAGTTGGAAAATTCTGGTTGTTTTCTACAATCGACTGTGAGTATGAAGTTGTCTTGAAATAAATGGTTTATAAAATGCTAATTTTTTTTTAATGAGTTCACTTCTTACAATAAAATCAACGAATAAATGGAGGAACAGTTTTCAAGTGTTATAGTGATCAACCTTCATAGTTGTTACACTTTTCATCTTGGCTATGCAAAAATTCGAATAAAAAAAGCTATTTTATTTGCACTGCGAGCATAAAAGTTGCAATGCAGGGATAATCCAAGTTGTTGCATACACAAAAACAGCAAGCGACAAGATAGCCCTAGAAAAATTAGCCTAGTGGAGAGGTGGAAAAGCAGTTATAACTATCTATTTTTTGTCGAATCAAAAGAAACAGATATTAAATCTAGCGCATTAATTACTGATAAATCTTGATGTACTGCCAATAAACATGTGAGTATAATTCAGGATATAAATAAAGAAGATCATGTCACTGTAAAACTAATATAGATGAGAAAGTTCATTTATAACATCAGTTCAGAATTGGTTTTTTTATGATCATTTTTTTAAACTTTATTTCGAACTAACTATAACAAAGATTCGAAGTTCGAAAAATTGTTCTAAGTAAGGATATATTACTAGATCACCTATTTCATTGTAATATTCAAAAATGAAAATTCAATAAGATTCGACTACGGAAACGAAATCCGCTATTCCAAGCTACTCTGATTTTGGGCCTTTTTTTCCTACCGCCCAGCGTAAATAAAGCAAAAACGGCAGCCGCGGCCTTTCGCTATGAAGAAGTGGTGGGCACTGTGGGCAGTGGAGGGGGTTATACGGGAGGGGCAGCCTCCTCAATCTGGTCACCTAGACCCTGATACGAGTCACGGCTCTCGGAAATTTCGAGGGATGGCATTCAAACACCTGTAACATTCCGAAAATTCCGGAGAACTGAGACATTCCGCAGCCGGTGCATTAACTAGTTTTCGGCTAATAGAACGACCGGGGAAACGTCCCAGCATTCAAATGTTTCAATTTCCCATACCCCAAGAATTAGAACTACGAAGGTATAGCAAAGAGGGCCAGGAAAATATAGACCCCCTCATATTTTACCATCTGATTCACAGTCACATATATTCGTGTCTCGAGATCAGTAACAAGATAGCTATGTTCGTAAACAGCCTTCTAAAGTACGAAAATTATTTCAGTCTGTCTTCTTCTTTTCGTTGTGACAGTTTAATATGGATAGTGAAATGAATATAAAAAAGTAACTAACGACGAAAAATGTGATCCGAAATTTTCCACGGCTAAGAGTCCTGTCACACTTCGAAGAACTAAACGTGAAAATGCGGGAGCACGTCGAGAAGACGATAATTATGAGTTCGGAACGCCAGAAGAAATTCAAATTCAAAAAAAAAAAATTCCGTGCTGTGATGACTCGTGGGACAGAATTCACTGATTCGCAAGCTGTGACGGTAAGTTAATGTTTTTTGAAGAAATCACTGCATATTATTCCAACCACTGCAATATTATATGAAAATTGTATACAAGTTTGATAGGTAGTTTATAAAATGGCTTCATGGATAGCAGTATTTTTTATACTATTGTTATAAAATCACGTCACGGAATAGTGAAATTTTATAAACAGTTCAGTGATTTTATGGAAATGTTATGAGGACCTCATGAAAATCATAAATTGTAGGGTTCTTGGCTGCTAGCTGTTTAATTTTGTCTGATTTTTTGCACATAACAAATCGTATCTATTAGAGGCAGATGTATAATGAAATTAACAACATCGAGAGATGCCGCATAGTTTCCAAAATTTTAACGATTCTGATAATTTTTTCATATCACAATTTACAAACTGAAACGCAAGGGTCCTATAAAATTCCATTGATATTCTCGAAAATATGCGGCATCTTAAACTATCACTTTTTCTTCTCGTATGAAAGAAAACGGGAATGTTTTCTTCTGCATCTCCATTCGAGGTGACGAATAATAATTCGGGCATTGTACTTTTGACTAATGGTATCATCGTTGTTCATTGACGGGCTCCCGAAAACTAAACAATCACGAAGAAAATCAATGCTAGAGAGGAAGATTTTTACATCACTCTTGAAATACCCGTTGAGAAGCGTCACTTTTGTTTTAAGCCCTTCATAATATGTACTTCACGATAGTCTAACCGAAAATCTACAGATTTAAAGAAGCTAGTGATTTTTAAACGTTTCATGGAATTTTTTTTATTGTATTTGTCTTGAATAATTTTTCGTAATTGATATTTCTTGAAAGTTTTACGAATCTTGTTGAATATAAGTAAGTGTCTTTTCGTAGTTTTACGAATGTTTTGGAAAGAAAATTGTAGCCCGAGTTGTGTGAAATCACATTCTTTTCTGTTTCATAATTTTGTTGCACCTCAGCATTTGATGTGCCTAAAAACTCTTTTTCCTTGTTCGAAGTTATTTCGTGGTATTTTGACTTTAAGTTTTTGGGGGAGGAAGGGGGGGGGGGATGGGTCAAAGACATGATTTTAATATCAAAATTCCAGTTTCTTTTAAGCGCATTTATTTGGTGTTTGGGGGGGGGGCTGTTAGTCGCATGGTTTTACTATGGAATAGTTAGATATTATTATTGATAGTTCTCATATTTAAGTTATAAAGTAATAGACGAACTGTTCACCAATTTTCAACTATTGGGTATCAACTAAATGAAAAAGTGAGCTTATTCCCCAGCAAAGGTTTTGGATTGAATTTAAATCCGTTTCTGGTCCGATTGTGGTCCGGTTTCGATCCATTATCATTTTCATCGTCCAGAGACTTCTTATCACATGATTCGACATTTAATATATATTTTTGTATACATACATATACATATACAGGGTGTCCCAAAGTCCGCGCCCTTAAATTAACAAGTAGATAGTTCATGAAATTCTAAGACTTTTTTTCCTTTCCAGTTTTTCGCAAATCGAAAAACCATGAGAGATATTTAACAACAAGTGTTACCCGATCACGTCCCGGTACTCACGTTAGGCCAGATTATTTTGAATTTCTTCACCAAGATCATTCAACTTGGCTCTTCCTCTCTAGCATTGATTTTCTTCGTGATTGTTTAGTTTTAGGGAGCCCGTCAATGAACAACGATGATACCATTAGTCAAAAGCACAAGGCCCGAATTATTATTCGTCACCTCGAATGGAGATGCAGAAAAAAACATTCCCGTTTTCTTTCATACGAGAAGAAAAAGTGATAGTTCAAGATGCCGCATATTTTCGAGAATATCAATGGAATTTTATAGGACCTTTGCGTTTCAGTTTGCAAATTGTGATATGAAAAAATTATCAGAATCGTTAAAATTTTGGAAACTATGCGGCATCTTGAACTTTCACTTTTTCTTCTCGTATGAAAGAGAACGGGAATGTTTTCTTCTGCATCTCCATTCGAGGTGCGAAGAATAATTCGGGCATTGTGCTTTTGACTAATGGTATCATCGTTGTTCATTGATGGGCTCCCGAAAATTAAACAATCACGAAGAAAATCAATGCTAGAGAGGAGGAGCCAAGTTGAATGATTTACTGCAATTGGTCGTTAAGAAGTAAAATTGAAGATGTTGATTTTAAAAAATTGTCATAAGATTGTTGAATTTACGGTAAAATCGTTTCAACAATTCCCGATATGCCATTGCTTCATTATAACTAAACTAAAATGTTGGTTCAACAATGTTAAAAACATACAATAAAATGATATCGAACAACTCGGGCTAAAATTTCTTCCGAAAACATTCCTGAAACGTGTTTCATTTTTTTCCGTGTTGGTATAATGGAAATTTTTTGAACTATGTTTTGAGGTCAAAAAGTCAAAACTCTACTTTCGTGACCATAGGTCCCTTTCGTCATTTCGCTGTGCATTAATATCCCGGATACCCTGAAAAGAAGATATTGTCCCTGCAAATCGTTACGATAAAGAGGCTACTTCTGTGTATGATTAGAAGAGGGTAATTAATTATCCTTAATATATTTTTCCTACAGAATGACTCCGAAGACGTTGGGATCAACAGGCGAAAGAGATCGCGTTCCGTCGATTCATTGCAGGTTTGCTTCAATGAAAGAAAAGATATGTGTCCTCAGCAAAAACCAGGCAATTATATGCTGATGCAATTGGAGCAACGTCGACCTTTGCAGGTCGAGTATTAAAAAATATTAAGATAACCGTCTGTAACGAATGACTAACAGTACCGAAGAGGGTGGGAAGGCGCTAGCTGCACGCTTGTTAATTCAGTACTCAAAAGTTCAATTGTAAACTTCATACAATGTAATCGTTCTTCTGTACTTTGTTCCTTTATCTTCATAAAGGCAGACTCAATGTTACTTTTAATTAAGTCTTGTATTTTTTTTAAAATTTCAAGTATGTTTGTAACTGGTCAGTAACATATTGAAATATTTTTCGTGAACAGATAATCGAAGTTCCTAAAGAGGCCAATGTTGAAATCGCGGGACCAAGTGGTTTGTGCAAAAATGCCACACCAAAAATAACAAAGAGCCAATGGTTGCGAAAAAAAATTCATCTCCAAATATCAAGTGACGAGTTAGACGAAATTGCAGAATCGATAGAAAATGAAGAGAATAATACCCATCCTGAACCCGTGAATGTCGCGGGTAATCGCAATGAAGGAAGGAATGACCTTACTCCTGACAGGGAGGAGAATGAAGTTAGGCTCCTGAAATTGCACAGCAAATTGAAAATAATGATGACACATTCGGGATTTTCTAATTTGAAATGGAATCGAATCGGTGGCCCAACTTTGACGAGAGTTTGATCGGAACTGCAATTTTAGAGGCACGAAATAATAAGGTACATCTTATTCAAACGCTTACTCCACCATTTTTTGTATAAACAGTGGGAATCCGATTAGCCGAAGAAAATATTTACAGACTGCGATTAAGGAACATGCGCTCATATTTTTTTTGCCGGAAAATTAACATTCATGGAATAATTGCATGTACTCTTCACTGAATAGAAATTTTTATTTTCCTTGTAATATGATAACATGGAGCAAGTTTTTTAACATTATATTATTTACTGCATACAATTGTAAAAACATGCTGTTAGTGATAATATACTGAGTAAAGTTTATTATTAGTGTTGAAACGAAAAACAGGTTGGAGAAGGGTAGTATGAATTTCATTTCATTACATTATCTCATACAGTTCCGTGTGCACTACTGTTTGTAATGTCTGTATAAAATAACGTGCGAAAACATTGTTATAAAATGATAACTATTCGTTATAACAGTTATTTATTTAGAATGATAATAAATACTTCAAATTTTTACTTCCAAACATAAAATACAAAATTCGATACTAGGTATATTATAATGTAAATTGAAAATTTGAAATCAGCAACTGAAAAAGTAAAAATAATGTATTTGAAACTTGCAATAAATTTCTTTTGAAATTTGAAGAAAGAATTTGAATACTGTGATATGCATAACTGTAACTACTTGAGGAGTTTCAAATTTCCAATAAAAAAATTAAAATAAAAAATTGCTTGTACCAAGCATATGACAAAAAATTTTTCGATACAAATTTAAAAAAAAATTTGTGAATTGAATGAAAAATTCTGATTTGAATCAAAAGGTTTCTTTTGGGGTAATGCAAAATTTTCAGTTCTTGTTTCTGAAGTAAATACTTGAAATTTTGAGTGTAAACCATTTATTTCTTATAATTCTAAAATTTTCATGACAATTCTTAAACTTAAAATTTTGCATCACATTTTTAAAATTCAGCATTGTAGATAAGACATTCCTAATTTCCTACATTCTTACTACACCTACTTCGATTCTAAGATTTCAAATTCAAAGATTCTATTCACAATTTCTTAATTAAAAATTTCTAAACTTCCAAATCCGACCAAGTCCAATCACAGTTTTAAAATTCAGACTTTAAAAATGCAAATTGGAATGTAGTAATTGCATGTAACTTATTCTAAATTTTCAAATGTCAAATTACTACTGAAATATGTCGATTCAGATTCCATTAATTCAATTTCCATTTCAAGTTTCAGTTTTTCGGTCTTCAATTTTTCATTTTCACCTCCTCATATTACGATCATTATTCACCGATTCGATAGTCCAATCAAATTACAGTTTTCCAGTGTGAAATGAAAATCTACAAATATCTAAGTAAAATTAGAAATCCGTAAATCTGAATTCCAAATTTCTAATTTTTTGAATTCAATGTCAATTTTCTACTTTGAAATTGGATAAGTTTTTACCCCAATTTGCTCACTTATGATTTTCATATTTTGTTTCTTATTGTACATTCTTCGCATCCATTTTCTTATTCGAAATTCTACAATTTTATGGTACAAACAACGTACAATTTGATGATTTTGTTTCGAAAATTCGTAATGTCCGATTTGAAAATTTGAATGCATATAATTCCGAATGTTTGTTTTTATCTTTAGAATTTCAAATGCCCGTTTTAAATTTAATATTTTTCAAATCGAAAACTGCCCTAATGTTGTGAGTTTTCAATTACAAACGATAAACGTCAAAGCTGGAATAACTGTTTTGGAAATTTCAATCTGCGATTATAGTTGAAAAAGTCTGTTTCTGAATTTGAATCTGTAAGTTGCAATTTTCAATTTTACATTACAATTTTGAAACTTTCAATTTTATATATGTCATACACACAGTTAATAATTCTAAGTTTTACTTTGTTCAAATTCTGAAGTCTTTTGAATTCAAATAATAGTTCTTAATTTCTTCTTTGAAATTCGAAACATTCAATAACAAATTTGAAATTCAAAATTCCTTACTCTAAGTTTCTAATTTCATTCTCAAAATTTGAATTCCAAATTTACAATTGTAGTTGACTCTTGATCGTCAATGAAATCGTCATTGAAATTATCATTTGAATCCTATTGCCATTAGCTTTCTCCGCAGCCTCCGCCACTTGAAATCGATTTATTACGATTAGAGTAAAATCGGCCTGAAAAATTTTTAAGAACCAAATTACATTCTATTGCTCTAAAATTTTTGACGCGCCAAGCAGCGCTAAGCACAATATGTAATAAGCTTTTTCTTATTAAACCAAGATTCTTTAAATTGTGAATGGGACGCAAACACGATTAAAATAGTGTTCTTTCAGTTAGAAACGAGCATCTGCCCATAAGAATCAATTGATCCGTGATTGCTGGGAGACATGTCTCGTCGAGGCTTTTTTTGGTATTATTTCTAAAGTTTGGCAATTCAAGTACATTTCTTATTTATCACAGGTGCACCTAGGGGATGAATACTATGTCCCCATAGAAAAATGGGTTTTAATGGAGCGGATGACATCCCATTGCAGATTTGTCGAAAACTTACTCTGTTCCATATGGGGAACAGAGGAGTTAAGTAAAAGATGCTTAGATCCTCGCCGAGCCGGTGATAGGATACCAGGACGTCCTTCGAGAACTGCAATTACTCCGCGAAAATTGCAGATAGCAGGAAGTATGATCTGCGTAATCTATTTATCTAGTAATCATGTTAGCCGGTGGCGCCGGAATGGAATTTTAAGGGAAAAGTTTATTAAATGAAGTGTACTTGTGTGTAAAGTGTAGTGTATATGTCCAAGAGTCAATATGGTACTGATTAAGCATTTCAATGTACTTTTTGTTGATTTAAGTGTAATTTCGTGAAGTTCGATCGGATTCTTCATTTATTCTAGCTTCATATGAATAGTAGTTTGTAGATATCAATAATGCTTCCAAGAAAATGTATTAAAGTTATTAACAATCTAAAGACTATATTATCTGTGCGATTTATGAAGGGGCAGCCAACCCCCCCCCCCTCTCTATGGTATTCTGCTTCTAACGCCACTGATATTTGTGAATTTGAGGGTTCAAGAATATGTATATTAATTCTGAATATATTTCAGATATTTTTCAACGCCGTCTAGGACGACAGGGATGGGTCGGTGTCCCATTGAAACGCGAACAAATTAAATTTCGAAATCACGTCACAAACGCAATAAACAACGTGATTCGTTCCGAGATGCAGAGACACCGCGTTCAACCTGGTTTGGCCCGAAGGGTCAATCGGGAGCCTGCCCTTGGATTGGGAAAACATCAGCTGGAAGAAGCTCAATTGAACGATGTTGTACCTCAAAGAGAAATGTAGTATTTAAAGTAATCATAAGTGTAATAAGTAATAAACAAGTCTTCTCCACAAGTTGTATGATAAAATTGTATATAAATTGAATCGTACCTACAAAACGTAGCATGTTCGTGGCAAACTTATTTTAGAAAATTTTTGATCTACAAAGTTTGGATTTTTTAATACTGGCACTAACTTGATATCGTTTTTTGGTATGCGCCAAAAGCGAGAATCATACTTTTATCTCGTTCTCCAAGAATGTTTTCCAAAAAACCCAGGGACAGATTTGTTAATTATGAAGTCTTCTATCGCGTAACGTTAACAAAAAATTTTTTGTTTATTTTTTCTATAATTTTTGTAAAAATTCGTATATGTTTTGTTCAATTTTGTTTATGAAAAATGCAAAAAAAATGTATCAAAAAAAACTCAGACAGTCGATGGAGAATTTAATATCCTTCAATTTGATATAAATATCATCTAAATCGCTCAAGCCATTCTCAAGTTATCATGCACACCAGTTCAAGAAACGCGGTTTTGAGAAAAAAAGGTTTGAAAGGGTTATTGCCAGTGAAAATAGTCAGCAATATGAAGCGACAAAATAATATCTCTCGTAATTGCATACGCAACGATCATAATAAATTAAAGAAAAATCAGAATTGAACTGGTGGTTCAGCAGTTATATACGAAATGTCAAAAATTTTACCTACATGTATGAGTAAATTGTAAAGTATTTTTTTTTCCAAACATCGGTCTTAGGATCTTTCCCGAGAACTTTTAATTACAAAACGTGCACATATTCTGTCAGTCGATGATGACATTTTTTTAATTATTTATATTAATCTCAACTGAGATTATCGATCTTTCGAGAAGGAGGAAAAAATCCAAAAAGTTTCTTTCTCTACACGAACATTATACAGGGTGTCCCGAAGTCACATATACAAAAAAAACCATGAATTCCTTGCTCAATTCCAAATCGAAAAGTCCTTTACCACTTTTTATGAAACTCGAAATCAAAAAAGATATTCGGGTGACAAGTTTTAACCAATCAGATTTCTTAGATCTTAGGCTTGAATATCTTTTTTTGATTTTGAGTTTTGTGAAAAGTGACAGAAGAGTTTTCGACTCATAAAAATATAAAGGAAATTTTGAGTAAAGTTTGGTTTGAAAATACGACCCCCACTTGTCGAGAGAGCGCAATTGATTGTGTTGTACAAGATTCATTTTTTATACTTTTACTAATAGATTACAATTACCGTCTTAATGATTCTGTTTTCGACGATTTATCATCGAAATGACTTTTTGCTGAATTATTGTGCTATTATACATTTTTACTTTTATCATCGTAATGACTCTATTTTTTGCTGAATGATTGTGCAATTTTAGATTTTTACTTTTATCATCATAACGATTCTATTTTTTGTCGAATCACTGTATGATTGTAAATCTTTATCACTGCGAACATGGATATATATAGACTCACAGTGTGGGAGTTGTAAGAAGAAGAGAAAAATTGTCGGTAGTAAAAAGTATTTTCTGTATTAGAGGATCTTGAAATTATACTTATATTATTGAAATCATTTGGAGCATTTATTTATTTGGTTGGAACATAACACTGGCGACGAGGATTAGGATTTGTCCGGCTCATTCACCACCTTTTTGGAGCTACAACCCAGTTGTGAAAAAGGACTATCGACCCCTAGAGCTACTTCTCTTTTTGCTTCATACGGACGAAGTCGGAGCCAACCTTGAGTTTTAGACCAAGATTCCGACGTTCCTAGCAATCAAACCTGATCACGACAGCGACTCCAGTCCTGCCCTACTTCAGACAACCGACGAAGGAAGCTCAAAATTCAACTCTCTTGACTAGCTGGCGATTCACCACGGATTAGCAACCGAGGTCCACTGTCAAAGTGAGTCACAACCGTTTATAATATTGCGAAAACTGCATTTCTTTCCATATCCTATGTTACAATCATAAATCCTTGGCCATATATGACTCCAAATTACTCCCTTTTACCCTAGTCAATAGCACAAACTTGAAAAATTGATTGTAATTGTTCTCTGATCAACGAGGAAATCTTGTTAACGGAAATCAAAATGCCAGATACAGTGAATACGACAACAGTTACCCAAAGTAGTTTTAAAATCGAATTTCTCATAAAACTTATTTCCGATAAATTTGACGGAGATAGACACAAGGTTCGTAGCTTTGTCAAGCAAGTTGACGCAGTATTCGAGTTAGCTGATGATAGCTAAAAACCTGCCCTTTTGTTTTACGTTAAGAGTTTGATCTCTGGCAAAGCAAGAGAGCAGATCGATATTCACTGTCACTTAACAACATGGAAAGATATTTCTCAACTGTTACTAAATTTATATATGGATAAAAATACATTTGATCAGCTGCTCGAAAAACTGCACACATTGAGACAATTACAGAACGAAAATGTTACAAACTTTTATCAGAGATTAGAAGATCTTTCTTCAAAGATTCTTGGAAACGTTTATAGCTCAGACAGCAAAAAAACCGAACTCCCAGGTCGTATTTCTATGGTCACGCAGATGACTCTTAATCGTTTCGTGTACCACACTCATCCTCAGATATCTCAAATGTTGAGATACAGGGAATTTGAAACGATTAATGAGGCATTTACTGCCGCTGTCATCGAGGAAAAATCTTTGAAATTACAATACAATGGCTCTCAAAAAATCAAAAAGTGCGCTATTTGCAATCGGAACAATCATAATACAGATCAATGCTTCCAAAATCCACACAGTAGGAATACACGAGGTAATCTTCCGAGACAGACTTTCCACTTCCAATCGAACACGAATTCAAATTCTCAGGGATCAAAATTCCCACCAAATCATTTATCTCTGCATTGCAATTATTGTAAGAAGCCGGGTCACAAGATTGATCAGTGCAGAAAACGCGAATGGGCTAATAAAAATCGCGTACAGAATCAGGACAAAGCACCATACGCGAATCAGAATCCAAATTTCAATCAAACCCCGAAAGAACAACAACGTGGAAATGTGAACTTCTACGGGCAAAATTTTCTCGAAGCGGGACTTCAATCGGACCCAATGTAAATCAAAATCAAAATCCGAGTCAAAATAAAATTTCAAATCAAAATCAATATCGAAATCAAAATCAAAATCAATATCGAAATCCAAATGAAAATCAAAGTCTAAATCAAAATCAGAATCAAAATCGAAATCAAAATCCAAGTCTAAATCAAAATCAAAATTCAAATCAAAATCAATATCGAAATCAAAATCAAAATCAATATCGAAATCCAAATGAAAATCAAAGTCTAAATCAAAATCAGAATCAAAATCGAAATCAAAATCCAAGTCTAAATCAAAATCAAAATTCAAATCAAAATCAATATCGAAATCAAAATCAAAGTCTAAATCAAAATCAAAATCGAAATCAAAATCAAAGTCTAAATCAAAATCAAAATCGAAATCAAAATCCAAATCCAAATCAAAATCAAAATCAAAATCAAAACCGAAATCCAAGTCAAAATCAAAATCTAAGTCAAAATCAAAATTCAAATCAAAATCAATATCAAAATCGAAATCAAAATCAAAATCAAAATCGTAATCAAAATCTAAGTACTTATTTCAGTCCATCTTATTCGGGAATTTTCGCTGAAAATAATGACTTAACATACGTTTTATTCCATTGTGAAGCTTCAAAATATCCTGAAAAAATATTAAAATTTCTTGTTAATACAGGAGCTTCAATGTCTCTCATAAAAATGTCCAGTTTACAGCATTACGAAATCATAAATCCACAAATCATAACTTTGAATGGAATAGCTTGTAATGCACCAACCCAAACTTTTGGAGAAATCGAACTAGAACTTGGAATTCACAAACACTCTTTTGTAACCAATTTCCAATTGATAGATTCTATGACGAACATTCCATTTGATGGCATAATAGGGCACGAATTCTTCAGGACTCAGAAATCAATTATTAATTATGAACGAGTAAACTTCACGATCAAATCTATTCCGTTTCCTATCCCTTTGCTAAGAAATACGTCACAGAGTCCCAACTCTCACATTTTTCTCAATTCACGCACGGAAACTGTCGTACGCGTCAGAATTCACAATCCTGATAATCTCAATGAAGGAATAATATCATGTGGAAAAATTGAGAATGATAAAGATCTACTCATTCCTCGAGCAATCGTGAAAATTTCACCAAATAACGAAGCTCTCGTTACGGTAAATAATCGCTCGAACAATCGTAAGTCAATACCAGCGCCTCACTTAGTCATAGAAAAGGTACCAAGGAACAGTGAAATTTTTAAATTCTCAAATGCACAAATCGATACGGACAAGAGAATCGAAGAATTAATGAAAAATCTGCGACTTGACCACATTCAGTTACCAAATCACAGAAATGAGATTTCTCAAATTTGTCAAGATTATCATGACATTTTCTATCTCCCGACCGACAACTTTACCTCAACCACGGCTGGGACAGCTGATATAAAACTCACAGACGAAACACCGATACATACGAAGTCTTATAGGTACCCAGAAATCCATAAAAGAGAGGTTCGAACACAAATTGAGAAAATGTTAAAACAGGGAATCGTTACTCCATCAGAAAGCCCATGGTCGAGCCCTTTATGGGTCGTCCCAAAGAAACTTGATGCTTCGGGCGAGAAAAAATGGCGAATAGTCATTGACTATAGGAAACTAAATGAAAGGACGATTGGGGATGCGTACCCCCTGCCCAATATCGAAGATATCCTAGACCAATTAGGACACGCTGAATTTTTCACCACATTAGATCTTGCTATTGGGTTTCACCAAATCCCTATGAACCCACACGATGCTCCGAAAACCGCATTTTCAACTCCCGACGGGCATTATCAGTTCGAGAGAATGCCCTTCGGATTGAAAAATGCCCCGGCAATTTTCCAAAGGGTCATGAATAATATACTAGTAGGGTTGAACAATACGCAATGTTTTGTCTATCTTGACGACATTGTAATCTATGGATCAAGTCTAGATGATCAGAATAATAAACTAAGAAATATTTTTTCAAGACTACGCGAACATAATTTGAAATTGCAAATAGATAAATGTGAGTTTCTCAAGGAATCCTGTCAATATTTGGGGCACGTCATCACAAAAGACGGAGTGAAACCAAATCCGAGTAAAGTTGAAGCTATAAAAAATGTTCCCAGGCCAAAAAACCCGAAAGAAATAAAAATGTTTCTCGGTATGACCGGGTACTACAGAAAATTCATTCAGGACTTTTCAACAATCGCTAAGCCACTTACGTTACTTCTGAAAAAAGATTTAAAATTTACATGGAACGAAGATCAGGAAAAGGCATTTCAAATTTTGAAGGAAAAATTACACTCAGAACCTCTGTTACAATATCCTAATTTTAAAATTCGTTTCACACTTACAACAGATGCTTCGAATGTAGGCATTGGCGGTGTTTTGTCTCAAATAAAAAATGGACAAGATTTGCCTGTTGCCTACTATTCGAGGACATTGAATAATGCAGAACAAAACTACTCCACAACGGAGAAGGAATTGCTTGCGATCCTGAATTCCATCGAACACTTTCACCCATATTTATATGGACGAGAGTTCGATATTTTTACGGATCATAAACCTCTGAAATGGCTTTTCAGTTGTTCTAACCCTTCTTCGAAACTAGTTAGATGGAGGTTGAGATTGAACGAATACCAGTACGTCATAAAATACAAGCCTGGACGAGTTAACTCAAACGCAGACGGACTCTCCCGACTTTTTCCAGACAAGGAGGTTGCTGCGGTTGACATTAATCATATAACTTGCGAATCGAACAAAGCATATTCAGATTTTATAAAATTCCACTTTACGAATCGAGATATTATAGAATTTGAAAAGGAACGATCTCCACTTTTAAAAGTACGTGGCAACATTGCTTTAATATGGTCCCAAGATCTCGACGAATCAAATCAATTTTCAGAATACGTGCAAAATAATTTTGATACAACGAATCTTTCCTCAGGAATCAATCAAGTAGCCAGATTATATTCAAAGAATCAAAGTCTTTTCCTATTGTTTGCGAAAAACCTACATCATGACAAACTTGACTACAAGGATATATTTCAATCTCTCGCTGTTTTCAAAAATCTGATTAAAACAGAAAGTTTCGTTTTCATTCCTCTTGTCCATGAACCGAATATCAAGATGTTACAAATAAACGAAATGCTCAAATTCTTGTTCCCGAAAAATTCTATTCGAATCTTTGAAACTACAAAAATAACTCCAAAAACTCGAGATGAAATTGAAATAATACTCAAAGAAAATCATGATGATAAAATGGTTCCCATAGCGGTTTTAATGGGACTTACAGTAGAATAAAGAAAAGATTCCACTGGACGAATATGAAAAATGACATCCGGAAATATATAAAGAACTGTCACTCATGCCAAACTAATAAGACAAACTTTCACCCGACGAAACAGCCAATGGAAATCACGTCAACTTCCGACTTACCTTTTGAGCGCATTGCAATCGACATTGTTGGACCTTTACCTATTACAGAATCCGGAAAAAGATTTATTCCAACATCACAAGATGACTTGACAAAGTATTCCTTCGCCATTCCGATCGAGAATCACGAAGCTATCACTGTAGCTCGAACGCTTACACAGATCTTTACATCTTTCGGGATTCCCAAAACTTTTCTCACGGATCAAGGTACCGACTTCATGTCGAATTTGATCAAAGAATTCGCTAAATTATTCAGAACTAAGCATATCACTACAACGCCTTACCATCCACAGACAAATGGTGCACTTGAGCGATCACACCTGACGCTCAAGGACTATCTAAAACATTACATCAAATGAAGTCAGAATAATTGGGATGAATTTTTGCCCTTTGCAATGTTCAGCTATACTACGTCGATTCACAAATCTACCAATTACACTCCCTATGAACTTTTGTTTGGTAGAAAAGCTTATCTCCCGTCTTCAATTGTCCAAGATCCAAAAATTCTTTATACCTATGACGATTATGTAAAATCATTCCAGCATAAGCTCAATACCTCATTTCAAATCGCGCGTGAAAACATCGTTTCTGCTAAGCTTAAAAGTAAGGAGAACTACGACAAACACGCACATCCTACAAAATTCGAAATTGGTGACCTTGTCTTGATTGCTCAAAAAGGGAACATTTCAGGGAAATCAAAGAAATTATGTGCTATATATAAAGGACCGTACACGATCAATCGGGTTTTCGAAAACCAGACCGTGGAGGTTCAGATTGGAAAAGTTAAAAAGAAATACCACACCAATCTACTGAAACATTATTTTTCGGATGATGGTCAGTGCAGTTTTGTGGTTGGTTCTTCTTAACGTCTTCCGGTTATATTGCTCTACGCCATTATACTCTGTGAGCCCCATCGAGTCCGGAAGTGGACTTTTTTACTACAAACTCGGGACAGCTCGTATTTCTAACTCTGGCCTAACTCTATTAAGTCACCTGAACGTGACTCATTTGAATGAAGCTAAGAGTATCCTCATTTCTCACATTATTGTGGTTCAGGCTTATTGTACCAGTTACGACAGGATTTATGGCAAACAAAAGCAAGGTATACCACATTTTGATTGTGAACATACTTTGAAATCGGTTGTGGAGGATTTTGGAATCATTGAAAAGAAGTATGAAATTCTGTATGCTCTTATGTCGAGAAAGATCCAGAGAAGTAAAAGAGGTCTCTTTAATAGCGTCTCATACCTTATGAATTGGGCATTTGGAATCCCCGATGCCGATGATGCCAAATTCTATTCAGATAATATTCAAAATTTAGTAAATGGACAAAAACTAACCAAAACCTTGTTAAAATCGCAGATTCGAATTATATCAAATACTATTAAAAGTTTCAATGAATCCGCCTTCCTTCTCAAAAAACAAGAAGAAATATTGAACAACAATGCGAAGATTGTGAACGATTTTATAAAAAGTACAAATACACGTCTAAAAAAGGTAGAGTTAGAAACAATTATCATGGAACAGATACTTGTCTTAGAATCATTGACTAATAGGATTTTACGAAATTACGATGAATATATCGAGGCAGTTACTCTCGGATTAAGAAAAATCATATCGCCTTCTATTGTCAGTCCGCAAATTTTAATCGATGAAATAAGAAATTATAAAGGAGACCATGAGCTCTTGATTGATATTAACAAAGACGAGATAACTGATGTCTATTTAGCTATAAACTTACATCTTATATTTTCAAACGGAATGATTATTTTCGCACTTCAAATCCCTTTGATCTCGAGAACTAACTACGAATTATATCAATTGACTCCGCTCCCGATGCGACACAAAATCAATAATTTGAATTCTTACATCAAACCGAAAAACCCATTTCTCCTATACTCCCTATCAAAAACCGAATTTTCGTTCCTACCCACTTTGGAAGAATGTAGTGAGTACCAACCAGGACGGTTCGTGTGCTTCCACACCCATATTACCAGAAGTACACAGGATGCCGTTTGTGAAATAAGGATAATGAATTCTCAAGTTCGTGAGATTCCCAAGGATTGCGAGATTTCTACAATTAAAGCCAATTTCGAGACTTGGCATTACCTGGCGAACAACAATTGGATATACATTTTGAACGACCAAATCACCCTTACTATGT
The DNA here is from genome assembly GCA_028476575.1 of Platygaster robiniae. NCBI lineage: Eukaryota > Metazoa > Arthropoda > Insecta > Hymenoptera > Platygastridae > Platygaster > Platygaster robiniae. The sequence goes on from CM052022.1 coordinate 29,019,551, forward strand.
TCTGTGAATCGACACCTGTCACCGATATAAACCTCAATGGAACCGGAATTTTAAACTTAGATAGCTCATGTAAAGCTTATAAAAATTTGTACACATTAGAACCTAGAGATTACAATAGTGAAAACATTTCTTATTATATTCCAAATCCTAGCATTATAGAACATGAAAATTGTATGAAATTATCCAAGCTTGAACCAGAATCTATTAAGTTATTAAGCACCGTGCAGTTCAAGAATATCGACTTGAACAATCTCGTTGTCTCTGTCAAAAATTTGAACGAAATGGATCAAATCCTTACCGAACAACTAAACAATCCCTTTTCAAGTGGACATGCTAAGTGGTACACTATCACGTTCGGAATTATTGGAACTATAATGATAGCATTCATAATGTACCGTATTATACGCTATTTTTCGGGTTTCCAATTACTGAAACAAATTTTTTGTACGCATAAAAATGTAAAAACAGGAGAGTTAGTTCGACCCTTGATTTGTAATTATGTAAACTGTAATATCGATTCAACTGTGGAAACTAGAGAAAATGTGCCACAGGTTGAAATGATGAGTCTTAGACGACGAAATAGCATTTATCTTGAGATTACAGAGGAAGAAAAAATCGAAGAATCCAGAATCAATCAAACATCAGAATTTCAATTTCGTCACAGCACAACTCCATTTTAGAAGGGACACAAAAACGTAGTTTTGCGTCTAAAAGGTGGGAAGTGTTGTATAACTAATTTTGTCACAAGATTCATTTTTTATACTTTTACTAATAGATTACAATTACCGTCTTAATGATTCTGTTTTCGACGATTTATCATCGAAATGACTTTTTGCTGAATTATTGTGCTATTATACATTTTTACTTTTATCATCGTAATGACTCTATTTTTTGCTGAATGATTGTGCAATTTTAGATTTTTACTTTTATCATCATAATGACTCTATTTTTTTGCTGAATGATTGTGCAATTTTAGATTTTTACTTTTATCATCATAACGATTCTATTTTTTTTGCTGAATGATTGTGCAATTCTAAATTTTTACTTTTATCATCGTAACGACTCTATTTTTTGTCGAATCACTGTATGATTGTAAATCTTTATCACTGCGAACATGGATATATATAGACTCACAGTGTGGCAGTTGTAAGAAGAAGAGAAAAATTGTCTGTAGTAAAAAGTATTTTCTGTATTAGAGGATCTTGAAATTATACTTATATTATTGAAATCAGTTGGAGCATTTATTTAATTTGGTTGGAACATAACAATTGATAGAGAGAAATTGATTGATAGTAAAACCTACCAAAAGAAACTAATCCGTTGGACGTACTTTTTTATGTTCTTCAGTTGGATAATGTGGCAAAACGATAAGTGTCCTTATGTCGATTTCTTCGTTCCACTTCACAAATAGTGAATATATATTTTTAAGTTTACCCGTAATTTTGTATTGTTCTGGAATCGATATTGATTTCCAATTTCATTTTTCCATTCGCGACATTCCACGTGCATCGACCGACTTATAAAAATAATTTTTTACATTGCCATAAATAAAATAAGTCTCCACACAATAATTTTGCATTTCGTAGCTGATTTTTGTGACACTATATTTTCGCCCTCCTGAACCTTACAAAAATCCAAACATTCAACTGCGCGAAATTCTATATTCGCATTTCGCCGAATTAGCACGTTCAGCAAATCACATGTAGCAAAATTCACCGCAAATACAGAAATCCATGGATTCCTTATGAAATTGTAAGAATATTTATCCTCTTTCATTTTGCTGAAATCTCAATATTTATTAAGTTATTCAAGTGAACCGTTTAACCAATCATCACGCTTCTCCGAAAAATGGGGATAGAAACCACCCTTCAAAGTTTACCGAAATGTTCTCCAAATTTTTTAGTTGAAAAGTTCTTTGTCACTTTCCATGAAACTCATTATCTCAAAAGATATTGAAGCTAGACGTTTTAACCAATCAGATTTGTTAACTTTCAACATCGGATATCATTAATGATTTTGAGTTTTATGAAAAGTGGCAAAGAACTTTTCCACTAAGAAAAATATGGAGAAAATATCAGTAAATTTTGGTAAATGTTTTCTATCCCCACTTGTCAGAGAAGCGCGTAGATTGCTTCAACGTTAAACTTGAATAATTTATTGAATATTAGAGTTGAACAAAACTGAATAGGAAAAATATTCTCAAAATTCCATGAGGAATCCATGGTTTTCGGTATTTGCGGTGATAAAAAAATGCCTTGGATATCGAGTTCACTTTACATTGCATTTTCTACGCACTCTCAAGTGTTGATTTGACAAGTCCCATTAAAGCGTCTCAGCGGGACGCAACTTTAAAAAAAAAAAAAAAAATCCTCTTTGTGCCTTTCCGAATTTACCAGCTCCGGTGCAGGTTAATGCGGAAAGGCACAAAGAGAATTTTTTTTTTTTTTTTTTTTGAAAGTTGCATCCCGCTGAGACGCTTTAATCGGACTTGTCAGACTATCATTAATCAAGAAATTTCATAACTTTTAGCTCATACACTGAGAAAAAAATCGATCAGAAACTAAACGCTCTGTTTAGATTCTAAACGATCTTCGTTTCAAAGTTTTTGTAAAACGCTCGTCGTTTAGAATCTGAACGGAGCTCCGTTTTGTTACCTTGTCGTTTTGAAACTTGACGGCGCCGTTTTGTAACTAAACGGCGCCGTATAGAAAAAGCACGGAATTTTTTTAAGCCATACTGACCTACGGTTTCCGAGAACGTTACGTCACGAACAGAAACGGAAGAAATTCAATCGCCTGGTACGAGTGAGAACCTCTATAAACGATGCATTGGATAAAGCATGTATTAAAAGCGCTGGGCGCTTCCTGCATTATACATTAGTATAGGAACTGCAAAGTCAAATTGATTGCATTTCAAAACAGGGATTTCCTTTTTCAGTAAAATTTCAATGTTTCAATTTTTTATAAGTTCTCAAATACCAAAACTTGAATTTTTAGAACTGTCTGTAATTATTAGGCAAATTATTTGAGTCCAAATGCGAAACATTTTCATTACTCCCCTCAATTTCTCAGAGGAAATTTACACATTGCGTTCATTCAAACTACTATATAGCACTCAAACATGAAATGATTTTTTTTCTATTTCGGAGCAAGATATTTTTCACTTTTTTGAAGTAAAAAGTCAATGAAGAGTATTGAAACTTAAGTATTCTCAGGAAACATTGACTACTCTAGTATTACAACCTATGTCTTACAAGGAAAGGCTCCCAGGTCGGAATGCACGATTTCTCAGCTTTTTAGATATAGTAAAGTAGACCAAAATCTAAGATAAACGTATTTTTTGTATGTGCGGTAACTCGTTTTAAAGGGTAGTTCTCACCCCTCAAAATAGGGGTGTCAAATTCCAATTTGCAGTTTATCTCATCTAAAAAAAATTATATATAAAAGAATTCTTCCATGAAACGAAGTACCTTGACTACAAACTGTAGGATAAATTTTTTCAGATTTTTCCACCACGAGAAGAGGATGAACCAACCCCCTATTTTTCTGGTTTTTTCTTAAAAAATCCAATCTTGGGTTAAAAAAATTGAAAAAAATATATTTTGTACAACTTTCGAAAATAAAACTTAGGTTTTTTTGCGTTTTGCTGTAAAACAATTTTTGAGGGGGGAGCTACCCCCTTCACACGTATAGGAACGAACTACGTGTGTCTAACATTCCATCATCGTCATGTCGACCACTTTTCTATAAAATTGACTGGTTGCCAATACGGGATGAGGATTTCATTTTTTTGAAAACATGTCACCCCTACACAGGGGGTGGAAACAACCTCTAACAGATCGAAATCCAAAAATTAGGTTGAAAAATCTAATAAAAATATATTCTGTATCTCTTCAAAAAATAAAATTCACGTATTTTTGCGTTTTACTGTAAAACAATTTTTTAGGGGGAAGCTACCCCTTCACACGTATAGGAACAAACTATGTGTGTCTAACATTCCATCATCGTCATGTCGACCACTTTTCCATAAAATTGACTGTTTCCCAATACGGGACGGGAATTAAATTTTTTTGAAAACATTTCACCGCTACACAGGGGGTGGAAACAACCCCCAACAGATCGAAATCCAAAAATTAAGTTGAAATATATGAAAAAAATATATTCTGTACCTCTTTCCAAAATAGAACCTAGGTATTTTTGCGTTTTACTGAAAAACAATTTTTGAGGGGGTAGCTACCCCCTTCACACGTATAAGGACAAACTATGTTTGTCTAACATTCCATTATCGGTATGTCGACCCCTTTTCCATAGAATTGACTGTTTACCGATATGGAACGAAGACAATGTTTTTTCAAAAACATTTCACCCCTTTAAGGGGTGAAAATAACCCCCGACAGATCCAATTCAATATATTAGGTTGAAAAATCTGAAAAAAAATATTTTTTGTACCTTTTTTAAAATAAAACATACATGTTGTATCGTTTCACAGTAAAAAAATTTTGAAGGGGGTAGCTATCCCTTTACACGTTCAGGGATAAATTATGTGTGACTTACATGCAATTATCAGTATGTCAGCCACTTTTCCATTAAATTACCTTTTTATTATTATAGAAAGAGTAATGTTTTTTGTTCAAAACATTATACCATTACAGAGAGGGTGGAAACTATCCCTTATGGACTGTTATTCTTTGAAAATATTTTTTTTATGCAGAAAAATTTTGGAAAAAATATCTTTCGTACTTCCTTGAAAACACGCTTCATAAGTGTATTTGTTGAACTAAATTGTCATATTAAACAATAATACTTCATCAGGAAAGAACAGAGAAGAGTATGTATGATACTTTACAATATATGTCACGAAACTCCGATCTATCCGTTTTTTAAACCTTTGAAGATGAGTAAAGGAGTAATTAGTCTTTTACAATTGTCTACATATTGTGACGAAAGTTCGTCACGTATTTTTTTAAGTTTTTTGCTATGCAAAACGAAAATGTAAAACAAAATGTAGAAGGAAGATCATTAATCTCTTTGAAAGGTGTAACAAAGTGAAAAGTGGATCAATAAATAATAAAAAGAGTAAGTTTTTCTTCACGAAACATGATTCACATAAAAAAAAAAATTACAGGTGAGTGCAATGCAAGCTGAACTAGTACAAAATTCTGATTATCCTGTATTAACAATTCCCAATGGCGAATAAAATCATTTATCAAGGATGACATGATGAATATTTTTCATAACTTTACAATGACAGCATGTTTTAAAACTATAAGCTCCATATTAATTGACTTTTAATGTTCTTACGTAAAGGTAACAGTTTTGTAAAACACGAAAAGGTACCCCCTTAAAAAGAAGTTAACAGGGACACGCAAAACAACGTAAGTGCAATTCTTAAAAAAAGGACAAAAAATATTTCTTTCACATTTTTCAACCCAAAATTAAGATGAAGGTCTGTTAAGGGTAGTTTCCACCCTCTCTGTAATCGTGAAATGTTTCGTATGAAAAACAATACTCTTTCCATAATAGTTAAAAAACAATTGAATAGAAAAGTGGCTGACATACCGATGATGGAATGTTAGTCACACATAATTTGTCCCTGAACGTGTAAAGGGGGTAGCTACCCCCTTAAAAATTGTTTTACAGTGAAACGCTGAAACACGATAGTTTCATTTCCAGAAGTGGTAAAAAATATATATTTTTTAGATTTTTTAACCCAATATTTGGATTTCGATCTGTTAGGGGTAGTTTACACCCTCTCTGTAATGGTGAAATGTTTTTAACAAAAAACATTACTCTTTCCATAATAGTAAAAAGGCAGTTTAATGGAAAAGTGGCTGACATATCGATAATGGAATGTGAGTCACACATAATTTATCCCTGAACGTGTAAAGGGGGTAGCTACCCCCTTAAAAATTGTTTAACAGTGAAACGCAAAAATACGAAGTTTTATTTTTGGAAGACGTACATAATATATTTTTTCCAGATTTTTCAACCTAATTTTTGGATTTTGATCTGTTAAGGGTTGTTTCCACCCCCTGTGTAAGGGTGAAATGTTTTTAAAAAAATGAAATCCTCATCCCGTATTGGCAACCAGTCAATTTTATGGATATGTGGTGGACATGACGATGATGGAATGTTAGAAACACATAGTTCGTTTCTATACGTGTGAAGGGGGTAGCTACCCCCTTAAAAATTGTTTTACAGTGAAACGCAAAAACACGTAAGTTTTATTTTCGAAAGTTGTACAGAATATATTTTTTTTAAATTTTTCAACCAAAAATTGGATTTTTTAAGAAATAACCAAAAAAATAGGGGGTTGGTTCATCTCCTTCCCGGGGGTGGAAAAATCTGAAAAAATTCATCTTACAGTTTTTAGTCAAGGTACTTCGTTTCATGGAAGAATTCGTTTATATATGATTTTTTTTCGATGAGATAAACTGCAAATCGGAATTTGACTCCCCTATTTTGAGGGGTAAGAAAACTACCCCTAAAAACGAGTTGCCGCACATACAAAAAAATACGTATATCTTAGATTTTAGTCTACTTTATTATATCCAAAAAGCTAAGAAATCGTGCATTTCAAAAAGTGAAAAAGCACCCTGAGTTAGAGTGGCAGTAATTAAACTTGGAGAGTGGAAACTGGCTCTAACGAATCAAGAGAAAATCTTAGTTGTGGGAAGTGTATTACATTTTTCTTACTCAATAATCTTCAACTTCAGAGTAGATTTTTCAAAAGATGAGCAATCTTTAGATTTTAGATTAAAAATCATTAGCTTACACTTGTCGGAAACTTCCTCAATAAGTGCAAATGTTAGATTTTTTTGGTCTCTGTAACTTAGATTTTATTCATACTCTCTTGATTCCCTAGAGTGAATATTGAGTCTATCGAGTCAAAGAACTTGTTTACAAAATTAGAGTTTTTTGTCTTCTTCAGAGTGGAAATCACGTATAAAAATGATTAAAACTGTACCGTTTCTAAGATGAAATTAAACTTAGTATGTCGAGTTGAATCTTTGACTTGAATTTCCGACTAGCATTGAAATCCTCTTCGAGAGTCGACTTACTCTTTTACATTGACTTTTTACTCTAAAAGAGTAGAAAAGTCCCTAAGTTTGAGTGGCAATCAGGTTTTCGCCGCATTTTAGTTGCAGCGGTTCTCTATCCTAGAAATTCTACAGAATTGCGGATTCCTTCCGGGATTACATGCACTTGACTCCCGTTCAAAAACTAAACGCGCCGTTCAGTATCTAAACGGCGCCGTTTAGTTTGTACGTGGTCCAGCGTTGAAAATCTAAACGCTCTAGCGTTTAGATTCAATAATCAATCGTTCAGAAACTAAACGAAATCGCATTGATTCAATGCGATTTTCGTTCTAAACGATCGCCGCTTAGTACCTGGACGATTTTTTTCTCAGTGTAGAAAAAATCATTTTTTGAAAAATAATATATTCGGAATCGATTTCTTGACTCAAGGAGATACAGATTGACTTTTTGTTCTCAAAAATACGATCAAAACTGACCATTTTAGAAATAATAAATGTTAAGAAATGTAATTGTTAATTACTTGAAAATGAGCAGATGAATTGCAAAAATATTTCACATGTGGGTTCAAGGGGTGTAGGTATTGCTCCCGATTTCTCGCAACAAATTTTTTGTCACAAAAATTTTGTCACATTTTGTTGCACAGTGTAAGAGCTTGTTCTTCATGATTGTCTCTCACATCATCACTCAATCACTGCTGAATAAACAAAAACCCGGTTTCACTCAAACCGTGTCGAGCCGTGGCGAGGAGTCATTAAGACAATTCGTTTTAGACGAGCGAACAAGGGCTCTGGGGTCTCCGAGGAGAGGATACGATAAGAAGCGACGAAACGAGCGAACGTTTTGTCAGTTCGGGCACCTTTATGGTGCAGATTTTTATCCGGGATATGAAAATGTAGATTAAAAATTAAATAACTTAACATTTCTAGTTAGTTAAAATACAATATACCGAACGGTAGCTTTCGAAAGTTCAGATTTTTGAATTTTAATTCTTCCTAATATATTTATAATGAAAACTTGAAAATGTCTTGAATGTATAATTTCTTGCATTAACGAAAGTAATTGTACGAGTCAAATAAATTACGGAATTTCGAATCTTTCGATTTTCAGGAGGCTTCACATTTTCTCGTATCTGAACAATTTCCGCATGTGAATTTCATTGTTATCGTATTTGTTGTTCCAGCTAAAAAGACATGATAAACTATTGTTCAATTTATGGCCGTCATAGGATTCCGTGATTCAAAATATTACGCATATCCTGATTGAAATGTTCTGGATAGCTATAGAGAGTTTTATTCTATACTATGGAAAATATTTTTGATTTATATTTTCAATAGTCATAAAATGTTCGATTTTTCTCGCTTTTTTGAAAATCTAGATGTGCACTGTAGTCACCTCTGAGTTCGTCTCTGGGAAGCACAGAAGCTCGTTAATAAACGTAAAAAAATGATATTTTTCGGATACTTTAGATATCAATCAGGCGCGTAGCCAGGGGGGGGGTTTTGGGGGTTCAACCCCCCCCCCGAAATTCCTGATCGTATGTGTATATTTCTTGTAACACATTTTCGAAAATATAATTTTCGATAAAAGTGATAAAGCCTTAAATTTTTTTAGAAAACTGTGCCAGAATCTGCCTTCATTACTTTGTCTCTCAAGAATAAAGAATTGTCTCCCACATTCCACAATATGCAGGGTCTAAAAGTTTTCTTAATTGTATAATCTTTGTGGACTTAAAATATCCTCTTATGTTTTTCCCCGGAATACTTTAATTAGCATTTGAGTCTTAAATATCTGCTTATAAGATGAATGGAGGCATTCAAGTTGACAATCGAAGAATGTAGAGTATATCTGTAGACTATGAAAAAAAAGCACCCAAAACTAATCGTTTTGACCTCTGGCGCAGAAAAAAAAATTTACCTGTTTTGGCTTATTGTTAGGATGCTACTTTCGTCTATTGAAATTGAGTGGTGAAAAAGGTCGTTAAACTGATCTTTTTATAATGATGAAAAGTGTCATTTTGAAGTTCTAGTATCTCTGTCTCCGACGAATTCTATATATCATCGAGAGAGAAAGACAGTAGAACCTGACAGAACCTGTAAACCTGACAACCTGACTGACGAGCCAGTCAAGAACAACGATAAGCAACGACGAAACCGATTTTGGCTCTCAACTTCAGCTGTTCAAAATTATGAACTCAAGTTCATAACACTTTGAATCATAATTGAGAGTATCTTTTGAATGTTTTGATAGTTTGCGTGTCATAAATTTAGTTCCATTGTGAGTTACATGCGACGTAGAAACTCGTTTTAGTTGCAAAAAAGCTTCAATGTGCAAGAAAAATGGATATTCGTAAATTCTTCAAAAAAAGACCACGATTAGAAAGTTGCGGGGTAAGTAACAAATGTAATTGCAGTTTTTTAATTAAATTTCAAATAAAAAGTGTATTGTTTAATGATAAAGTTTTCATGCCTTATACGTTTTTTAAATTCGGGGGAATAAATATTGGTATTTTTTTGTTAAGGACGTTCGCGAGGAGCCTGGTCCGTCATCTGCGAACTTAATACTGCCAACAGTGGAGTCATCGACACCCGTGCCAAAACCTGCACTGGTAAATACATATATATTTATAATTTTGGTGTTAAACTTATAAATATCATATTTTAAAATGGCAAAAACCTTGTTTTTGAATTCGGGGGGAATAAATATTGGTATTTTTTTGTTAAGGACATTCGCGAGGAGCCTGGTCCGTCATCTGCGAACTTAATACTGCCAACAGTGGAGTCATCGACACCCGTGCCAAAACCTGCACTGGTAAATACATATATATTTATAATTTTGGTGTTCAACTTATAAATATCATAATATTTTAAAATGTCAGAAACCTTGAATTCGGCCTGTTCTTAATCAAAAATTGGGGATTTTAAATTTCTAAGATTGTTTATAATGCACATTACAAATCATTCTTTCAGTTTCATTTTTAAATTTCCGAAGTTTCATTACACAGTCCAACAAAAAAAAATTTTCATAAAGTGACAGGCTTATTATACTACAAAAGTGTAACTTAAATACGTCTAGAAACATTTCCAAAAACGATTTTTGTCTGAATTATCTTGTGTTCGAGAGATAAATTTTTTTAGTTTAAAATGAAATATAAAAAAAAGATTCAAAATGTCCCTTTAGCACCGATAATTATTAAGAAATATGAATACCTTGAAATCAATCATCTCAGTTGTATTACAGTTTCTTCAAAAATATCGTAAAATTATATTTTTCTGCCAAAATTATTTTAGAAAATTGAATTCAGCATAGTCGAAAAACTCGTGAAACAGGTTTTATCCCACTGGAATTGGATAAGTAGATTTTATTATGATTGTAGTTTAATTTTAACTTAAGAATTCCGTAGCTCGAAAACAGGATGAGTACATGCAAAATATATACTGTCCCTAGGGCAGATGAACCTAATGATTTGGTTGCCCTAGTGATTTTGATTTTTATAAAAAAAGGCCAAATTTTTATAAAATTTCAAAATTTTTTATAAGAACTCCGTTTATTATAAAAATGACCTTATAAAATTTGTATAAAAAATAAATTTTTGATAAGGTGACCTTACAATATATTATACTTTTAAAAAAAATTGTTTTTTCGAAATTTCAACGAAATGGGTCCATTGATTGAACTTTTCCGTTAAAAAATGACGTTCATTCTTTGACGAAACAAATGACTGTTTCTCAAAAGAATGACGCATTTTTTCCCGAAAAAACTCAATTAATGGACCTATTTCGTCGAAAATTCGAAAAAAATACTGTTTTGGAAGTTTGGTTATGAGGATCATCAATTCAAGTATCGCACAGAGCACAAGGAATAATCCGATTAGCAGCGAAGCGTGAAGAAACTATTGTACTAGGGTGTAAAGAACACGTCAAATTTTTTTGGTTGAAATCTATTATTTAAAGTTATGTATTTATTGATAACTTTTAAAGTTATTCAATGCATTGTTCGAAAATTAGAAAGGTGAACTATGCAACTTCAAAGAATAATATTTGTTAAAGACATTGACTTTTTTTGGAATAAGTTTTAAGATGTTTCCATGTAGAATTGTTGCTTATTGAAATCTCGAGAAACTTTGGTAGTGAAATGTTTCAAAATTTCGAAATTTAAATGTAATGGTCAATCTTAAATTTGGAAATTAAGTTTGCAAAACTTACTTTTTTCCACATGTTTGTCATTTTCATAGTTTAATGAACGAAAACGGAAACGTTTTTGCAGGTTCCCCCAAAAGATGTAGCAACTTTTTGTCAAAAACAACTGAGTGATAATGAAAAATATAAACTCCTCGTTCATTCGTCGGTACCAGATGAAAATTTTGAATTCCCAAGTTCAAGCGATCGAAATTTAAGGTTCCAACTTTCGTGGTTGCGTTCTTTTCCGTGGTTGGCTTATTCAGCTGCAGAGGACGGAGCTTTCTGTAAAGTTTGCATAATTTTTTCTCAAAGAAATGTTGGAAAAGGGAATCATCAAACTCTGAAATTTCTTGTGGAGAGTCCGTTCAAAAACTGGAAGAAAGCCCTTCAATATTTTAGAGAACATCAAGAAAAAAATTATCACAGAGATGCCTGTATAGATACTCAAAATTTCAAACTTATTTCCGAGAAAGAAAAAGACGATATCATCAGCGAAATAGATATAGGCAGAAAAAAAGTGCAACAACGAAATCGACAAAAGTTGACTCCTATTATCCGAGCTGTCCTTTTTTGTGGTAGGCAGGGGCTTGCATTGAGAGGTCATCGCGATTATGGCTCAATAGAGAAAGAAACTGCAGAAGAAAATGAAGGAAATTTTAGAGCATTGTTACGTTACGCTTTGGAAAGTGGTGATAAGGATTTACAAGAACACTTAAATACTGCTTCTGCAAATGCCACATATTTGAGTCCTCAAATACAAAATGAAATGATAAATGCTGCTGGAAATATCATTACCCAAAAAATTATTGAGCATATCAACAAGTCGCGATGTTTCACGGTTATCGCATATGAGACCACGGATATCAGTGGAATAGAGCAGTTTTCTATTTGTGCCCGATACGTTGAAATGGCAAACGAAAAATACAATCTACAAGAAGATTTTTTGTGTTTTGTACCTGTCCAGGATGTCACCGGGAAAGGTCTCGCCAAAGCCCTTCTCTCTACTCTAACGAATCTAGGCGCTGATATTCGGCTAATGGTTGGACAAGGTAAATTATTTTAGAAAATTGTTATGAATGATTTTAGCAGCAATGCGTATAGCATTGTGTAATATCAAAAACTGCAATAAAATGAAACTTTTAAAAAATTATTCGTAATGACCCGTGTTGTGAGGGTGAATTAATGGACTGTATCTCAACTTGTTTTATGGAATTTATTAACAAGTAAATATGAAAAGACTGGGGATTGACTGTTGAGCTATCTTGACTGTACGACTTGGAACGATAGACCACGTTAGACTAACAAAAAAATGACTAAGTGACAGATACGCGCACACACAACTCAAACCACTCGCAGGTGGCGTTTGAGTTGGAGGCATATTCAAACTAACGCGTTAACATACTCCCCGCCTTGAAATATTAATTTCAACTTAAACCTATATTGTACAAGCCTCTATGGGCAGCGGACACAAACGAGTTATTGCCCTCTTGATTAGGCCTTTGGAGGTGCGCACTGTTGCAGCTCGTACGATGCCATCGGTTCCAAGGTGGACCTCGAAAATGCGGCCCAATAGCCACTTCATTGGTGGCAGATTGTTGTCCTTTATGATGACCAAGGCTCCTTCTGTGGCGTTCGGCTGCTGTTTGGTCCATTTTGAGCGCCGTTGGAGCTCAGCAATGTATTCACAAGACCAACGTTTCCAAAAGTGTTGATGAAGACGTTGAATTCGTTGATATCGTGATAAGTGCGATTCGGCCAAATGAGTCACATCAGGGTCAGGTACTGACGTAAGTGCCCGCCCGATCAGGAAGTGAGACGGAGTGAGAGGGCGAAAATCAAGGTGGTCTGATGACAAAGGAGTGAGAGGGCGGGAATTCAAAACAGCACCAACTTGCAAAATAAGTGTATAAAATTCCTCGAATGTTAAATTTGCAACATCTATCGTTCGAGTCAAAAGTGCCTTTGCAGATTTGACTCCCGCTTCCCAAATTCCACCGAAATGCGGAGAATACGCAGGAATGAATTTCCATCGAAAATTCTCGCGAGCTAATCGTTCTCCCAGCTCCCATTCGTTTGACTTGAGAAATTCTCCAAGAGCTTTCAATTCGGAGTTAGCACCAACAAAATTTGTACCATTATCAGAATTAATGATGCTGGGAAAACCCCAACGCGACGAGAATCTGCGCAACGCCAAAATAAAGCATTCAGTTGTCAGATCCGTCACCAACTCTAAATGCACGGCTCGACTCACAAAGCAAACAAACAATGCCACATAGCACTTCAATGTTTTACAGCCACGCCCCTTTCGGTCTCGTATTGCAAATGGCCCTGCGTAATCAACCCCAACAACACTAAAAATTGGAGCTGCTGTGACGCGTTCCCGGGGGAGATTGCCCATTAGTGGTTCGAATGATTTTGGATTCGTTTTGTAACATTTAAGACATTGATGCACAATTTGTCGTGCCAAGTTGCGCCCAGAAGTTGGCCAATATTTTTCGCGGATTGAGGCTAACAGCGATTGAGGTCCTACATGCAACAACCGCTCATGTTCTGCCCGAAACAATAAAGTTGTAAAATGATGACGCGAGGAGAGAATCTTTGGATGCATCTTGTCATACTCATAATCTGAATTTCCGAGACGACCTCCCACTCTCATGACCTGATCCTGATCTAAGAACGGATTAAGTGAAATAAGCTTGCTTTTGGGACTCAACGCTTTTCCACTACTGAAGTCTTTCAATTCGCTGGGAAAAGATTCTCTTTGTGACAAGTAAACCAAACTATTAGTAGCCTTGTGAAGTTCGTCAACCGTAAGAGGACCGGTCTGCCGGTTTTCAGGCGAAACGCGAATGTTGAAGCAAAATCTAAGGCAATATGCCATTACCGCCTTCAGCTTGGATAACTTGGAAAAGTCTTGGAACTTGATAACGATATCTGAACCACAGGTGAGTGCTGCATTGGCAACGACACACTTCACTTCTGGCAATTCCTCGACCATGGTGTCAAAAGAAGATACTGCTATTTCAGGGTCGAGAAGCCAAGATGGGCCTTCCCACCATAATTTGGATTCCTTTAACAACACCGGACGAACCCCACGTGAAACCAAATCAGCAGGGTTTTCTTCAGAGCGTACGTAGCGCCATTGCTCATGGGAAGACAATGATTGAATCTCGGAAACTCTATTCCCAACGAATGTTTTGAGAGTGCATGGCTCCATTTTCAGCCAACACAGGACTATTTGAGAGTCACACCAAAAAACTGTGCGAGCTACTGGCACACATAATGCCTTTGCCACCTTAGCTGTGAGTTTGACCGATAGTTGCGCGGCACACAACTCAAGCCGGGGAATAGTGACCCTTTTCAAGGGCGCCACTTTAGATTTTCCGCATAACAACCTAGATACGACCTTGCCATTCCCTCCTTGAGTTCTGATATAAATGCATGCACCATATGCCACCTCACTAGCATCAGAAAATGCATGAATTTCCAGCGATTTAGTGGAATCATAACCTACGTGCCGAGGAATCTGAAGTTCTTTAAGAGCAGATAAATCTCTAATTAAATCAATAAAAAAATCAAGATTCTGAGATCTCTGAGGACGGCATGTCGTCCCATGCAGACTGATCCCGCCATAGCTGTTGTACAATGATTTATGCTCGAATAATACAAGGACTAATAAGTCCCAAAGGATCAAAGATGCGTGAAATCGTTGATAGAATAGAACGTTTAGAACAATTTTCTGAATCAAATGCTGGATCTACGTCATATGTTAGCTCATCTTTAACGCTGGCCCAGGACAGACCCAAAGCCTTGATTGTCTCGTTTTCTCCTAACTGGATAATGTGACACGGCAAATCACTTCTCAACTCACTCGGAGAATCTAGAACCTTTGACTCGTTTGTAACCCATTTCCTCAGCGGAAATCCAGCCTTTCCTAGAATCTCAGAGATTTCCAACCGAATTTTAACAGCCTCTTCAATTGTGTCGGTATTATACCACAGATCATCAACGTAGAAGCATTTGCGAATGATATTGGCAATCTTGGGGTTTGAATTTTGATGTTCATTAGCTATCTCTGTCAAGCACCTTATAGCTAGAAACGAGCTTGGAGCCAAACCATACGTGACCGTATTGAGTTCATAAATTGCAATAGGTTGATCTGGACTCTTTCTCCAAAGAATTCTCTGAAGGGAGCGTTGAGAGGGCTCGATGAGAACCTGCCTGTACATCATAGACACGTCTGCTCCCACCGCGATAGGACGCATTCGAAATCTCGATATAATAGAAAATAAATCGTCTTGGATTGTTGGCCCAGACATCAGAATGTCATTGATAGATACTCCCGTAGTAGATTGAAATGCTCCGTTGAAGACAACACGCAATTTCGTAGTTAGGCTGTCTTCCTTGAGAACTCCATGGTGAGGCAAATAAAATGCATGTTTTGGAGGTTTTGACTCTGAAATTTCTGACATGTGCCCCAAATTTTCGTATTCAAGCATAAATTCCTGATATTTCTCCCTCAACGATGGACTTTGAGATAACCTTTTCTCAAGGCTCAAAAATCTGCGCTCTGCTAGTTTTTTCGAATCACCTAACAGATCTAAGGATCCCTTGAGTGGATAAGTAACAACGAATCGTCCATCATTACTTTTTTGAAGAGTCTGGATAAAATTTTCTTCACATTGAATTTCTTGAATCGAGAGGTTTTCTGTGTGTGCGAGTTCCTCAATTTCCCAAAATTTTGACAACTGATTCGAGAGGTCGGGGTAGTTGACTGCGATATTACAGGTGGTTGTTTTGCGAGGCTCACCAACGCTAGCGATTCTACCAGAAATAACGTAACCTAGTTTTGTTTTATGTAAGTATGGATGTTTAAGTGAGTCAGGCATCAACAATTCCCAAAATCTGTCAGTTCCTATAATCATATCAATCAATTTGGGATGATGGAAATCTGGATCAGCTAGAAATATGCCTGATGGAATTTCGATTTTATTGAGATCAAGAGGTTCTGATGGCAACACGCTGGTAACGTTGTCAATTACACCAACTGTCAACGTATCTTTGTAATCAATGAATCTAGAACCTAACGTGACCTCCGCGGATTCCCTCAAATTAAACCCACAATTGTTAACTCCTATGACCTTCACTTCAGTTGGAATTGTACGAAGCCTGAGTTTTTTGCAAATTCTCCTAGATATAAAACTGGAGGTGGCCCCCGTATCGAGCAAAGCTATACAATCATGCGGTTTTCCATGCACGTCGAAAACTTGAACCATGGCAGTTGGAGCAACGTGAGATACATTGTAAACTCCGGTGGTACAAGCTAAAACTGTTGATGTAAATGCGTTTCCTGTTTGCGTACTCTCGACTCCCCCGGAAATATTTCTCTCCAAATGCAAGAGCGTATTATGATGTTTGCCGCATTTACCACATCCTCTACTTTTACAAGTAAAGGACATGTGACCCTTTCTCAGACAATTGATACACCGCTTGTTTTGCTTAATGAATTCAATTCGCTTCTCGACTTGCATGTTCAAAAAAGATGGACAAGAAAAAACACCATGTTGCTGATTACAAATTGGACATGGCTCTGAAAAATTGACAGCATTGGCTGCAATCGTGCGTTTATTTGAATTTTTTTCAAAATTGTTTGACTTAAAGTTCACTACTGAGTCTCTTGAGCCCTCTACTTCTTCTAAAAAGTTACACTCTTGTTCAATGAATTCAAATAATTCAGCAACACTTGGAGTGCTGCTCTCTTTCTTGCAATATTTTTTCCATTCAACTTTGGTGTTCACATCAAATTTTTCCTTTATAATGTATACCAATAAGGTGTTCCAATCATCTGTGGGTTCATTCAAGGCCTTTAAGGCACGAATATTGCTCTGCATGGAGTTCAACAAATTCCTAAGAGAGGCGAGGGTTCGCTTTGACGAGCCTGGAAAATCCATAATGCCCTTAATATGTTTGTTTATCATTAGAGATTGATTCTGGTAACGATTTTCTAGCAATTCCCATGCAGCCTCATAATTTGCTGCTGAGATTTGCAACCCTTTAATGACGCTCGCAGCTTCCCCAACTAAAGAGCTGTTCAAATATGTAAATTTCTGAATCGCGCTAATATTATCGTTGGTGTGGATGACTGATTTAAAAGTATCATAAAATACGAGCCATTTGTCATACGAACCGTCAAATTGTGGCAAATTTATAGTTGGCAACCTTACCCCGTTTGCCTTGATATGACTCGATACTCCGTTCATATTTGGATCAAAGTCTGACTGTGAATTCTTTGTTTCTGGTTGCTTCAATTTTCGTGCATCTGTAATCACATATTGGGCATAAGAAATCGCGTTGAAATAATTCCCTTCGAATTCCTCTCTCTCTTGATATTGCGCTTCTAGCTCTGTCTCTTTTACTATTGTTTCAATTTCATCTTGATATCTTGAAAAATCTGACAAGTATTCCGCACTTTTATTAAGGCGTTGTTCCAACTCAATAATATCCTGATCTGTAGTTGCTTCCTTTTTTTCTCTAGCAGCTTTTAACTCCTTAAGAAAAGTGCGAAATGTTGTAAGTCGTGCTTTTGCAGCACCGCGCTTACGTACTAGTGTTCCTAAATCTGCCATTATCGGAATGGGCAATGTACGATGAAATAATGTTATTTGCTCGAAAAATCGTTGTCGAAATACTAAATGACTCAATGTAAAAGCGGCAACGAAATACTATTTCGATTTATGTACGACGTTATTATAAACGTTTTATTTTTTCAGAGACTTCAAATACTCGTATAGATAACGCAACAATCATACTCGATTTGATTGATGAGAAGCAATTACGATTTCGATACTGTGATAAATCGCTGTCGATTTTCTTTAATTGTCTTTGAATCGGCGAATATGATACTGATGACGTAAGGTGACTTTGCGAAAATTCGCTACAATATGTTTGAATTATATGATTAAAATTGCACCACCATATAACCATTTACTTATTTATTCAAATTGTTTCATTGAATTTTTTCTTGCTCTACACTGCGCGTTTGCTCTCGATTGATAGATGCTGCATATGGTATTGAACTAGGCGAATCATGTATTTCACCATAAAATTGTAAAATTCGATAATGTCAAACCAAACCGATAGCTGATATGAAAAGGTAGGATACTATGAAAGAATGTTTTCTCTCACTCCCTTTCTCCGTTGCTCAAACCTCTCCATATGCTGGTGATTTCGTAGATGAAAAACTCCAAAAAATGGTCTTGCGATGCTCAAAAATTCTCAAAATGTTTGCGTAGCCAATCCCTGTACCGTTAACGCTGCTTGTTGTCGAAAACGGCTTCAATATGTTGTTGAATTTGGCCAAGTGTGTCCACAGCTGTTGCAGTTGGATGCTACCACGTTGGCACTTGATCGAAATCCACGAATATTCGATCAATCCTTGCGATGATTCAGAATCCGGTCGATATGGACCATGTTGTGAGGGTGAATTAATGGACTGTATCTCAACTTGTTTTATGGAATTTATTAACAAGTAAATATGAAAAGACTGGGGATTGACTGTTGAGCTATCTTGACTGTACGACTTGGAACGATAGACCACGTTAGACTAACAAAAAAATGACTAAGTGACAGATACGCGCACACACAACTCAAACCACTCGCAGGTGGCGTTTGAGTTGGAGGCATGTTCAAACTAACGCGTTAACAACCCGTCAAATAATTCCTGTAAACGATTTTCCAAAGTTAGCTCTGGTTTTCAAGCTATCGATTTAATAATTATTTGATTGAAAGTAAACTTTCAATGTAAAATTTATTCAATTAAAAACTTGAAACATTTTTATTGTATTTTTTGTCTACAAGCTTATTCAAAGTTAGTTAATAATGAATGTCATTAATTTATCTGTCAAATTTCTACTGATTGTTTGAATTTTTTTTCACTTTTTTGAAGGTTATGACGGAGCAGCCTCTATGAGTGGAATAGTCAAAGGCTGTGCCGTTGAAGTTCAAAAAGTGCAGTCACAAGCTGTTTATCTCCATTGTTCAAATCACAGCTTGAATTTGGCCATTACGCACGCATGCGACATTCCAATAATCAGAAATTGCTTGGGAGCGATAAAAGCAACAGTAAATTTTTTTCGACAGTCAAGTAGAGCAGGAGTCATGTTGAAAAATCAAATTGAAACTGTTGCTCCAGGTGCAAAGCGAACTCGCCTGCAAAAATTTTGTGAAACACGATGGGTTGAGCATCTCAATTCTTTGGAATTATTTCACAGCTCATACGAATGTGTTTGCTTGACACTCCAAGAACTGGATGAAAAAATGACAAAAGCTGAAGGAGTTCAACCTCATGCGCTGCTAGCATTCATGCAGAAATTTTCGTTCATTATTGCTTTGACAGTTTTGAAACCGATATTCACACGGACCAAAAATTTGAGCCTACTTTTACAAAGTGAAAACTGCGATTTCAGTATCTGCATTGATTATGCAAAGGACTTGCTTGATGAAATTAAGCAGATGCGTTGTGAGGCAGACACTACGTTCAACAAAATTTTTGAAGAAGCAAGTGAAATCGCTGAAAAAGTCGGCGTCCCGCAATGTGTCCCCCGAGTTGTTGGACGGCAAACGAATCGAGACAATTTTGAAGGTGGCCCAGAAGAATATTATCGCCGGTCAATTTTCATTCCATTTTTGGATCACTTTGCAGAAGAATTGGACTCTCGATTCCTCAAACATCGAGAACTTTTTTCGAAGATTGAAAATATATTGCCATCAAAATGTCATCAACTGGATGCTGAAAAGATCAAGTCAACCAGAGAATTTTTCGAAAATCAGTGGCCCAACAACATTTCATCTTCAGAAGAGTTTGAAGCTGAATTGAAAATGTGGCAAAGGTATTTTTTCCTCTCGCTCTCATAAAACTCTGCAATCCCTCAAGTATAAAGGTTTCATTCACTTTTCAATTCCAAAATATTTGCGTATATGGATTTCGTGTTTTTCTAAGAAAAGGGCTCTTTTAAAAAAATTCATATTAGAAAATGCAACGATTAAAGTTTAAGTACGTAGATTCATTCAGTTCTAACTATTTCAGATACTGTTTGAGAACTTCAAAAGAAGAGCGGCAAAAGACTTTCATCGGTTCTTTGGACATTTGCAACCAATCGTTCTACCCGACAGTACATCGATATTTGCAAATCGCTGCTACTCTTCCAGTGTCAGTAGCGCTGAGCGAAAGATCTTTCTCCTCACTTCGAAGATTAAAAACTTATCTACGAAGTACAATGGGAGAAGAAAGGTTGAATGGGCTAGCTCTTTTGAACATCCATCGAGATGTAGAAGTTACATGCGATGAAATTTTAGATAAAATGTCCGAATCATCGAGGAAGATGGACATTCTTCTCTAATTTTCTCATGAAACATTCACATGATTTTATCACGCGTTATTAAAGTGAATAAAAAAAATATCTTTCAGAAATAAGTTTGCACGAGTTATTTTCAGAAAAAACAATACATGATAAAATATATATAAAAAAACAGAGTACATTTTATCTTTAGTAAGACCTCCAGAAAAAACCCCCCCGAAATTTTTTTCTGGCTACGCGCCTGATATCAATTGAAAACAGCGAACGTATCTCTCATTTTTGACATGGCAACGTCGCTTCACGGCAAGTCCCTCCCTCCCCCCCCCCCCTTTACCGATGAAAGGAACTCAGGCCAGAACTCAAGTTTTCAAGCAGCAGTCTTGTCCAGTCTTGGGTCCCGCGCAGTTGCGCACAGTCTCGCGTGGAGCCGACCACGATTCAGTTGGATTCAGTCGGCTCTTGTAATTTACGAGTATATAAATTTATGTATATCGGCGTGCGTCGACATCGTGTTTAAAATGCCTGCCGCGTTCCATGTTGTGAAAAAAAAATGATGTGGGCAAAATTATTGACAAGTTTCATGTTTTGCAGGTTTTTATATGAATGTGTTAGGTTCGTTTATGCATCTTCAATTTTTTTCATGTTTTTCAGGTTTTTTCAATGTTCTTCACACTTAACTGTTAAATATATTTTCATTTTCAGTTTGATACGGATGAGGCTTTATAAATTTGAAGTAGAAAGTGAATGTATTATTATTTAAAATATTTTAATCGCCAAAATAAATTCCATATGGGAATCCATATAGCATACTAGGTCAATAGGCTGTATGGGCTGCCATCTGGGATACTACCTGATATTCCACATGACTGCCATGTGGAATTCCATATGGGAAACGCAAACTGGGGTGTTGTGCAGACTTTACCAGGGTTTTATGTCCTAGTTCATATAACTAGTTCATATAAAATCGAATTGTATTCGGTATAAAAAAAATGCGTAAAAGGGAAAATAAAATAATCCTTGCCGGTTTCTGTGTATTTTTATGATTCACCTTCATACTTATAATTACTGTATACCGGAGCACTGCACAGTCGCCTCTAAATGTATTGCTACTATGTGTCCTTTTTCATCTAGTGGCTGTTGAATGGAGATAGAAAGAGAGGTCTGCGGCAATATATTTAGGAGGCGACTGTATTATTTGCCTTTTATTTATATATATACTAGGGGGGCTTTGCCACTTGCGCGCTTCGCGCGCGAACCACCATTGAGTATTAGTTTTAGGTTGTTTTATTCAACAAAATTTTTTTCGATAAAGTAACAACATTGATTGATTATGTATGATTATAGTAAATAGATATAAATTAGTTATAAAATATAAGAAAGGCTACATTTTTGGCGGGTATTAGCTAAAGTCGTGTCTCAGTCGATCCTCCTCCCTTCCTTCTCGTGCCCTCATTCCCTTCCCTTCCTTCCCATCATTACTCTCATTCCCGCCCCCCCAACTCTACTTCCCTTACCCTATTAACCCTCTCTGTATTTCCCTCCCCTCATCCCCCTCCTTCACACTCCTATCCCATCCCTCCTTCCCCCCATCCCTCCCTCCCGCCCCTCCCCTATCCTTTCTCTTCTGCTACTCTTCTCCCTCCTTCCCTTCACGACCATCTTTTTCCCTTCACTCTCTTTCTCGCATCCCCCTTTTTCTTCTACCCTCCTCTTCCCTGAGCCTCTCACTTGCCAGAGCAACTGGATGGATCGTACGAGGAAAGGGGAAAGCAGAGGGTGGGAGTGAAGGTGAAGGATGTCAGAGATAAAGAAGCGAAGAGGGAAGGAGAAGGATACAAAAGGTAGAATTCAAATACACCGCAGGAGCAGCATTATAAACGGCAGGGGAGGCAATTGAAACGGTTTCTATGGCAAGTGGCAGGCTCGGGGAAGGGCAGGGCAGAAGAAAAAGGGGGATTGGAGGAAGAGAATGGAGAGAAGAAGAGTGTGAATGGATGTGAAGGGCAGAAAGGCGAGGAGGGGGAAGTAGCGTAGGAGGGATGATAGGGGAGGGGAGGAAGGAAGGGTTGGGAGGGGAAGAAGGAGAGGAGGATCGACTGACACGGCGGTGGGGGCAGCGGAGGGTTAAATTATTTGAATTCATTCGAGTTCATTTGAGTTCACTAGAGTTCTTTCTGTTCAATCGAGTCCATTTGAGTTTAATCGAGCCCATTCGAGTTGACTTGAGTTCTTTCGAGTATTCTCAATCTTATTCGAACCTAATTGAGTTTATTTGAGTCCATTTGAGCTGAATTGAGTTTATTCGAGTTAGTTTGAGTTGACTGGCACGGTGATGGGGGCGCCGGGGCAGCGGGGTTGTCAAGTTTTTTTTAATATAGAGAAATCATAACTATATCTAACATTTAAAATTAATATATGCTCTGAGAAATAAAAGCACATTTTTCATTATTTCTGCCATTTTTTCTCAAAAAAACGAGTATTAATTTTGTATGACGCATCGCAAAACAAACACGGCGGTCAATTTTTGTGAGAGAACAGGGTTGCCAGATTGGGCGATTTATCGCCAATTGGGCTACTTCGAGAGCTCTTCAGGTTATCAAAATATTGGTCAGGCTACAAGTCGCCAATTGGGCTATTTGAAAATATGAGCTGGGCTACAAATCGCCAATTGGATTAGATGTGAAAATTTGCGGTATAGCTGTCGACAGATAGTTTTTTGAAAGTTGGCCGTAATGGCTGTAGGAAATATCTTGTCAAGATACCAATATGAAATGATTATTTAGGGACTTTTGTAATAAAATTTT
This sequence comes from Platygaster robiniae, assembly GCA_028476575.1. Classification (NCBI taxonomy): domain Eukaryota; kingdom Metazoa; phylum Arthropoda; class Insecta; order Hymenoptera; family Platygastridae; genus Platygaster; species Platygaster robiniae. Next base: position 29,042,928 of record CM052022.1, read on the forward strand.
TTTGAACTGTTTTTGAAGTTTTATTATGCACTTTGTGTCATTTTGTGTATTCACGATACAAAACATTGTATACAGACATTTAGTACATAAAAGTGTATTGAACGTTATTCCGTTATTCGTTTGTTTCGTACAAGTCCGTTACACTCAAATTTAAGTATCTGTTGGTTTTTTCGAGTTCGGAAAAGTTCATAAATAAAATGTTTTTTTGGAAACAATAAAAAACGAGAACGGTGAATTACAGCAAGTACGAAAAAAAATACAACCCTGACTGGGAAAAAGATCCGATTCTAGGCCGTACGTACATTGTAAACATTTTATCAAAGTAAATATTTCAAACCACCGAATTGAAAGTAAAAAAATTTATTCATTCATATACAGGCTTTATAGCACCAGCATCAAAAGACGTCGTGCTCCAGGGCAAAGGCCAAGCATGGTGCAAAATTTGCAAAATAGCTTTTAGAGCTCAAAAACACGATGTGTTGAAACATGCATCGACAGCAGTCCATGAAAGAATGGCTTCAAGCCTGTAATCGGAAAAACTGACATGTTTCGGTACATTATTTATATTTTTCATTCCCAGAATATTTATGTGTATTTATTGAAAAATTTTAATGCAATACTATCAATGCGATACATTTTTTTTTGAGGTTTAACTACAGTAAAAGGAAAAATAAAATAAAACTACATTTTGATAAAAAAAAATATTGAATACAAATTTTGATAAATTGAATACAAATTTTAATTTAAACAAATTGAAATTGTATGAAAAATTAATAAATTGAAAACAATTTTATGAATTTTTATAGATTTAAAATACATTTGATACATTTTATTTTATCGAAATAGATCATATAATCAATCTAAATTAATTTAATAACTTTTTATTAATTAAAATTTTTTTAAACTAACTTCTGAGAGTCAGAAAAATAATATGCAGTATATACCTATAATAAAAAATCAATAAAAAATATGTTTGATTTCATTATTGTACATATAAAAACTCTGTTACATCTAAACTTTTTAAATGAAAATTTAAAAACTATAAAAAATCTATCGAAAAAAATTGTCACTTTGGTTTGTTATAAATAAGTTCTATTTCAATTTGGTTTGAAGAATTAGTTTTTAAATATTGAAAAGATGATTTATTGAAACAGCATAAAAATCAATCTTTTAAAATACACAATTGTAAATAAAATAAAAAAAATTAACCATAAATAATAATTTAAAATTTTTGGACGTATAAAATACTCAAATCTTTATAAATATTTATTTATTAATGCGAATGTGTCACAGGTTAATAGTATTTTATGAATATACCAATATATTTACAATTCATCAAAATATTTATATAGATGAATATACATGTAAACTCTAAATATGTTAAGCAAATTCATATATGTATATATATTTGGCATATTGACTTTATAATAAAATATTCAACAATTTTAAAAAAATTTTACTGAATAATTTGCCCTGTACAAACATTATCATAAAAAAAATCGATGAATTTTTATTACTTTGCAGGGATTCAACCAAAAATTACTGAATCAGAAAAGCAAATGAATATTCAGTTTGCTCTTTTCACTGCTGTCCATGGATCGATCAACAGCGCTGATCATTTATGCGAAAATTTGAAAAAAATGGTAAAAGAAAATAGTTCATTTTCAAAACTTGAGCTCTACAGAACAAAATGTTCGAAACTAATTCAGAACGTTATATCTTCTGCTTTTTCAAAAGAAATTATCGAAGACGTCGGAGACGGTTCATATTCAATTATTCTGAATGAATCAACTGACTGCTCAGTGGTGAAATACATGGCCTACTGTATAAGATATTTTAGCTCAAAACAGAACAAGATGGTCACAGATTTTCTAGGCCTCAGTGAAATCATTTCTGCAACAGCAGATAATTTGTTTGAACATTTTGTCGAATTTATGGGCAGTATTGGATTGAAACTTGATCGACTTTTGGCACTTGGGACAGATGGTGCGAGTAATTTAGTGGGTGCCAAACATTCATTGTACACGCTTTTGAAAGAAAAAGTTCCTTATCTGCAACTGATGCAATGTGTTTCTCATTCTCTGCATTTGTGTGCTGGAAAAGCTTGCGAAGAGCTACCATCGTCTTTAGAGATGCTGTTACGAGAATCACACAACTGGTTTTCGTACAGTTCTCTGAGAAAGGTATAAAATAAATTATGTCAAGATTTTTTGATTTTTGATTTCACATTTTATTCTCTTTGTGCAGATCAAATACAGGGAACTTTACGAACTTATGAACTATGGTAATGTTCCCCTAAAGTTGATTCAACTCTCTGCAATAAGGTGGCTCGCTTTCTTCTATGGCGTTGATAAAGTTTTGGACTAATTCGATGTATTGAAATTGCACTTCAAAATGGCAGCGAGTAAAACGAGAGCGGAAAAATGTCTATCGGCACGAATTACTTCGGACATGTATGAAGATGAAATGAATTGGCTATTTTTGAAATTCTTGTATCCAATTTTAAAAGAAATTACGCGTTTGAACTTATCTTTCCAAAAAACAGACAATGATCTAATGAAGTTGTATGTAGACTTGAAAAGATTTTTGTTGGCTACCGCCAAACGAATTATCAAACCACTTTATTTGAACAATAACGTTATAGTTGAAAAAAATGAGACCTTAGATTTCTCAGAAATTGAAACAGTTAAAAAAGCCTTGGAAAGAATTGATGCTGAGTTTGGGAACACTGGTTTGCCATTAGATTCAATTGACTTCGGATTTTCATTCGAACAAGCTGTTAAGACTGTTAAATTATCAGAAGACCAATTGATCTATGTACGTCAAAGATTAAGATGTTTTTTGGTTCGTCTTTGTAACGAATTGGTTATGAGACCACCTAAAAACTTGCAAGTCGTTTCCAAAGTCCAGTTTTTCTTGCCCAACGTGTGCTTTTCAAATCATTCGATGGAGCTACTAGAAAAATTACCATGGGAATTATCAGGTGAATTTAAGAATCGTGTGCATTTCTTGCGTATTGAACTCCATAATAGACAAATTGACATTAATCATGAACACGATTGACTATCTCGATTTATCAGCCAATTTTAATTTTCAAAATTTAGTGATAAAAGTCAGCAGAAGCCGAGAAATGAAAGTTTCAATAATGCGTTTAGTTATCGGGAGGTCTCGGCTTTAACTGATTTTTGTCACAAAAAAACTTACAAATGAAAATTCACTGAGAAGTCCATAGAGAAACATAATTTTTTTGGTTTATAGATCCCGCTGCAGATCGCAATGCAATTGAACACCAATGGCGTCTTTTAGGAACATTGAAGATGCAAGACATCAATGTCAATTTTGTGAATGTCGACGCTATCAACTCTGCGAGCTTTTGGGCCTCTTTATGGGACATGCGCAACGCACAGGGAGATAAATCGTTTCGAGACCTCGCTAGATTCGCATTGAAAGTTTTGGTGCTCTCTGTCAGCAATGCTGTCGTTGAAAGAGTATTTAGTATTATGAATATTGTAAATACAAGTTGCGGAATCGAATGACCCTACCAGCTCTCGAAGCTGTCATCCGAATTCGAGTTCATTTGAGCGCTCTTGGCAGGTGTTGCTACCAATACAATGCGGCACCAGCCATGATCGCTTTACTTAATTCGAAAATGTATGAGAACAAAAATTCAACCGTTGACGGCGACGAGAAAAAAAATGACGAAGCTTTGTTAGACGAAGCAACGCCTCTCATTAGTGTTGTAAGGATCAAACACTGATTTTTATATAAAGACTTACTTCTTCGTACATATATGTGGTGTGGAACGAGGAAACGTACCTTACAGTAGCAAAAATCAAAAGTGAGATTACCAATAATTCTGAATATATAGAAAACTGTCTATCGATTGAGCCTACTCTCAAAATTGAAAGATTATTTTTATTTATTATTTTGTACTTTCAAACTCGTTTTGCTCTTAAAGCGCCTAGGTGCTATAAGGTACCTTTGTTCGTTCCGCGCCACAATTATATTGACCAAAAAAAAATATTTTGTTCGAAATACTTTTATACATTTAAATAAAAGTAAAACATATCTAAATGTATACTCACGTTATTTTTCTTTGTAATTTGAAAGTATATATACTTTGTATAAAGTATAGAAATATGTATTTTGAAAAAATTGAGAGATATAATTTACATGAGTTCACACTTTAATTCTTCCATATCCATAGTTCTATTTACTTCTCATCAAAATATGATTAATAATACATGTTCTTTTTCGGGTTACTACGAATTAAATTTAATGACATTATGTTTTTTGAAATTGGGCTACATTTAGGCTACTTCAAAATAAAGCGCGGGCGATTTGGGCGACTTCAGCTCCATTAGTTGGCGATTTTGACTAACGATCATCTGGCAACCCTGTGAGAGAACACTTCGAAAATGAGATCGTCCGTCAAATCTGCGGTCGTGCTCGCTTTTTTACCGTGCTGGGAGTTGGTCGCTTCGTTATCAACGCTGGGCATCGCGATTTTACAAACAAATTTTTTACAGTGCATGTCGACGTCGAATCGTCACCAGTGCTGCCAGATGTACGGATTTTTCCGTATTGTACGGATTTTTAAGTCTTTTGATGACATTACGGATTTTGCGTACGGATTTTTAGCTATCCTAGTAATCGTACGGATTTTCGTACGGATTTCGAAATCGCTTCAATAATTTTTTGAATTTGATGGCATTCGTGACTCGTAACGAAAAAGAGACGACGCTAATCTGCTTGTATGTTGGTAATCTTGATATGTCATGACATATGTATGTTATATAACACAACACCTGACAACCTGACACTCACAAGAGGCAAAACAGAGAGAATACTTATATATAGAGTCTTTATTATTAGGATGGCACCAATGATATCCCCAGTAGTTTATGTAGGGTCAGCTCGATTTGTACATTGTACATTTTGTATGCTGATGCTGCTTTGTGCGCATAATCGTGTTTACGGTTGAGGTTTTGTGAATTTAGAAAAGTCAGAGTGTGTTTATGTATTAATAAATAAATCTCGATCAATAACTGTGACCTCATCTAGGCAAAACATGAAAGATCTCTCCGAGGAAGAGTATGAAAGTCCTCCTACTCCTCCCAGCAATCCTCCGGCAAAGTAAGTACATTGTGTTTTTTTTCCGGCATGGGCTTAAACATAACCTTCAACAAATCATTTGATGTGTAATGTATGTATGTATGTTTAATCATTAGAAAAAAGAAAACTGGCGTTGTGGCAAAGCAGGGGCGAAAATCGAGAGCACAGGAGTACAGAGAGGCTTGGGAAAATAAATTTTCGTGGATAGCTAAAAGTAAAGGTAAATTTCTTTTCGATATTTATAGGCTTATTCTTAAAAAATAAAAATTGACACCCGTACATTTCAGGAGTATAGATAAAAAAAAATGGTAAATTAAAAATGAATACAATATGATTGAATATATTTTTTGTAAAATTTTTATATTGATGATTTTATTCATAAATCAACCTTCCCTAGTTAGTTAGGTTTTTATGAACTTTTTAAAAAATGCCTTAAATTCTCCGTTTCTCTTATAAAATTCTGCTTTTTTTTTAGCATAGTATTCAAGTTGCTTTTTAATAAGAGCAACCTTTATAAAAGGTTTCAAAAATCTAGTTTTAAAAAACCTAGATTTTATGGGGTGTTTCATGTAAATTTTGTATGAACCCAATTTCCTAGGAATTTACTATAGCACTGAAAACTTGAAATATGATATGTAAGAAAAAATGAGTAAACATATAAATGTGTGAAGCGTGTAAAATAATGAAAAATATAATAAATATAATATAACATAATAAATATAACATGAAAATGATAAACAATTTTTTCAAAACTATTTTTGAAAATATTCTTGGTACAATCCTCAAATATTGTGTATCTATAGAAAAAAAATATTTTCAAATAAACAAAAAAAAAAAAGAAAAATGTTCTTATGTATAACAGAAAAAAATTTTAATATATATATAATATTTCAAAATCAGTTATATTTTATGAAATTTGTGTTGCAGGTCCATTTTATTTTCGCTGCAAACCGTGCAACAAGGACCTTACTTGTAAAAACGATGGAATCACTTCGGTAAAACATCACCAGAATTCTGAAGCCCATAAAAAAAATTGCTCTATTATCAAGGGAGTTTCAAGCATTTTAAGTTGTTCAAAACAGTCAATAGAAGCAAAGGCTAAAGCAAATAAAGTGGAAGCGCAGATCGCCATGTTTATTGTGAAAAATGATCTCTCTATCTCGCTCAGCGACGAGCTTGTTGACCTCATCAAAGGCTTAGACATGGAAAAAACCACTCAGGCGCAAATAACTTGCAACAGAACAAAATGCACAGCAATTATCAATAACATCGTGGGTGAATACCAGTTTGAAAGTCTTGTCGCAGATTTAAGGACAAATGAATTCGTCCTAATCATTGACGAATCAACCGGCATCGGCCTAACAAAACATTTGGCGCTCGTTGTCCGTTATGACACAGGAGAAGGAGTCCAGGACAAATTCTTTGCCTTACTTGAGGTATAGTTATGATTTTAGGTTTTTTTTTTTAAATTAAAAATGATGGAATAGTACAATGTGTAATAAAATTTTGTCCAAAGTTTTCTTTAATTAAACTACAAAAGAAGTAATTAATTTTATTTAATTAATAAGTATTATTTTCAAACTCAATATTTCGCCCACTTGCCAGCGTAGCATAATTTTTTTGTTCATTTTGTTCCAGGTCCAAGATTGCAGTTCTTTGGGCATTCATCAGTTGATTGTGAATTTTCACAATTCACATGACATACCGTACAAAGAAAAAATAGTTGGATTTGCTGCTGATGGGGCAAGCGTTATGTTTGGAAAACACAATTCTGTGGCACAGAAATTTAGAACAGAAATTCCATATTTATTCACACTCAAATGTCTTTGCCACTCGCTTTCTTGTGCCGTTTCTTACGCGACGCAGGAGTTGCCGCCGGAAGTTGATTCTTTGATGTGCGATATCTACAACTACGTCAAGAACAGCAGCAAAAGACGTGAAGAATTAGGGAAAATTCAAGAGTTTTACGATCTTCCAGCAGTTAAATTGGTGAAACTTTACAAAATCCGCTGGCTTTCACTCGAAGGCGCGGTCAAAATATACGAGGGACATTATATTCCAATTTTCCAATTTTTCAAAACCGAACAAGAAAAACTAAAAACGATCAAAGAAAAAAAAAGCTGCAGAGATTTCTGACCTGTATGCTTAGAAATGGAATCGTTTGTATTAAAAATTTTTGAAATTCATTCTTCTAATGGTAAACCAGAAAAATTTAGAATTTCAAGCCGAAAAACCGAAAATTCATTTGATTTACCAGCAAATGACGTCATTGTTTTTGTCAGTTGTTTCTTTTTTTTTTTAAATCGTCGTACGTCAGCAGAACAGATCCCGAATTCATTGAGTTCGATGAAAATTCCGACCCAAATAATTGGGAACCTCTTTCAAAGTTTATTTTGGCCCTGACGTGAAGATCCAGCTGATGAAATTACTGGCTTCAGTTACCACCCAAGAAATTGACCGCTTTCGCACACGATGCCGTCGTTTTTATATTGTTTTGGCTCAGGAAATACGCAAAAGATTCCCTTTTGAAGATTACGATGTCAAAGTGTTGAAAGAAATCCAATTACTTGACTCAGTCAACCTAAAAAATACCCGGGATATCGCTGTGCTGGCAGATTTTTTTCGATTCGATCAAACCATGATTCAGAATGAATTTATGGAGCTGAAAAACATGTTTCAATTGTCGGACACTGAAACTGATGTCGACACTTTTTGGATAAAAGTGAAGAAAGTTGTTCGTGGCGATGATACACCCCAATTCCCTATGATTTTGCAGTTGGTGAATCGAATCAAAATTCTCCCTCATTCTTCTGCAGCATGCGAACGCATTTTTAGTGCAATCAATAGGAATGAAACAAAATTGAGAAATCGTCTTGGAACAAAAACAATTTGTGGCATTCTACATGGTAAAAGTTTCGTAGGCAAAAAAAATGTTAGCGAAATTGACGTTCGTCCTTTGTTACGTATTGAGGTACGCCACCAGGTGTCTCCTGAGAGACTCTCGTGGAGGAAAAGGGGTGGTCAATGAATCACCGTTCATATACACAGAATTTCTATTTATTAGTAGCTTATAATAGGTCGTATTTTATTTTCCACTCATTTAGTCGTAGTTAATGATAAGCTGATATAATTAGGTCGATATAAGTCGTTCAGGGTCGGATTTTTGACGTCCCAAACAGTGTCTCGTAGGAGAGTGGGGACCCTACGTCGGCCCCAGGTCTGAGCAAGGATGGGGTGGCCGGCCCGTTATCTTCCTCTAGGAGGCGGGCTTCCGTTGTTGGGGAGGGGTATGGTGAGGGGGTCCGGGGTGGCAGGCGGGACCGTCTCCTGGCCAGCGAAGTGGTCTCTTCCCTCGAGGGGGAATCTACTGTCAAATCGATCAGTACCGGAGGTTGCTGGGCCGAGTTAGTACGTCGCCGGCGGTTACGACGCAGGATGTCCCGAACTGACTTAGCCAATTCAAATGGAAGATTAATTGGCCGGGAGTCTATGATTCTGGGCCGTACTCGGTTGGAACTCGGGGCCAGGGAAGTGTTCGCTAATGGCGTAGGAACAAATGGCCCATGGCTAGCCAGCCATTCCGCCACGCGCTCGTCCAAAGTTTGTTGTCTCGGGCCCCGCCGAAGTTGCTCACTCTCTCCTGCGGGTTGGGCAGAGGATGAAGCTATAGGCTGAACCGTGGGTCTCTTAGAGGGGGCCTCGCCTAGTCGTTGAAGTATGAAGGGGATTGCTTCCTGAAGGTCGGTAGGGAAGGTGTCGAACCCTGGTATCCTCCCGCTTTGGTATTTCAATTCCACCCACACTTCGGGGTGCCCTTTCCTCTGGAAGTCACGCAATCCCGCTCACACACACAACCCCAGACTCCGTGCCTTAGCTCTGGCCTCGTACAGGTTTGTCGACAAACTCCTCACTCCGGAGGGATAGAGAAAAAGGGAATATTAAAAATAGAATGGCTACGCAAGCCTCAAAGTCAAAAACAAATAAAGAGAAAATAAATTTTAGCAACAAAGAAATTACATCGAAAATCCAAATCCAAACTTGCTTCGCACGCAGCTATTCGGAAATAAAAGAAATTAAATAAGAAATCAAAACCCGAATTGCTACGAAAGCAACTAAATTAAATTAAAAATGTAAAGCGAAATCAAATTGCTGCGAAAGCAACTATTAAAAGAAAATAAAAAGTGAACAAGTTGCTACGTAAGCAACTATCAAAAACTAGGAAAACAAAACGAAGTTGCTGCGAAAGCAACTATACTAAATTAAAAGAATATAACAAGTGAACAAAGTTGCTACGTAAGCAACTATAAATAAAAATAAAAACTGTAAACCAAATCGGATTTGCTACGGAAGCAACTGTCAAAAACTAGGAAAACAAAACGAAGTTGCAGCGTAAGCAACTATACTAAATAAAAAAAACCGGAAATCAAAAACGAAATTGACCGAAATACACAATTACGCAAAGACCAAATTCAAGATTGGATATTCCACTTACTTTTCGTAACCTGGTATTATTTTCAATGAAGATTATTGTTCCGGCAAAGGGTGGTTTTGATGGCTTCCAAAAATGCGCAGACCGTACCGAAATTTACTTGTAAGGCGTAACCGGATTCTCGACCCGTTTACGAATTTTGAACTGGACTGACTCCCGATTTTTAGACGCGGTGGTTTTTATATTTTCTTCAAATTTCAAGTTTCGTGTGCAAAAAGCCCGATAAAACTCAGCATGAGGTACCCTTGACCGGAATTGCGTAAAATAATTCTTCTTTGCTTTGAATAAAAGGTTGATTGGTATCTATTATCTTTTCCTATGAATTTATTTTGCTTGTTCTTATGTTGTATTTACGAATCATTATCGATCAAAGACGTTCACTGGAAGTAATTTGTTTGTTCTTCGTTATCCCATTGTTTCACATATTCTCTTAGTTTTTATTTGCTATAACGAAACCTTTCCATCAAATGGGTTTTTCTTTGTTATTTAAATTTGATCGTCTCGTGAATTAATACTATTGTTTTAAATTCACCTGGTTTTTACTTATTTGAGAAGATATGGAACTAGAGAAATGTACAAGGTTTAAGGTTTTCTTTCTTTTTATAACGATATAAAGGTGTTTCAGTCCGTTCATTTTGATCGTTTGATGTTGGATCGACGTGACGATTATCTTAATCTTGATATTTTCTAAATTCACTGATTTGGAAGTTTTTCTATCGGTCGAAAGTTATTGAAGTGAAACTAAACGACAATCGGAACCTTGAAAATGTTAGATATAATCAATGTGGCTATTTCTCAAGGAAAGAAAAAAAAGAATGTCACGTAACTAAGTTTATGATACAAAAAAAATTTACTTTGAGGGCCCGAATTTAATAGATTGGGAAAAACTTTATCCCAAACATATGCATATATTCTCAATATATAACACCTTTGCTACCAAAATTCAATAAGAACATGTATTAATAAACGAAATGAAAAAGTTGTGACTATGAAATTTTGTTTTTTTTATTTATGAAAAAAAATTTTATAGCGATATATAAATAAAAGACATACACATAGAAGTGAGGGTGATTTTAGAGACAACCCATTCTCCCCCGAAATAATTTTTTTAAATTGTTTTCAACACTTTTTAGGAAAATTTGATATTCGACGACCTTTTTTTCAATTCATAAACACCTCCCGAAAAAATTTCCTACTACGCCCCTGCCTTTGTGATATGTGTATCAGTTGTGTGACGCTTAATTTGTTCTCTGTCTCTCTTACGCCCATTGAATTATTGGCGTACGGATTTGTACGGATTTTTAGAACGCTCCCCCCACTCCTGATACGGATTTCTCGTGGGACAGATCTGGCAGCACTGATTGTCACACGGGCTGACACGGGCTATGTTTTTATTTTTATTATGTTTACGTTTATTTAGTTTAGTTCATTATTTATCTTTTAATTGTTACCGCGAACGCGTTTACTTTTAATTTAATCATCGCGGAAGTGCTACTATGGAATAAACCAGCGACGAATGCTGAAGAGGATTATCCCAATTATTAAATAAGTTGTTGTTTCATACAAATAAATAGATCATAATAATATAGTTCACATTTATTTATAACTTTTATCATTTTGTGGAAATGAAATATCTGTATCTTCAATCATAATAATAATTATATTTACTGATAGTATTTTTACTTATTGAAAAATAGATTATGTAAAGTAAAAACGTCAGAGTAAAATTATCAATAAAAGTAGAATAAATTTGTGAATTTACGATAAAAATTTTTATATCAATATCAATTTCATACACATTTGTTCTTAGGTAGAAATGAATATACCAATTTTAGAAATTTGCCGTGCGCATTTTTTATATACATAATATTGTTATTTAAATAGAATTATGTCTAACTACCATGTTTTTGAATGCATGTATGATGTTTTCTAATTGTAAATGCAAACATATATTAATATGAATATTAACATGAAAATATCAAACTGTCAAAGCTATCCATAAAATTATAGTTTATGTTTGTAAATATACATCATAAACTTGTTAATGAGTTTTTACTTCACTGTTACATGATTGTTGATTTTATAATTTTTTTTCTATTTATTTTTGTCCTTCAGAAGTTTTTGTTTAATGCTTAATGGTTTTTACGTGAGTTTCTGATAAACCAAGAAAGAAAGCATTAAATATTCAATCAACTGAATATGAAAGAATCAATATAATTAGCATCTCCCTAGCAAACGCGGTGCTATCGATTTGCTATTAACTTTAATAGCAAACTGATAGCAAATCGGTAGCAAGTTGATAGCAAGTCAATAGCATTAGAGGAAAAAGCTTCATTTTTGCAGATAACACTTACAATGCCAAAGAAAACACTCTAGCAGCCTTTCTACGAATTTTTCTTCTTATTTTCACGAAATTTAAGCATGATTTATGTATTTTCTACGGAAATGTAATCGGTGGAAAATAAAATAAAATTTATGCTCACTATCATGTCTAAATTCGTGAAAATAATAAGGATAATTCATGAAAAGGGTATTTTAAGGGTGTTTTCTTTAACATTGTAGGTGTTATCTGTGAGAAAGGAAGCTTTTTTTCTCATACTATTGACTTGCTATCAACTTGCTACCGATTTGCTATCGGCTTGCTATCAGTTTGCTATTAAAGTTAATAGCAAATCGATAGCACCGCGTTTGCTAGGGCTGACAGTTGTCATAAATACAATGTATACTCTGTGGTCGATTTTTTTTTCAGATTCAACTACAGAGTCGTTGGACTGAATTCATGAAGCCTTTGCTGTTAGTTTTGGAATGTGGACAAAAGTATTTATAGGATTTAAAAACATGGAAGTAAAAATTCAGATTTCTTGATTCACTTAAGTATTTTCATTGATAAACGTTTCGAATTCCCATTATCAGTTTTGAATTTAGAAAAAATCGCTGTCTTGGAGCTTACAAAAAAAATTGATTAAAAAATTAGACACTTTAATATTTGAACACAAAATTAATTTTGAAACTTTTTAAAAAAATGTTGTTTGAAAATAATTTTTAACTTTTATTCAAAGATAAGTAAGTTCCTTTTATGAATTAAAGAAATTAAAAGACATTTTGCTAAGTGTTTTCAAAATTTTACTACAATTTTTCCTAACAAAATCCGAACGTTTACAGTAAATTTTGCGCACCAGTAATTTTCAAAATTGCATACTCTATGTTGGTTTCTTATCATATTTTGAATATACCCTGCATCAATTATCAAAAAACTTGCAATCTTCCTCAGGTTCTTCCACCATTTTTTTTTTCTTCTTGGGTCGCTGATGATGAATTTTTTCTTCTCAGATCAATGATGCTTTTTTTCATCACCTGTTTCTTTTGAACTTTCTGTGGTATTTCGATATCTTCTGGTAAAAATTCAAGTTCATCTTGGCTTTCATGTACCTGGAACCAAAAAGGGAAACTATTTATTGTGATCGGCATTTTTAAGTAGAAGCAAGCAAAGTTAATCAATCAGAAGTTACATGACCCCTTATCGGTCTATAGAATGTACATATTAAAAATCATGTAGTAAAAATCTGTCAAGTCCAATATATATTACTGCAAATCATCTGTTCGACATTTTTTTAAATTATTTGCTGGAGATTCATAAACTTAATAACATAACATCGCATCAATAAGTATTGAGCATTACTTTCGAATCATAATACCTTGTCTTTTTTCAAAGTTTTGCTCATTTCACAATCTGTCAAAACACTATCAGTCTCGAGAAATATGTTCCTACCATCTTCTTCCACTGAGAAATTTATAAGCTTAGGTGATCTTATGTTTTTAGGTAGGTTTTCAAGATTCTGGATATCCATAAACTTCTTTTCTAATGCCAGAAAATGCTCATCGAATTCCTGATCATTAAGGTTGTTTACCATATATGTCGCAAATTGGTAAAAAAGTTTCTCTACCTTTTTCATTTTCACTTTCTTGTGTTCATCAACCTGAATTGTTTATTCCTGGCCCGTTTTTGTTCCCTTGTTAAATTTCTCTTCTTTTCTTTCTTTCAGAGTCTGTCAAGATACAATGCTGACGTCATATGTGAATTAAAAACAAGTTTTTCAGTACCAAATTTGATGCGAATACAAATAAATCTTTTCCCCCGTGCGATTTGAGTATTAAAGACTATTGAATCGTGAACGTAAAAAGCATCACCAGTTGAAATAATTAAAAATACTCACAAATCAATTTATGCATTGCAAATATCAAAGAAAAGGATGGTAAAAATTCGAATTCTTACTCCATGACTGAATACTTTTCAGACAATATCAAAGATCCGCTATGAAAAGTATTTAAAGTCACTGATTGTGCGTTCGAATTAAAGTTTTAAATAAAGACCCTATTCTTTTCCATTGGCAGTGTCAAGTATTATATTCATGAAACTTTCCTATCCTTGCAATGTACACGTCATTTCGCTGTTATATAAAAAAACATGGAATTTGACAGATCTCTGTAGATATGTTAGAATTATGTTTGAAATTTTATAGATGTACCATATATGTATGTATATCAGAATGTCAAAGAATATAATATTTAATGGTTTGTTTTCACATATAGATATTTAAATGAATATTAAAAATATCTAAAAATTAAAAATAACACGAAGGTCTGAAAATAAATATGGTTCAACTATACTTTGAGTTGAGATAAATATGAACGCTCAGTAGACGCTGAAACGAACTATATTTTGGTTGTACAAATACTTTTCAATTCTTGAAACAAAAAATTTTCCAGCATATATCTTAATTTTGATTTTCACGCCGTTTTTCAAATAAAGTAAGTTATTAAAATTGCCTCTTTTTTTCGATTCGAAATGAAAGTAATCTTTCGAAGTTAAATCGATGAAAGTGCTTTTTTTATCACAACAAATTATAGTTAAAACTGGAGCCGATAAAAACTATTGTAATAAAAACTTCCACTGAAACTTATTTCGGTTCTCTGATGTGTATTACATTCAACAACAATTTGTTTTACATTCTCATAATACTCATGGTCATGAGTTCCATTGATTCGTGTCACCATCAAAATTTTTTCGACGTAACCTTTTTTGTAGTCGATATCTGCAATGTCCAGATTCGCCCAGGAAGCTTTCACTTCTGCCGGACATTGCTGAATGTTTGATCTACAAAATAAATTTATTATAAAATCCCTTCACAATACTAAAAAGTAGTGTAAGCACGAAATGATTATTTTTTATTACTCGGCGATTACTTTCCGATCATTTTGCGATCACCTTGCAATGGCACTTCAATCAAACAGGTTTTGCAACAAATGTAGATTTTTTCACAACTTTGAAGTATATCCTGTGGGAAAACTCATCCAGTATAATGTTTGTAGAAGAAAACCAAATTTTTAGCTAAATATTACATTTTCCATGGTGCGAACAATTGATTTTATCGTAGCGGGAGAAAAAGCCGATTTTTGCCCGCGAGCGAGGCAAAAAAGTAGGCGTTTTAGACCGCTATGATGAAAAGTAAATTAGGCTGTAAAAACTGTGTCCAATGGTGAAAATCTCATTTTTCAGATTGATTCATTTTCCACGAAACAAATAATTTTTCAATCAAATATTGTATTGGAAACATATTGTGTCCGCAAAATGCTTTAAAGTTGTCCTGAAGTATATATATATTCGCTGCGAATATATATATACTGGATGTGATTATAGTGTCATCACAGGATGATCGTACCATGATTGCTGAGTGACCGAAAACGGATGCTTTGAAGTCGATCAAGCTTTTGTAGAGAGATACTTAATCATTTCATGACTTGATTCAAATGAAGATCTGCTTAAAACGTTACGTGATTAGTTTTCTGTGTAAATAAGTACATGCAAAAGTATGTATATCGATCAGAATTTCAAACAAAAACAATGTAGTTTTTAAGGATAAAAAAATTTCTTACGTATCTATTTTCTTTTTGTTCACATTCAAATCGAATGTTTTGCAGCAAAAAAGTACTTCTCGATACTTCAATCCTTTCAAATGATTAATCAAATCACCATTGTTCTCATTATGAGCAGCATCAAAAATTTTTTTAGGAATGGAGTGGCTGCCTTTGATTTTTGTCAAATCATGACCACTCCTCTGCCCAAAAAGACGTACGTTTTTTCTTTTACATCGGCAAAACTGTAGAACCGTTTGCCTTCAGTTAAATCTTCATCGACAGATGCGCTGCCAGTTACTTGCTTTTCTGTATCTGTCATCTAAAATATATTACGAAATGCTGCAATTACGGTTGACAAAACAGATCCTTGCAATTTACATTTTTACTCAATTTTTATCAAAGAATCGATTTTTTTTAAATAGAATTGTATTCCTCGGAACATACTCCTATGAAAATGTCGTGAGTTTTAAGATATAAAAAAACCTTACAAGAAACATACACGACAAATTGTAACTTTCTCTTTTTTTTGTGGCGGGTGCTAGCTAGTGCCTACATGTATATTATTTGTGGAACCCCCTGGGGAGGTACTTTGAACTAACTCAAGTTTTTCCCAGGAACTTCCCAGAGTAGTCTTAATGTACTAATTTAGGACATTCTAGTCGTGAATGTCCCTGGAACGCCTCAGAGAAGTACCAGATACATTCTAGTATCTTTCTTAGGAAGTTCTAGGAACGCCCGAGGAACATTGACGACTTTATATTATATACCATTATTAACAATAGTTTGAATGTACATTGAATGCATAGTAGATAAAACTTTATGTGTATCTTAATACGCAACTGCAATTCCAAAAATCATGACCAAAACAAATAGGAAATTTTTAAGTGTTTGGCTAATAGGTTCGATGGCAAATTGTATATTTTTTTAATTTTTTGAAATTATAGTCGAAATATGCTCAGACAATTATTTTTGAACCATACATTTTACTCGTTTTTTAACTATACATTTTACTAGTTTTTTGATGTCACTGACAAATCTAAAAATTTAATTGAAATACCATTTTTTTTAAAATGATAATTTAACATTCATTCTTGAGAAAGTGAAGGCAAAATATTTAGATTTTTGAAAAATAATAAAATATTTAATTTTTCTTATTTTTTCAGTTCCATAAACAAATTTGAAAATTTCATTTATGTGTACCTATATTATATTGTATAGCAATTAATTCTTCAAAATTATAATCCAAAAATTTTAAGACACTTATTATCGAGGAAGTGAACATAAAAAATTTCATGTTACAAAAAAGGTTAAAAAATTTTTTATATTTTCGATTTCAATGAGAAATCCCAAAATTAGAGTGATATAGTAATTCTTTTAAATTAGTCTAAATATGTTCAGTCGATTATGGTTAAGTAAGTGAACCTTAAACAACTCATTTTTCCGAAATAATGAAGGAACTTTCAAATTTTTTAATTTTTTAGGATGCAACGACAAATTAAAATACATTCCATAATTAGCAAGTTTTAAAAACTATATTCTAAATATCTTTAGACAATAATTCTTGAGTAATTTAGATTCAAATATTCATTTTTTGAAAATTAACATATTCTCGATTTTTTCATTTTTTTTGGTTACAAGGCTAAATCTCACAATTATATGTCAATAATAATTTTTGAAATGATTGTCTTCAAACGTTCCGACAAATATACTCGAGTGTATATAGCTTGCACTTAATTTGTTAAAACAAAAATAGTTGTTTATTTAACGTGGTGCAAGCATTGCTTTTGGTTAAGACGAGGTTTCCAGCCCGAGAATAGTCCAAATAAAATATTTAGGCACATATTCTGAGTAACTGGAAACAAAACATTTCATTTTTGAAGAATAAAACCGGAGTATTAAATTTTTTTAAAAATTTTTTCCTCTAAACGACAAATTTCAAAATGAGACATGAATAGTAACTTTTGTGTCATTAGTCTAAAAATGTTTAGATAACTCTGCTTGTATAAGCGAAACTTTAATATCGCATTTATCAAAAATGAGAACAAAAATGTTCAATAAAAATATTTACTTTTGTTCTGGAAGATAATTAAAAAAAAAATTTTTAATAGAAATTTTTTTACTATCGTCTACACAACTGCGGCTTCCCGCCATAATCGAGAAAGTCACTTGTGCCATAAGGCTCAGTTTACATGATATTCTGATAAAATTTGGAACGTTATGGCATGTGTAACTTTCTCGATTATGGCGGCAAGCCACAGATATGGTTATACAATTTTATATTACTTTTGTTTTAGTTTTAACAACAAATGTACAAATTTTCTAAACTGCTACTTTCGGAAATTTTAGCCCAAACATGATCAGACAATATTCCTTAAGTTAGTGAAGGTAAAAAACATCCCACGTTCATATTATAAAAATGAAATTATTGTTTTTTGAATTTTTTAGTTTTTACGACGAATAATAAAAATTTTATGCATTTTTTCTTTTTTAACTATAGTTTCAATATATTCAGACAATTATTCTTAAATAACTAAAGCTAAAACATTCATTTTTCCAAAATTAAAATAGTATTTTTAATTGCTTTCCAATTTTTTTGTTTTTGTTTTTTTGGTTTCAAGAGTAAATCTCAAATTTCTATTTAAACAGTAGTTTCGTTAAAATTACAGTCCTCAAATAACCAAACAAATATACTTGACTACTAGAAGCTAGCACGGTGGGGGCCCACTTTTTCCAAACTGTTTTTCCCAAAGAATTTTTTACTTCAGTCCATTCTTCCCAATTTTTTTCTTCAAAAATTATTTTTCCGCAAACATTTTGTTACCCGCAATTTTGTTTCCCAAAAGTTTTTTTCCCAAAATTTTCAAATTTGATAAATTTTGGCAAGAGACACGTTGCAAATGACAGCATTTCGACACAACTAAAAAATATTGGATACATCATTCGATTTTGATGCATTCGATTGCATGTGCTTTTTTTACAAATTGTCAACTGAGAGCATGAATATATTGTGAGCTACGTGACAAAAAAATGTTTCTGAATTTTTTTCGATCATGTAGAAAAATGAAAATTGCAAGAAAAAAGTTTGTTTAGAAAAATGTTTAGAAAAAACAATTTTTGAAAAGAAACAGTTTGACAAAAACAATATTCGGGAAAAAAAAGTCCTGGAAAACAAATTTTAGGAAAAAATTTGGCAAAATAAATTTTGGGAAAAACTAATTAGGAAAAGTGGGCCCCAATCAGCTAGCATAATTAAAAAAAAAAATATTAAAATATACAATTTTTTTCGGTTTCAACAACAGCTCTCAGAAGTTTTAAATTGTGATTCTATGAAAGTACAGTCCAGACATATTGAAGCGATCATTCTTAAGTAAGTGAAGGAAAAACATCTATTTTCAAAAAATGCAAATATTTCTATTTTTTTTTTGGTTTCAATGGTAAATTTTAGAGTAATATATAAATAGTAATTTTTTCAAATTATACACTGAGAGAAGAGCGCAACACTGATTATGTTGGTCCGTAAAAATGGTTACTGCAGACAGGAATTTTGACGAAAAACTGGCTCTTAGAAAGAATCAGTGTTGTGCCCGCTACAGAGATTATTTTATTCCTCAACACTCAGTATTGCGGTCCGCAATAATACAGATACTGACAGTCGCGCCCCGAAAAACTCTTTATTGTGCGTCGCAATACTTATTGTGGTATTCCGGAATATTCAGTATGATTGGCCCTATTTTTCAAATTTCACGCTCCGCAACACTCTAAACAGTGTTTTAACGAGCAAAAATCATTCGGGCTTCCAGCAATAATTATGAATACGTGTGAATTAAAATGAGTGATCTATTTTATTTGTCCAAATATTTGACAGGACTGTGATAAGATTTTTAACTCTAACCTAATAAAAATTTAACTAAAAATCAATTCTTCTCAAATCGACCTTGCGAAAATCTTATAAGAATGTTCCTTAAAAGAATTCTGTCTAAATCTAATACGAATATCAACTCACCTGACATAAGATTTCCCGAGTCAAAATGAAAAAACCTGAATTTATCCTCCGAATCCTCTTTTCTATTGTTCTCGGGGCCAAATCATCCTTTTTGAGGCCTCCAAATCCTTTTTTTGGGAATCATCGACTTCTCTTAATTTTGGGCTAGCCTCAAACAATCCTCCAAATACTCAAAGTCGAAAGGTAACGTCCTCAATCTATCCTACCACACCTTTTTTTTTATTTTTTCTCGAATTATACACCTCATTTGAGACTCCAAATCCTCTTTCACTGTTTGCATGCCCAAGCAAAAATGAAAAATCCTGAATTGCTCCTCCAAATTCTCCTTTCTATTATTCTTGGATTTTAATTATCCTTCTTTTATGTCTCGAAATCTTTTTCTTCCCTGGCAAAGTATGTACAACACTGTAGCGTTGCACATTTTGAATTACTATTAAAACCATCCGACAAAACTTACGTGTACAACAATGCAATAAATCTAAATAAGAAGCCCTTTTAATAGGCAACAGAAGGGAAAACTTTAAAAAAAGTTGCACGTAGAAAAAAAGAAAAAAAAAAAATTTTATGTTCATACCAGGTGTACTTCTAAGTAATTTCCGGTTTTTTCAATGGATGGCGTTCTGTTTTGTACCGCTGTTGGTAACACATACCATATGTCATTTTGTTCAGTCATATCGAGTGCTTGAACTGCGTTGACATTTTCTCGAAAAAATCTTCCAGTAAGTTTTTATTGCGCTTCAAAAATGTCGAATTTTGTACCGAATTTTGAGCATATGCGCCATGCATTGCTTTTCATCTTCAATCATGGGAAAAAAGTGTCCAAGAGCCACTGTGCGCTTGTGGAAGTTCATGGTGATCGTGCATTAACACTTCGAACATGTGAAACGTGGTTTCGACAGTTCAAAAATGGAGATTTCGACCTGAACGACGCCGCACGCTCCGGCAAGCAAAAATCGTTCGATGACGCCGAATTACAAGCATTATTAGATGAAGACAACACGCAAACGCAACGACAGCTTGCAGATGCGTTGGGAGTTCAACAGCAAGCAATTTCCAAACGTCTGCGAGCCATGGAAAAAATTCAGAAGTGTGGAAAGTGGGTGCCCCATGAACTGACCGAGAGACAAATGGAGAATCGAAAAGTGACCTGTGAAATGCTGCTTCAACGATACAAAAGAAAGTCTTTCCTGCATCGTATTGTTACTGGTGATGAAAAGTGGATTTTCCTGGAGAACCCCAAGCGCAACAAATCGTGGGTGAGTCCAGGTGAAGCATCGACATCGACGGCACGGCCAAATCGTTACGGTCGGAAGGTCATGCTGTGTGTGTGGTGGGACCAGTCCGGTGTTATATACTTTGAACTGCTGAAACCTGGTGAAACTGTGAATGCCGTTCGCTACAAACAGCAAATGAAAGATTTGAGCCGAGCCATTGTGCAAAACCGACCAGAATATCAACAACGACAGAAGAAGGTGATTTTGCTCCACGACAATGCGCCGTCGCATAAGTCGAAAGTCGTCCGTGACACGCTGGAAAGGCTCAAGTGGGAAGTGCTTGATCATGCGGCTTACTCACCAGACCTGGCGCCATCCGACTACCATCTCTTTGCCTCGTTGGGCCATGCCCTTTCTGAGCAGCGCTTCGACTCGTACGAAAATGTACGAAAATGGCTCACCGAGTGGTTCACCTCCAAAGGCAATGATTTTTACTGGCGTGGTATCCACAATTTACCAGCAAGGTGGGAAAAATGTGTAGAAAGCGATGGAAAATACTTTGAATAAAATAAAGGTTACGGTTTTTTTGGAATATGTGTTTTATTTGCAAAAAAACCGGAAATTAATTAGGAGTACACCTGGTATTTCACTTTTACTTTTTATCGAACTATAACGTATTATGTGCAAATAAAAGAAAAAAATATTCATGCTTATGTGAAAAACGTTCATTTATTTATGAACATGCACTAAGAAAGAAGTTCGTGTGATTTTTAGAAAAACAAATAAAATTAAGTCGACTATTCTTCTAACTTTTTTCTGTCGAAATCAAGAGCCTGCCAATCAATATTTCTTCTTTTGTTTTGAATGTGAAAAATACCGACAAACTACTGAAAAAGGTCTTCTGTTCAATTTTTTCTAACAAATAAACGATTCTAACGGAGTTTGGGTCATTACTCAATCAAAAAAACCACAAGCTATAAGGGGGGCACAATGAACACTAAAATTGAACGAAATACACTAACGAAAGTACATTAATAGTTGCAGGAAGTAAAAAAGGTATTTTATTTGAGTTTTATTGAGAACAGAATGATTATTAATAAATCAAAAATCTTCAAAATGCTCCGTCTAAACAGCATTATTCAATTCAAAGTCAAAAAATGATCACTCGGAGCCAATTCTTGTTTCAACGAATTTTATTCACTGAAGGTAAAAACGATCAATATTTCAACCTTACATTAGGTCCTCTTCAGGATCCTTTAAAAAAGAAAAAACCACAACAATTTTTTTACAAAAAACGATTGAGGATAAATTTCAACATGAATCTCAACAATCTACTTACAATCATATCCCAAATTCAAACATGTGACTAATGCCAAAAAAATTTCTGGTCTAGACTTACCAGGTGTACTCCTAAGTAATTTCCGGTTTTTTTAATGGATGGCATTCTGTTTTGTACCGCTGTTGGTAACACATACCATATGTCATTTCGTTCAGTCATATCGAGTGCTTGAACTGCGTTGACATTTTCTCAAAAAAATCTTCCAGTAAGTTTTTATTGCGCTTCGAAAATGTCGAATTTTGTACCGAATTGACTCGTACGAAAATGTACGAAAATGGCTCACCGAGTGGTTCACCTCCAAAGGCAATGATTTTTACTGGCGTGGTATCCACAATTTACTAGAAAGGTGGGAAAAATGTGTAGAAAGCGATGGAAAATACTTTGAATAAAATAAAGGTTACGGTTTTTTTGGAATTATGTGTTTTATTTGCAAAAAAACCGGAAATTTATTAGGAGTACACCTGGTACCATCGTTAGAATCACCAATTCACAATCACAAATCAATAATTAGAACAAAAAGTCGTCATCTTATTAAATTACACGTGTATTAAACAGTAAAACCGTGTGCCCAATATGCAAACAGCACAGCGTACTTATGACGACTAACTAAGAAATATGATCACAAAGAAAAAAACTCTAATCATCAAAACACACTGAAAGCCCAAATCGAAAAAAAAAACCCGACCCCCCCAATACAAACACAATCTCAAATCAAATCCAAATACTGGGTATATATATCATTTAAATTCTTTGTATCCTCCTGTTTATTAAGGGTATTATCTGTCTTCTTAATAAAAATTATCTCCGAAAAACTCCTTTTAAATTGATTACCCTCTTAATCTAAAATTTCAACTTTCTCCCAGTCAAATTCATGACCTGTATCAATCCTATGATTTGTTAAAACACTATAGCTGGATAGAATAAATTTGATATTATTTCTATGTTCCTTTATCCTCGTTCCCAAATTCCTCTTTGTTTGTCCAACATAGCAAAACCCACAATCCATACAATTCGTTCTATACACTACTCCTTGTTGTTCAAAAAAATCCAATCTATCTTTCCCTCTCTTTATAATCTCAGTGTTCAATTTATTAGTTGTACTATTAATAACCTGAATATTATGTTTGTCAAAAATCTTTCTCAATTTAACGTTAAAATTTTCTACAAACGGTAATATTACTCTCGTCTTATCAGAATCGCTCTTCTTTCGATTGTTACTCTCATTAGTCTTCAAAAAGTGGACTCTTTTCTGAATATGCTTATTAATAAACCATTCCGGGTAATTATTCATTTTTAAGATATTCATAATCCTCCGAAAATTCTTTCTGTGAAATTCTCTATCTGCTAATTTTACATTTTTATCAACTAGATTAATAACTGCACCTATCGTCTGATATTTTTTTCGTTTCGATTTTTTTTTCATTTACGATTACGTTTCGAAAAAATTCGTTGACACAAGAATTGCCTCCGATTGATCATTTTTTGACTTTGAATTGAATAAGAATGATTATTAGTGTATTGTTGATTAATTTTGATCATAAATCCTAGCAACTACTAATTTCTATGAGTTTTTATGACTAATGCACATTGAATATAAAAAAATAACGAGTGCAACGCAAGTGCAACGATGTATAGATCACTTATGTTGCACAAAATTTGCCAGGGTTAAGAAAAATCGACTATTTGAAATTTTGGGCTAGCCTCAAATAATACTCTAAAGTCGAGAGATATCGTCCGCAATCTATCCTCTACAACCTTATTTTTTACTTTTTCCCAAATTATACTCCTCAATTGATACGCTGAAAGCAAAAGCGATCTAACGCCTACTTAAAATACATTGGCGTTTGCTCGCTTTTGCTTTCAGCGTATCAATTGAGACTCCGTATCATTTTTTATTTGCACTGTTTGAGGCTAGCCTGAATCGATACACAAAATCCTCTGTAAGGCTAGGCCAGAAAAGAAAGAACAATTTTTATAATAACGCACATCTAGCGTCGTAACTCAACGGTCAAGCCATTGGACTTTAGAGTTAAAGGTCGTAGGTTCGAATCCCGCCTTAGGCGAAATGAGTTGATTCTGAATAGGTAATATGTTCACAGTAAATTGATGTCCTGCATAGAAGCATCAAAGGGATAGAGAAACATTGTTACTGTAAGGTTTAGGAAGGGGGGTGGTTCTACTCATAGGCCCAGAAGGGTATTTTCGGTAATTGCTGTTTCAATTTTTTTTTTTTTTATTTTTAACATAAGAAAAATAACTTTTATCTATGTTGGAGGGTTAAGGATCTGGAGGAAAGATTGAAGAGCGAGGATTTGGAGCAGTATAGGAGATTAAGGATTTGGAGGACTGGTAGAGGAGTGAGGATTTGGAGTATTATTGAAGGATTATTTAGAGGATTCAATCCTCCAATGTCCTAAAAGCGGCAGTAATCAGGAGTTGGAGGACAGAAAGAGGATAAAAATAGCTGATGAGTTTTTAGAAATACAGAGATAATGACCTCTAAATCCTCCAAACAGTCCTTTTTTTACAATTTTGGATGATGCATTTTATCCAAAATTATCCTCATATTTTCTACTAAAAATTTCGACTCGGCTTATGTTATATTTTTTCGTTAAAATATAATAAATAATATTCTTATCTTGTAAATATTGTATTCTTAATCTGTAAATTACTGATCCCTCGGATTAGTAACTTTATTCTAATAATTTTTCATAAGAATAAATTTTTAGACGGTTTTAATGTGGTCAGTCTTGAAAGAATTCTGAATTCTTATAAAATTTTTTGAATGTAGGCTTTACACAAACAGTTTCAAAAGAGTTTTTACAGTCGGGTAATGAATACGGGTTTGAATTTCTTTTATAAGTTTGATGTTACAAGGGAACTGATGTTTTCTATTTATTTATGAAAATAAAATTTTTTTCTACTCTTCGTATACTAATCATGAGGTTTAATCATCTCCAAAAACCCCATTGAAATTAACTATATACAAAATACGTATAAAAAATGTTACAGGAATTGAGAATTCGAGTCATAATCAAATTAAATCCCTCCCGGTGTTTTCCAACGCGAGTGTCGAAAATTATCTACAATCCAGAGGCAGGGGTGGGGAATTTCAGCAACGGATCTGGAGCGACTATAGCTTGTTCCCCACCCAGGAAAATGCTACAAATTTCGAGCTCTTATTGACCGAGCCGCTCTTATGCTCCTTGCTAATGTAAGAGAGATGAGTAGCTTTCGCTTCCTCTGCGCCGTGTTGCGACTTCTAATTTGAAGAGCGTGAAATTTTACATTATTGAGGTGACCGTGGATGACCGGGAGAAAATATTTTGTTTGAGGAAAACGAAAGTTTTATGATTTGGGCGTTGGACTTTTTTCGAGATCGGTAGATTTATAATAGGGAGTACTCGCTATTGCTGTTTTTTTTATCCAAAATTATGTTTTATTATTTAACAAAAAGTCCAAAAATGTTATGTGGATTTTTGAAATCTAAAATGAAAGAGTCTATTATTCATTTAAAAAGTAACGAAACAAAAACGTTCTCTGCAAGATCAACTCGTTATCATTGTTATACTATACATACATAGTGTATAATTTATAAATACAATAAAATGTTACACACATTGTAAAAAAAACTTACCATGCATTATAGAAAGTTAATATTTCATAAACAAGTGAAATTGCTTTATATTTGTGTATGGAACTCTACATGCGCAGGTTTTTTCATACATTTATGGAATTTCTCGGAAAAGTCTCACATATGCTAATATAGAAAAATTTGCATAGTATTATTTTTATTATTAAGATACATTGCAGGAAAGTTCCTATATTGTTAAAACAAATTCCTTCATTTTCCGTAATAGTAATTTTAGTTTTCAACCTAAATTAGGTAAAGGATTTTCCTCATACACTAATTTGTTTAATATTTTGATAACATGTGGGCCTCCATTCCTTCTCGAAAAGATGACAGTTTTTTGTTTCTTAATTCAAGAAAACTTACAAATTTGTATCCCTCGATTTCACATTCGAACGCAGAGGCCGAAAGATCGTTTTCCATGGTAACAAACGTAAAAAATAAATACAGAAGTAGGATGGGTATTGCACTTTGGAATTCAATTTGTACAGTCAAGTTTTCTACGCTTATGTCAAAGGTCAAGTGCAATAACTTCCCTGTCAATAAACGGCATTTCAATTATATATGAGAAAATTGAAAGAAAAAAAAAAAAAAAAAAAACAGGAAAAATGTGTAGTCACTAAAAAGTAAAAAAGCAGCCTAAGTTTAGATTACCAACTCAATAAAATAACTTCCTTTTAGAACAGCTTTTTCCAAAATGTCCTGTTGATAACATAATTTATAATAATCTCTCATGAACTCACGTGACAATAATTATCTATAATATCAGGTATTATCTATAACATCAAGAATTATCTATAATAATATCAAGTGTCAGATCCGCAATATTCATGAAGTTATTTTTCTAAGTTTTCAAGATTTCTTATGTTATTTGAACATTTCTGATTTTCAGTGATTATTTATTATTAAACATACCTACATTTTTAAGGTGATTTTGCAAGATTTCAATCATTTCCGACATACAAACTTGCATCTATGTTATTTTCTATGATCTATCTTTATGATTTTAAAAACAATTCACTATCATTATTCTTAAAAGTCGATATCAACGATTCCTTCAATATTTGACGACTTGCAGCAAAGCAAAGTTATTTATAATCCGAGCAACAGTTTTTGAGTTAAATTTCTATATTCTTTAATTTTAAATTCTAAATTTGTTCAAGTGTTGTACTTTTTTATACATTTTTTTCATAGTTTTCAAGTTTAAATGATTTTTCATGACTTTCAAGCATTTTTGAAATGATTTATCTAAATTCCAATGATTTCCGACGTAACATTTTTAATACAGGGTGCGCCATTTCTTATGTCGGCATGTAAACATTGAATAACTTGAAAAAAAAACAACCGATTTCTGTAAATGAGGTATTTTTATTTAGTTTGGTCCTTTACAATTTATTTAGACTAGTTTTTGAACACAACATCAATCAAGTGGCCGCCCTTATTGTTCACAGCAAAATATGCCCTTTTTGCGGCGTTTTCCATTACCTTTTCGAGCATCTCGGGTGGTATAGCAATGATTTCGGCACGAATATTTTCCTTAAGCTCTTCAATGGTCTGCGGCTTGCTGGCGTACACTTTACTTTTCAAATAACCCCACAAAAAGAAGTCTGGAGGGGTCAAATCTGGAGATCTGGGTGGCCATTCAATGTCGCCTCTTTTTGACATCAGACGTCCAGGGAATTTTCGTTGCAGAAACTGGATTGTTTGATTCGCAGTGTGGCAGGTCGCACCATCTTGTTGAAACCAGTAATCTTCAAGACCTTTTTCACGCATTTGTGGGCAGACATAGTGAGCCAACATCCACCGATATCGGTTTCCATCGATCGTTTGGTTCTCTTTGAAAAAATAAGGACCAATGATGGTTTTGGCGCAAACGCCGGCCCAAACAGTAACTTTTTGGTCATGCAATGGCGTTTCATGGATCTCGTGTGGATTCTGCGTTCCCCAAATGCGGCAATTTTGCTTATTAACGCCTCCAGAAAGTTTGAAATGTGCCTCGTCGGTCATTAAAATTCGCTTCCAAAAATCAGGTTCAGTATCAACTATTCGAGCGATTGTTTGTCCATATTCCAAGCGACGTGGATGATCTGTAGGCAATATTCTTTGTGTTAATTGCATTTTGTACGGAAACAAATGCAAATCATCTTTCAAAATGCGCCGTAGAGTGGTTCCACTGATGCCGAGATGCTGAGCGCGGTGACGATATGAAACTTTTGGGTTTTGGGCAACGCTCTCTCTGACAGCTTCAATCAGTTCATTTGAACGTCTTGGTCGTTGATGAACGGGTTGTTCGCGATCTTTCACTGTCCCGTGGTCACAAAAATTCGACACCAAACGACGAATAGTGTTGTCAGATGGTGCCTGTTTGCCAAGATATTTTCGACGATATGCTCGTTGAGTTAACACAACTGAACGACTATTTTCAATGTACAAAGTAACTATTTCAGCGCGTTCTTTTGGTGTGAAGCGATACATGGTTGAAATTGTACTGAATTGACGTTTCCAAAACAAGTGAAGTCAAGTAAATCGGTTGTCAAATGTTTAAGTTATTCAATGTTACAATACCTACATAAGAAATGGCGCACCCTGTATACCATAATTTTCTATAACCAATCACTATCAATTTTTAAAAATAATTTACTGTCATGGACCTAAGGTCCATGATTTCCTCCACTTTTAATTGCTGGCAATCTACAGGTATTTACAGTAGTATCGCAGTTTCTCATGGTTCTTGGCGGTTTAACGGAATTTTATGATTCTTCAAGATTCAATGTTCTATAGTAATGTTCCTCATTATTAACAATTACTTTAACTCATTAAAGTAGCTAATTATTCACTATAGTTTCGGGAACAATTTCTGATGATTGTTCATGGATTCAATGGTTTCATAATAAGAATTCAATAATTTAATCACTAATATAAGAATTTATTCATTTTATCTTTTTTTTTTTCAATTTTTCAAAAATTTATGTGAACAGGTCACTTCTTCTGTCAAAAATTTTTTTTTTAATTTTAAATATATCACTCTCGACGGTTGTTCATTAAAATGTATAATTTTTGAATGTAAGTAAATTTTACATGATCAACCATCTTCAATGTTTTTTTTTTTTAATTTTTCCCATCATTAGTTATTCTTATACATGGTTCTTACCGTTTTTTATAAAATGCAGCCAATAAAAATGGTCAACAGTTTACCGTGATTTATGAACAACGCGAATACAACTGTAGTGTTTTTTAGTCCAAGACATCGTCAACTGCTAACAAAAAAATAGAAATTCCGCCAAACGTTTTATGTCTAGTACTGAAAAAGTTCAATGCAGATACAAACAAGTCAAGTAATCACATTGTATTTGAAAGAAATATGGATATAAGTCACGTGACAACACACGGAGATAGAAAATTCATGGACAAAATGATGTCGGCCATAACATTCAAGGGTGATATATTAGATAGTGGACATTACACTGCAATCGCACGAACAGGACTGATGAAATATTACATATTTAACGACGAGATCGTTACAAGAGCAAGCCCGAGGAACTTTAATAAATCTCAGGTGTATGTTTTATTCTTTCAGCGTAGCCCGAAAAGCAAAGAAGTAAGAAAGAAAACGAAAGACTTCAAAGAAAGACCGAAAATAATATTCGACAAAGAAGTAACTGGCGAGTTCACGACATCAAGACAAAGTACAATAGACGAAGAAACAAATATAGTTTATCTATTAAAAACAACAACACTTTGACTACAAATACGCAAAAACTCCTGAAAGAATGTAAGCTCATCAAAGAAAATACACAATCAGAGAATGACCAAATCGAAAAAACAGTACGCGGAGATTTATATTCGCTTGGCTTTGTAATAAAACGAGCGGAAGAAAAACAGCCATCAGACAGACAAATCGAGCAGGCATTAAATATTCTGAAAGAAACAATCCAAGAGTTAAATATACGGGAATTCACCATCAACCTTGACCCTGAAATAATGAGCGTAACAACATTGGAGCGATATATAGAAAAATTGAGATTCATTTTCACAACGACCCAGTAAAAATAATTTACTGTACGAAAATTCTACAAGTACCTCCAATCGAAAAAAGACAGCAGATAATAAGTGAAATTCATGGAGGTGTGAATGGACATAAAGGTATGACCAAAACGTATGATAAACTGCAAACAGAATTCTACTGGAGCGGCATGAAAAGCCAAGTCGAAGACTTTGTAAGATCCTGCGAGAGCTGCAAAGTTAAAAAACTGACCAGAGTACAGACCGAGATGCCTATGGTGTTAACTGAAGGAGGAAAGGGCAGTTTCGAAAGACTCGCGATTGATATATACGGCCCAGTTACACCTCCTCACCAGCCTCAAATGAAACCACAGTATATCCTTACAGCTATGTGCATGCTTACAAAATACAGCTTCGCAATCCCAGTACCAAGGATAGATAGCAAAACTATCGCTGCTGCCCTAGTGGAAAAATCTTTTGTCAGGTTGGAACACCAAAATACATTATCTCAGACAACGCCAAATACTTCAAAAGTGAAGTTAACACAGAACTCGCGAAACTTTTCGGCATCGAACAAATCTTCTGCTAAATCTACTATGCCCATGGAAACGCATCCCTGGAAAGAAGCCATGCATCATTAACCGAGTATCTAAAGTTTTTCATAAGAAAGGAAAAAAAGTGGACAAAATATTTGAGCTATGCTATGTGGGCATTTAATACAGCTAAGAGTGAAAGTACGCTGTATACACCGTTCGAACTTGTATATGGAAAAAAATGTAGGGTTATTACATCAGCTCCCGCAGTGAAAGACGCTACTACTTACGATGAATACTTCGAGGAACTATCTGCAAGACTCGAAGACCTACGAGAAGATGCAGCTGCGAATTTATTAAATTCCAAAATTAGAACAAAAAGATATTTTGGTCGAAAACTAAATGTTCAAAATTTCACAATATGAGACTTTGTCTTCGAATTGAAACCGGTAAAAAACACAAAATTCGACGACGAGTACATAAGGCCATTTGAAGTGATAAAGATCAATAAAGATAAAAATTGTGTCGTAGTTTTAGATGAAGCCAAAACCGAAAGAACTATCCCTATGGCTAGAATTAAAAGAGCACACTTTCCGAAAATAAATTTGCCTAAGTGCTCACTACCAGAAAACTAAAGAAGCCGCTTTTTACAGGTAAGTGGTGGCTAGCGAGAATGCAAAAGTTCAAAACATCAAGAACTCACCGGGAATCTTTTACGAGAACCGAGGAATGATCTACGCTACTGCAACAAAATGGAAAATTTTAAGTCATGTCGACCTGAGGGAATTTGCAGAGTGGAGCTTATTTTTACACGAATCAATAAACAAGCTATAAACCCGATGTGCCAAACCTAGCCCTTGCCTATCACAGAAAATTTTGCAACAACTACAATATAGACTTCCAATGGCGGACAAACAGTATAGGGAATCCACCAAGATCTTGGTGGAACAAAGTAGGAAAAAGAGGGCTCCATTAGGAGTCATCGTTAACATTTACAGGCTAATCTATGGCGTAGCAACTTAAGAAGACATAAATGCAATAAAACAAATAATGGGCAGATCTAGGAACGACACCATAAAAATCACGGATTTGTTTATCAACCATACAAGAATAATAAAAAGCTAAAATTGTTTGAGGCGAAATTCAATACAACAGTAAAGGCTGTAGACAACATGTACATGGAACGAGAAATCGCGCTAATTACAGCACTTTTGGAAGCTTACGTCACAAGTTACGAGTTGGACATAGGCACCCTGACCAACGCGATTTTGTTTGCGAAAATTGGAAAAATACACCCTGAATTCCTCCCTGTAGAAAAGCTGTTGGAAACAAGAAAAAAATTCAACTAGAGAACACAGGATCAAATTTTCCTGTAGAACTTTCGGAAGTAGGGATGGCTCAACTCATGGATATCGCTAAATTATCAGTAAACTTAATACAAAAAGGAATAATAAACATCATAGAATTACCCTCGGTTGAAATTAGAAAATCCATCCTTTATGAAAACTACAAATTACCTTCAATACAAGAAAATTCACCCAGAACATTTGCCTTCATGGAGACTAAACTCAGGTCAATAGCTATATCGGAAGATTTCAGATATTACTTCCTACTCAAAGAGGAAGAGTAAGAGCAATGTTCCAGTATCGAGTGAGTACAAATTTGCGAAGCATTTAATACCGCTTTTTTGATTACACCAGAATCACCATGTGGAGTTCAAATTATATCTGTTCTCCATTTTAATGACTTTCAAAAATGTACTATTCACGCTACGGCAATCTCAAAGGTTTATTGGACGCAAATAAATGAAAAAATACATCGCTATATTCCTGCCCAGAAAACGAGTTAATTAATGTTCATTGCGAAAACGAAAACACAGCAGGTATTGATACAAGGCCAAGGCACATTGACCTTGAAACCAAAATGCAAAGCTTCATCCTCCACGGCGATTCTAACAGCATCATACGAGCTGAACATGGAACTTGATTCTACTTTAACACATGGAAACAAACTAAATATGAAATCTATTTTTCGCGATGAATTAGGAGACAACACAAGCCTTAAAGACACAATAGAAGAAATAGAAAAATCAAACTACTAAAATACTGAATCAAAAAAACAATGGAGCAAAGACGTAGAGCTAACAGAAGTAATCAAAAAAGCAAAAGAATTACGTTCAAAAATCGAAAGCGAAAAAATGAACTGGAACCACACTTTGTCATGGACAATTGTAGGAATCTTAGGAATTTTAGGAAATTTTGGAATTAGGAAACTTACCAAGTCAAGTTATCTATAGACCAACCACAGAGGACATCGAGAAGGGTATAGAGAAATTGGAAGAGAACTACAAGTCCCATGTAGGAGAGGCAGGAAAAAACGAAATAACTCAAAAACCAGAACCAACCTTGCTCGTGCAAGAAGTAGAAAAAACCGAAACAACTCCAAAACCAGAATTAGCCCCGCTGGCGAAAGTACCAGAAATAAAAACAGAGAAAGAAACAAAAAAATACATCGATTTTAGACACGAAAAACCTTGCTTCCACTAAGACAGACTGACACGTAAAAAAGAAAAAATAATATATTATATATAATATTAATATTATTATTATTAATAAATAATAATAAGAATATAAAAATAAATAAATATATAAATAAAATTTTATGGGATATTTCCAATAACACCTTCCATCTGAATAAAAGAGATAAAAAAAGAAAAAAGAAAGAAAAGAAATGAATTGATAATTTAAACCTTACACTTTCAAATTGTATTCAAATTCATAGTACTAAACAGAAAAAAGAATTTTTTTTTTTTAATATAGCAGAAGTCGAATGAAAAACGATAATTCAAAAAGGAAATCAATGACTCTGAAAGAACTTAAAAAAAAAATTGAAATATGTATTCGAATGAAAGGACTTCTGAATTGCTTAAGAAGATTATAAAGTAATGTTTGTCCAAGCGGAATATAATTTTAGTTAAATCGCTCATACATACAGTGGGCAATTTGATAATATCATCATTAAGATAATATTAACGTAAGCGTTCTATATGTATAAGTGGGATATAATGTATAGTATTTTACCAGTCGACAAAAATATTGTACGCGTCAAGACATTCTTTTGCATTTTTTAACCGTCGTTATGGAACATAACAAACCCTTGCAACTCGCGCCCTTCACCTTCAAGGGCTCAGCCCCCCCCCCCCATCACTCCAAGAGGCCCGGCAATATGCGAGGTTCTATGGGATCCATCCGAGACTCTCGGACCGAGAGTGGGGTTCAACGAGTTTAATAGAAAAGGGCACCCAGAACTATGGGCCCTTATCTGTTACCTTCAAGTCAAGATACCGGGATACTCGAAATTACCAGCAGACTTCGGAGCTTCATACAAGCAAATCATACAGCACCAGAAGATTAAAAAAATTGCAGATTGTCCCGAAAAAGAGCGTGCCCGGTTGAGCAGAGTAAAGAGCATCCCCGGAGACCATCAAAGGGCGGTGATCAAATGCAGCAGGTGTGACCACACGACTCGAATACATGCCAGACAAGGGACCACAACCGGCAGGGGAGACGTCAGGATCATAATCGACTGCCCTGGATGCAAGAAGCCGATTCTCGGATATATAAAACCTTCCCCCAAAACAACCAAGACTGGAAAAGTCCAGCCCAAGCCTAAAATTATCAGCAACCTTCCGATTAAAACGGTTCTGGAAGTAAAAACTGCAGTGGTCAGACCCCAACCGCTGACGATTGATCTAACTCTGGATGAGGAGGAGCCACGAACAGCAAGGCGTAGGACCGCTAGGATCAACTAGGATGTCCACAGGCCGCACGACCCAGAGTGACCCAGAGAAGTGCACCCGCGCTGACGGGAGACGAGCCCCCTCAAAACACGGCCCTTCTACAACATCATGAAATTCTAAGAACGCCAGTTCCTACAGCGGGTATCACGGGGAAAAAAGCGGGCCAGAATCTAGTCCGTTTGGATTAGAATGTATTCCGAAACGGAGTCGCGTTTACCCCACCCATTCGCTCACTTGCCTCAGTTTCGCGTAGTGCCGACTGTTGGGTAGACGCTACGCTTTTTACGGAGTGTGCAGTGATGACTTGTCTCTAGTCCGATTTCGGGCTGGAATCTGGCCCGTTTAGCATAGATTACTGACTTAGCTTTTACGCTTCATTGAACGTACTATGAAGACAAGTGGTCTCCGAATTAGGTACTTCGATTAAAATCGATAAAGTGCTTGATAAATATGGAACGAAATATGGAAACACAAAAAAAAACTTATGATAAATAAATAAATACTAGCAATTGAATAATAATGATATATTGTGTAATAAATTATATTATAATTTCATTTTTATTACAATGAGACTATTGCTCATAACTGCATGATATTTGTATGTAAACTAAAATTTTTTTAAAGTTACTCATACAATCATTTGATAATTATAATAATTAATCATATTTGAAGTAAACATTTTGTACACATTATTTATATTATTAATACAATTACACGTATTTCAAAAGTATACACTTAATATAAATAGGATGAAATTCTAAAAAAATTCAAGTCAAATAAAATTAAAAATAATATATTCAATAGTATAAAATTAAACATTGACTGACAAAAACTAATACGAGAACCTAGAACTGCAAATGCACACAACACACGTTAAATTTTTGCTAAACAATTGAACGTCGCGCGCATATGCGTCACATTACCCTAAAACAAAAATCAGGAGAGATTCTGGCCCGTACACGGGCTTGGGTTAACGCGAGTCTCACAAAGCCGCGTCGCTGTATTAATTTTGGTCCGCTCTTTTCATACCAGGGTTCTCAACCGTACGATAATTATCGTACATGCCACATAATTTTACGGTTTGTACCAAACCACATAGCGCCTGTACGATAATTGACAAAAACACGATAATTTCGTGTTTCCCTACGGATTTTTCTAAATTATCGTACATGGCGTTCGGGGAACTTTTGTTTATTTTGTTGGTAGCATACATATATGTGCATATACCTGTGGCTTCTCGACATAACAGACAAAGTCACTTCTACCATAGGCTCATTTTACACGATATTCTGATGAAATTTTAAACGTTATGGCATGTGTGACTTTGTCTGTTATGGCGGGAAGCCACAGATATAAAGAATACCAGATACGGGGATTCGTTAAATTTAGGGTTTGTAAGCTTATTTTGTTAGTACATTCCAACAAAACAAGCTGAAAAACTTTAAAATTCCCTAGTTATCGTACGACCCTCACGGAGGGTCAGCTATAAGATGGCTATGTTGGTTCTGTAACTCAGCATAGCCTAGCATAGCCGCGCAATAGCCATTATTGAAAATTTTATTAATAGCGTTATTTTCTTTGAAAAGAACCTATATAACCCACGTTTTTGTGATTTAGCTCGAAATTAGTAGAAGATAAATATAATATGTTTTCGTTCTTGTAATTTTAGCCTAATCATTTGGCGGATTTGTTTCGAATCAACTGATAGATAGTATGTTTTCGAAGTAAAATAAGTGTACTCAAATTACTTTACTAAATCAGTTAAAGATAATGTAATATGTTTTTCGTTCCTGTAATTTTAGTCTAATCATTTTTTCAAATTCGCTTCATATCAGTCAAATGATAATATGTTTTTTCGATGGATAATTGTATTCAGATTGGCTTACTAAATACCTTGTCATTTTTAGATATCTTGGAGAAATTGCCGCTACGTGTTTTTTTGCCACGATTCGGGTGTATAAAAAAGCCCGCCGTTGGCTAGCGGCTCGGCTGTCGATTTTTAGTTCTGTCCACATCATGTCTGTCTAGTTTTCGTATCGGTCCACTCTAGTTCTGTCAATTTTTTGTGAAAGAAAGAGCAATAAATAAAATTAATATATCGAAATCGAGTCATAATCAAATTAAATCCCTCCCGGTGTTTTCCAACGCGAGTGTCGAAAATTATCTACGATCCAGAGGAGGACCGACAAACAACGTACCCCGAGAACTGCGCTACCCGGCCCTTCCAACGTGGGACGTTACAAACGTATTGAAAAAATATGTAGAAAATTATTTTAAATTAATTCATATTCATCATGGTTAATATATCATAATATTTATATAATCATTTATGTATTATATAAGTTGTATATTACATATTGTTATGTATTGAACAGGTGTCTCTTTCGAGACTCTCGAAGAGAGAGGGCGTTGTCAATGAGAACGCACAGAACAACTGTTGATGGATGTTTATTGAAAGAAATTTTTGATCTATAAAAATTCGTGGTCTGAGCCAAACAGCTCTTCCGCCGTGGGCAGTGGTGTCTGAGGTGGATCAGGGTGAAACCGTCCCTAGACAGTGGGTGGTTCCTCCAAAAGTCGGGCCTCGGTTCCTTGGGATACAGGCGGAGAGTCGGTCACTGCTTCTGCTGGCGGAGGGCGCCGGTAAGGGCGGACAGTTAGTCCCCGCGGTCGATGTCGACGGGCTTCTCGTAGTGCCCGCTGGAATGCCTCCGGAAGTTCCTTGGTAGTCAGCTCTTGCATCTCTGGAATCCAAGGAACTGCCGACGGGGCGTCTCCCTCGGCTGGCTGGGGCGAATGGGGCTCCTGCGTTAGATCAACTAACACGGGGGCTGGAGACGAGAGCTCGGCGTTTGATTAGGGCGGGGGGGGGGGCCTGTCACCGCCTCTCCGTAAGGGCTGGGGTGGGACCCGGACGATGACCTTTACCACCTGTGGCTCCCCTGGGAAGCCTGGGAGCTCTGGATGGGGTACTTGCGAAGGACGATACCAACGTTCCGGACACGGTGTGGTGGCTTGGGTGGACGAGGACTCCGGGGCGGGTGAAGGAGCCTGGGAGGCTACAAAGTCTCCGGTGCTCCCGTTTCCCTCGGGTTGACGCCTAACAACCCCGAAGATTCGTCTATTGCATCCAGAGCAGTCTCGACGAACCGTGAGTTTCACCGGCGACGCATGAGTTTCCTCGTCGGCGGCGCTCGTGGTAGTCCCGTAGTGCCGGCACCGGATTAGGACCCCACCGGGGTTAAGTGGGTCGAGCCGGGCTCAGCTGGACCGTGAATCTCGTCGTCGACTCCCGGAAGCCCTCTCGTTGTTTCTGGGTTGTTGCCCCCTCTGAGCCCTCAAGATCAGAGGACACGTGTCGGCCAATGTCTCCGGCCAGTTCCTGACTCCGGGCATCTTTCCCTGGAGGAACTTGATGAGGGCCCACAATTCAGGCTGTCCTCGGGTCTCGAACTCGCGGAATCCTCCGTTCGGTCGAATTCCGTGCAGCCGTGCTCGGCTCCGAGCTTCCTGAAGGGCCACTGCTCGGGGGGGATTCACTACAATGAGGAGGGAAGGAGAGGCTTAAGTGGGTTTTTTTTTTATCCGCTTCGAAAAGCGACAAGCTAAACAAATCTGTATAAAACCCCTTCGAAAAGCGTCAAAAGAAATAAAGCTGAAATTTCTGCCTCGAAAAGAGGCAGTGAAGGCAAGGAAAATTTCCCGCTTTGAAAAGCGATCAATACAAATGAAAATTTCCCGCTTCGGAAAGCGATCAATACAAATGAAACTTTCCCGCTTTGAAAAGCCATCAATACAAATGAAAATTTCCCGCTTCGAAAAGCGATCAATACAAATGAAAATTTCCCGCTTCGAAAAGCGATCAATACAAATGAAAATTTCCCGCTTCGAAAAGCGATCAAAATTAAATCAACTATTTCAACTTACTTGTCACGAGCGCTGTACTGAATCTGGCAAGAAGAAAAAGGGAGGGCAGAGTTTTCAACTGGGGAGATACTTTTATTATTTTAGGTGTTCCCTGTCAAAAATATTAGAGACAATTGACTTCCCAAGATTGCTCCAATGAGACTCTAACAAGACTGAAAATTTTGCTGAAAATTGCACCATCTTTTATACCCGAAAATCCCCACTCAGATTATGGTAAAAAAAAAAATTAGAAACTTTTACTTTCCCAATTTTGTTAGGCAATAACAAAAAAAAACAAGGTCGATTTCGCCATTCACCAAATTTTCTGTGGAATAGATACTTCTAATCTAAAGAATGCTTTTAGGCCAATTATTACTAGATCATTACAATATCCCATCATGAAAAAGATCCATTACTGTACGCGTATTCTATTAAAGAAAAAAAACAATCCCATAAAACTACAATTCAGGAAAACATCCACCGGTATCCCGAAAGAAATGGAAAGCGGATAGATTCACGAAAAAACAAAAGTGCTCGGGCGACCTGAAGTCTGGCATGCAAGTCCCCTAATTCCGCGTCGCAATGAGGCCCGGTTGAAAGCCAATCGAGGTCGAATTCTAAAAATATATATCGTGAAAGCATTATGCTCGCGGTATGTAACAATATATAATATAGTCAAAATTATTTATTTATCAGATGAATTGTGTGATACATAAATAAAATAAATTATTTTCACTTAGTTGATCACTTGATTGAATTATATTTAATAATTATTTAATTTATTCATAATTATTTAAATTATTTAGATCTTTAGAAAATAATATAATTTTAATAAATTATTATTTATTTATTAAATAATAATTATTTTAAATTTAATTCAATCAAGTTATCAAATAAGTGAAAATAATTTATTTTATTTATGCATCACACGATTAATACATAATATAAATAATTTCAACTATATTATTTGTGTAACATACAACTTATAGAATTCATAAATGATTATGTAAATCTGTGGCTTCCCGCCATAACAAACTGTTGAACTTGTAGATTGCGCAGCAGGAGAATAAAAAAGAACAAATTGCACAGTAAATCGATTATTATTTAAAAGTCCGAAATACATTCAAAGAAAATAAATCGGCTCGCGTAGCTGTGTGTGGCAGTCGAGTGCCCGGACAGAATCATACTACCCGACTGATAACCAAAATCAAAATCAAAATCAAAAAGGCCCGGCGCGCCAGGAAAAACAGAACCTGCGCGCGTAGAAACGAAAAACGTATTTCCCGATCTCGCACGTCATGTCAAGCACATAAACTCAACATCCCCTCTGCTTGACCACGCGAACACATTCACACAGTCCAAGAAGGTCACGAAGGAAAACAAAACGACCTTTTGGAAAAGGCTTGGTAAAAATGTCGGCGCGTTGCTCCTGCGACGGAATGTACTGGACGATCAACTCGTTTGCATAAACCCTTTCGCGAATGAAATGAAATCGAATATCGATATGCTTCGATCTCTTGTGAAACTCCGGATTTTTCACAAGCCTTATCGCGCTTTGATTGTCCAGGAACAATAAAGTGGGAGGAACCTCTTTGCCACCAAAATCGCGCAACACCTTTCGAAGCCAAATAGCTTCCTTTGCAGCCAATGCTGCGGCAACATATTCCGCTTCCGTAGTACTCAATGTTACAATTTTCTGTCGCTGACTCGCCCACGTAACAATTCCTTCACACACAAAAAAAGCAAAACCAGAAACTGATCGCCTCGTTTCAGTATCAGAAGCATAATCCGAGTCGGAAAAACCACGAAGGTCGAAATCCCCCCCGCTCGCCTGATACATAATCCCGTAATCAGCGGTCCCTTTTAAATACATGAAAATTCTCTTCACGGCCCGCCAATGAGTGTTGTCGTGACAAACCAAATATTTACTGACGTCATTCACAGCATAAGCGATATCTGGACGCGATACAACAGCCAAAAACATGAGCGATCCAACGGCTTCCCGAAATGGAACCCCCTTTTCCGCGCTCCCTTTTCTCGGCTCCTCATCGACAGCACTCAAACGCGAGTTCGGATCAGCCGGTATTGATACAGATCCCAATTCCCCCGGAAAAAATTTATTCAAAATGCCCATCGTATAACTCGTTTGATGAATGAACATCGTTTTATCTTCACGATTACGCTCTATCTGTAAACCAACAAAACAACTCGAATTTCCCATTTTCATTTTAAAAGACTCACTCAATGCATTCTTTACACCATCCAAAGCAATCCCTGACCTCGAAGCCACAAGTCCATTTTCAACAAAAATCGCAAGTATCACCTCCTCTCCTCGTACAATCCCGCGGAACACACACTTGTCGCTCTCGCATTGTTCAAGACCAATCTTTTTCAAAATACTTACAAGTTTCTCGTTCCAGCACCAGGCTGCTTGTTTGAGGCCGTACCATGACTTGAGCAACCTGCAAACACTCGTCTTTTCTTCTTTTCCAACATCGACACCCTCGGGAACCTCCATGAAAATCTCCTCCTTAATTTCTCCGTATAGAAATGCCGTCTTAATATCGAACTGCATGACATCGAGGTCCAGCTGAGTGACGATGGCCAAAAATACTCGAAGAGAGTCGTAGCGAATTACAGGGGAAAATGTCTCTTGATAATCGATCCCCTCTCTTTGACGAAAACCTCGAGCACAGAGTCTCGCCTTGTATCTCAAAACTCTGCCGGTTCCATCTTGAATGACCTTGAAAACCCATTTTGAATCGATGGTTTTCATGTTCGAATTTCTTCTTTGCAGGGTCCAAGTGTGATTATCTTGGTGAGATTTCAGTTCGTTGGCGATGGCTTCTTTCCACTTTTCGGAATCGGGAGAATTCAGAGCTTCTTGGTACGTAAGTGGCGTGTACACTGCCAAATTTGCCTGGTATCTGGAAACTTTTGGAATCGTTGTTCGGTTTCTCAGTCCGTAGGGGCAAGGGAGCTTCTCACCCCCCTCTCGCTGGCCGTCGTCGACCGTCCCCTCACCTTGCACGCTTCTACTTGCCACTGCCTCTTCTTCGCCGACACCCGTTGCGCTGGCCTCTCGCTCACCGATACCGGGTGTCCCGAATATCATTTCATCCGAAATTGACTCTTCGTTTGATGTTTGATGCTTTTCTTCAAAGTTGTTTGTTTCTTCTTTGAAAGCCACGTCACGGGAAACTTGCACTGTCTTGGTAATTGGGTCATATAGTCTGTAGTTCTCGGAATTGTTCTGGTAACCAACAAAAACAACCTTTTTCGACTTCGCGTCGAATTTTCTTCGGAAAATCTTCGGGATATGTACGAAAGCCGTGCATCCAAAAATCTTCAGATGTTGCACATTTGGTTTTGAGCCATGCCAGATCTCGTACGGGGTTTCTTCAGGGTTGATCTTGGAGGTGATTCGATTCTGCACAAAAACTGCTGTGCTTACTGCTTCTGCCCAGAAAGACGTTGGCAAATTCTTTGCTTTTAACATCGTTCGCGCCGCTTCGACGATCGTGCGGTTGGCTCTCTCAGACTTTCCGTTTTGTTCGGGGGTGTATGGGGCTGAATTCGTCATTTGAATTCCTTTGTTTGAAAAAAATATTTTGAAATTCTCATTCACATACTCAGTTCCATTATCACAGTGGAACCTTTTCGGAGACCGGCCAAATTTATTTTCGATCAGCTTCTCAAATTCCTTGAATTTCTCGAAAACCTGAGATTTTGATCGTATAAAGAAAACTGCTCTATAATTTGACCGTCTGTCTATAAATGTGACGAAATAATTCGCCCCTCCCAGTGATAGCTCCGACATTGGACCACATACGTCGGAATAAATGCACTCCCCGGGTTCCCAGTGATTTTCATCGCGAGATTCGCCGAAAGAAAGTCGATGAGATTTTCCGAACTTGCAAGCCTCACAATAAAACTTATCAATGTCAGTGATTTTCACGCCCGTAATCACTTGTTTTCGAATCATGTTTTTCAGAGTCTCATTGTTTACATGCCCGAATCTTTCATGCCAAGTTTGAAGACTGTTCATGGCAGTGTTTATGTTTGCCTCGATAACGTTACACTCACGATCGCGTACAGGCTCGACAATGAATAACATTCGGTAAATGCCACTCGCCTATTTTATTCCTTCGGCCACAACTTTTCCGTCCTTGACCAGATTCACTCTATCGCCCGAAAATGTTATCTCAAAGCCCTTCGCGGTACACACTCCGACCGAAAAAAGATTCTTACACAGTTTTGGCACATACAGAACGTCTTCGATTGTCGAATCGTGCCACTTATTGTTCACAAGCTTTCTCATTAAAATTGTCCCCGAACCGCGAACTTCACATACTCCATTATCGCCAAGCATGACGTTCTCCCCAACTGACGGGGTGAAGGTTGAGAACTACTCTCGTCGATGGGAAATGTGACGCGATGCACCACTGTCCGATAGCCACACTTCTTTCTCGTCCAATGAATCGAATCTTGAAATATTCTTCTTATCTTGTTTGGGTTTTTCTTCGACTGAAAAAGCTTAGTTTTGGGAACCATTTTTCTTCTTGAAGTCTTTCTTCTTCCTGCTATTACACTCCCAGGCGAAATGTCCTTTTCTGTGGCATGCATAGCATTCTATTTGTGACTTATTCGTTTTTCTATCTCTTGAATGATTTTTCTTGTTCCCACTAGCGGTTACGAAGGCCGTCGCATTTTCTTCATCCACGAAAATTCTGGATTCTTCTTTGATGAGACGCTCTTGAAGATTCTCGATGGTTTGGCGATCTGGATCAACGCTGTCCCACGCCGTTTTCAAAGCATTAAATCTTGCTGGTAAACTCGCCAAGATTTTTGCCATGATTGCTATGTCTGACACCTTTTCACCGACATCGCCGAGCTGCCCCGCCATGTTCTGAATCTTGGCCACGTGCTGGACAACTGAATCGTTCGGCGCCATCTTGTACTCGTGGAATCTCTGCGTCAAGACCAGCTTATTCGTTTCAGATTTCTGTTCGTGAATCGCCATTAATTTGACCCACATCTCTCGTGAATTATTGCTGGTCAATAGACTCTCCATTTGAGAAATTTCCAAGGCTGAGGAAATCAAAAACATAGCTTTGGCATCGTCCTTCTTCCACGAAGCAAAACTCTCTCGATCTATTTCTTCGGGCTTGATGCGCGTGCCATGGACAATGTCGTCAATGCCAGTGGCGATGAATATCGCATTCATCTGAAATTTCCATATCTGGAAATTCTTGCCATTAAATTTCTCAACGTTTCTTGTCGAGATCGCGTCCGCCATTTTCGAAAAGTCTATCGCGAACTTTTACTCATAAACTCCCGACGCGATCTAAAAACGTACTGCCACACCGCGATTTTCTTTTCACTTGCCGCCTTACACGGATTGTCTTTCTAAATTTTCTCCTTTTCGTGTCCTGGGCCCATAACCTGTTAAACTTGTAGATTGCGCAGCAGGAGAATGAAAAAGAACAAATTGCACAGTAAATCGATTATTATTTAAAAGTCCAAAATACATTCAAAGAAAATAAATCGGCTCGCGTAGCTGTGTGTGGCAGTCGAGTGCCCGGACAGAATCATACTACCCGACTGATAACCAAAATCAAAATCAAAATCAAAAAAGCCCGGCGCGCCAGGAAAAACAGAACCTGCGCGCGTAGAAACGAAAAACGTATTTCCCGATCTCGCACGTCATGTCAAGCACATAAACTCAACACAAACAAAGTCACTTCTGCCACAAGGCTCATTATACATGAAATTCTGATAAAATTCTAAACGTTATGGTATGTGTGACATTGTCTGTTATGATGGGAAGCCACAGAAATATTATAATACAGGTAAACCCAGAGTCGCATATAAAAAAAAAACTTCAGATTCCTTATTCAATTTCAAGTCGAAAAGTGCTTTGCCACTTTTTATAAAACTCAA
This sequence comes from Platygaster robiniae, assembly GCA_028476575.1. NCBI lineage: Eukaryota > Metazoa > Arthropoda > Insecta > Hymenoptera > Platygastridae > Platygaster > Platygaster robiniae. The sequence continues at coordinate 29,086,818 of CM052022.1, forward strand.
AATTGAAAAAGTTATGAAAGTCTTAAATGAAAACAATAATTCCACTCTCTCGACAAGTGAAGGTGAATTACATGGACCAAACTTTTCCCAAATTTTCATCATGTTTTTTCGGGTTTACCAGGTGTACTCCTAATTAATTTCCGGTTTTTTTGCAAATAAAACACATATTCCAAAAAAACCGTAACCTTTATTTTATTCAAAGTATTTTCCATCGCTTTCCACACATTTTTCCCACCTTGCTGGTAAATTGTGGATACCACGCCAGTAAAAATCATTGCCTTTGGAGGTGAACCACTCGGTGAGCCATTTTCGTACATTTTCGTACGAGTCGAAGCGCTGCTCAGAAAGGGCATGGCCCAACGAGGCAAAGAGGTGGTAGTCGGATGGCACCAGGTCTGGTGAGTAAGCCGCATGATCAAGCACTTCCCACTTGAGCCTTTCCAGCGTGTCACGGACGACTTTCGACTTATGCGACGGCGCATTGTCGTGGAGCAAAATCACCTTCTTCTGTCGTTGTTGATATTCTGGTCGGTTTTCCACAATGGCTCGGCTCAAATCTTTCATTTGCTGTTTGTAGCTAACGGCATTCACAGTTTCACCAGGTTTCAGCAGTTCAAAGTATATAACACCGGACTGGTCCCACCACACACACAGCATGACCTTCCGACCGTAACGATTTGGCGGTGCCGTCGATGTCGATGCTTCACCTGGACTCACCCACGATTTGTTGCGCTTAGGGTTCTCCAGGAAAATCCACTTTTCATCACCAGTAACAATACGATGCAGGAAAGACTTTCTTTTGTATCGTTGAAGCAGCATTTCACAGGTCACTTTTCGATTCTCCATTTGTCTCTCGGTCAGTTCATGGGGCACCCACTTTCCACACTTCTGAATTTTTTCCATGGCTCGCAGACGTTTGGAAATTGCTTGCTGTTGAACTCCCAACGCATCTGCAAGCTGTCGTTGCGTTTGCGTGTTGTCTTCATCTAATAATGCTTGCAATTCGGCGTCATCGAACGATTTTCGCTTGCCGGAGCGTGCGGCGTCGTTCAGGTCGAAATCTCCATTTTTGAACTGTCGAAACCACGTTTCACATGTTCGAAGTGTTAATGCACGATCACCATAAACTTCCACAAGCGCACAGTGGCTCTCGGACACTTTTCCCCTGATTGAACATGAAAAGCAATGCATGGCGCATATGCTCAAAATTCGGTACAAAATTCGACATTTTTGAAGCGCAATAAAAACTTACTGGAAGATTTTTTCGAGAAAAAGCACTCGATATGACTGAACAAAATGACATATGGTATGTGTTACCAACAGCGGTACAAAACAGAACGCCATCCATTAAAAAAACCGGAAATCACTTAGGAGTACACCTGGTAAAAGTCCTTTACCACTTTACACAAAACTCAAAATCAAAAATATATTCGAGTCTAAAATCTAAGAAATTTGATTAGTTAAAACTTTTCACCTGAATATCTTTTTTGATTATGAGTTTTGTGTGAAGTAATACAGGACTTTTTAATTTGGAAAAACATGAAGAAAATTTGGGAAAAATTTGGTCCGTGAAATTCACCCCCACTTGTCAAGAGAGTGCAGTTATTGTTTAAATTTTAGACTTTAATGAATTTTTAAATTTTGAGTTTCATAAAAAGTGGCAAAGGACTTTAGACTTGAAATAGAACAGGGAATCCGAGATGTTTTTTCGGGACACCCTGTATATTACCCATGATGAGTATGAATTATTTATAAATAATTTTCTACATTTTTTTTCAATACATTATAAACATATTCAATCAAAATGTTGAAAAATTAAAAATGTTTTGATTATTAATATATGTATTTGTACACATATGAATAACTTTGTCCATAATTCCAAATCTATAAACGAACTAAAATTATTCAAAAAATTTTATAATAAATTTATATTTATTTATGTAAGAATAAATATACAGAAATATAAAAAAGTAGAAATGGAATTTAAGAATTATCAATATCATTTATTTATTGCATATTTCATACTTTGTTAATTTTAACTTTTTTTATCATACAATAAATAAATCAGTTATTTCATATGAATTACGAATATATTATATTTTTGTACTATGTATTTTTGGGTGGAGAAACGTTGACGCAAAGTGAAATTTTCGCAAAAAACAAGATTTCGTGCGTTAGATTATTTTTAAATGCGCAAACGAAGTTTCTGCGAAAAGCGAGATTTCGTGGTTTCATTTTTTCATTACAAAATATGACCATGGTCACAAAACACAACTTTTTACATTAATAATGTAATAGGGATGATCGGAAAGGGTGATTACGATTTCTCCCGCTTCATGCGGGCGAGAGATTTCGGTAATTTTCTCATCTGACAACTGCACTGTAAAAAACCTCGTAGGAAAATAACGGCACTGAGTTTAGGAAACAATCCGACCTACTCTGAGTGTCGTAAAAAACCTAACCAAGATAGTTTATTTACGATAGGGTAGGAAATTAACGAGCAGCTCAGAAAATTCCTGCCGGAAATGTATTTGACCAGCTGATAGTTCTTTGACAAGCGGGTACTTATTTGACTAGAGAGTAGTTTATTGACCCTACTGTTCTATGTGATGTGAATTGTTTTTTACAGGTAATATATCATAAATAATGGCAGCAGGAAGAGAAATATCCACAGATCTGTACGACTGACATAATTTATTACAAATTAAAAATGCTTTTGTACATGGTTGAGTAACGCATAACCTACAAATTGTAATGAAAAAATATGCTTTATGACATTATGTGCTGCACATTCAAGATTTCACAACATTTTTTCGAAGCTTAAAATTTTTCTACCCGGAAAATTATACATAAAGAACAATGACAAAGTTGAAAAATTATTTTATTCGCATTTTTATTACGTTGCCACTGATACGGTTAAACTGTCACTCACTTGCATTGCACTCAAGTAGATAAACTATGCCGGTTCTGCGTCACAACCTCCTTGTCTAACTCACGGGCGATATAGTACTTTCTCTCTCTCTCTTTTAATCTTCGATTCCTCTTCACCTATCCATCCGTACCCCCTGCAGTCACGTGACCCCCTCCCCTCCTAGGCCCCACCCACTCCACTCACTCCTCACTCCCCTCCGCTGATTGGTCGCCCTCCGCCGATCACGTGCCCCCTCCCCTCTTCAAAACCGCCTCACCACCGTAGGCCCTACCCACTGGGCCCCGCCCATTTACCCCCACCAGTCCGCGGTTTTTCTTGAATTTTATAGGTTTTCACGAGCTTTCCGCAATTTTCTGCGGTTTTTTGCGAGTTTTTCGCAAGTTTTCATGAGTTTCCACGGGTTTTCACGAGTTTCCGCGAGCTTTCGCGAGTTTTCGCAAGCTTTCACAAGTTTTCCACGATTTTCTAGGAATTTCCACAAGTTTCACATGAATCTCATAATTATTTTTTGAGTTTCCACTAGTCCTAGAAAAACAAGATGGTGGATTCATTAATAACGAATTAAAAAACGATATTGTGGAGTTTTGAACTTGAAAATAATATGCTCAGTTATACGTTTAAATCTATCTAAGGTATTTGGGAGAGATAACAGACACTGAACGCGTGAATTCATAAACACCGCGCCGCCTTATCTCCTAGTGCGATAATTTCACCTTGTCTAGCGTCGGCCGGGGTCCATTTTCGCCCGGCGAATCTATTGCGCAGTTACGTAAGCGATGACGTCATCACAGCAGACTTCGACACGTCGCCGGAAACGATTACGTCATCACATTCCTAAGCGATGATATCATCACGTTCAAACACGCTTCGTTGACCTTGAATCAAAACTGCGTAGAAGTAATTTGATACTTTAATAACGGCGTAGACTAAGCAATGACATCATAACGACAAGTTTAAACACGTCGCCGGAAATGATGACGTCATTCTAAACAGGCTCAAACCTGCACGACAATTCTTGGATATTACGTCATCGCATTCACAGACAATGATGTCACAATCTATTAATATACTATTTCAATCTTCAGTTAAACTTAAAAAATACATTTCTAAATAAATCAAACAATGATTTCTTTTGGCAAGAGGCCCCACCCCGCCTTCTGCTGTGAGACTCAACCATGATAATAGTCTCTCCATTTTTATTTAAAAAAAAATTACAATTTTTCTTGCTTACATTTGTGACAATCTTTTATCATTGGAGCAATACCAACACAATCATCATACATCGAGTTCCAATGCTTCTCACATCGCTTACAAATAACAAATTCTTCATCATTTTGCAATTCCGATGGCAACTTATCCCAAGTCTGAGCGATACATTTTTGTCGAAAGTAAAGTAAAAATTCTCGTGGTAGCGCAGCGATATCTTCGGAATCCAGCCTGTGCAACCACACGGTGTATGAGAGTTGGGTGAAAGATCGCTTCATTGATGGAGTGTCCCCGAATTTTTCCATGAACCACATCTTGAGGCGACGAGCGTTTTCTGTAGCACAATGATGATGTTTCACAGGTCGATGATATGCGTTGAATTCACACGCTGAGACGCGCAGCTTGTTGAGTGAAGGACAACCCATTTCCAGCATATCAATTATGATGGGGTTGGAGTGCAAATGGTGTTGCAACCAGCTTCTCTTATCCGCGCCTTTGACGAAAATGAAGCTAGCATCCTCGAGTTGATTGTTCAGCTCTTCGTTGAATTTCTCATAGGGCACATCTCCAGAATCCCACGGAATACTATGATAATTATTTGACAACCATTTATTAGTTTTTTGCTGATGCGTTGACAATTCACTCCAGCTACACGGTGGTTTAAACAGGGTGGTAGTAATGCTACCATCCATTTTCAGAACGGCGAGCTCCTTGATGACAAACTTGGACACAATGAAGCCCTGCATGTCAACGACGTACTTCATCTTGACGTACTGACGCTCTCCGGCATATTCATCTCCTTTTACATCTTTTTCCCCCACCACCACCACCACCACCACCACCACCAACGTTGGATCATTTACTTGAATCTCTCATACTTTACGTTTGACTTTTTATATTTATCATCATCCTTTTCCTTTTCCTTTTTATATTTATCATCATCTTTTTTATCCGACACAGGTTTATATTTATCCGACGTTTTATCTTTGGACAAAAGACATCGACGATCATCGGTTAACTTATCCATCGCGACTGACGATAATTCAAGTTACGACATTAATATATACCTTTTTATGTAGAATTCCACACACACACACACACACACACACACACACATTTCACAGTTTTCTTACAACGCCGCTGATTGGTTGATACTCGACAATTTTATCATGTATAATAAGACAGTACGCCGCAGTTGCAGCGGGAAAAACTGCTACCGATTCAAATTCGAGACGAACATCAACTGGTCCAGTAATCAATGAATCATTTTGCTTTGCACAATCAATAATCACAAGAGGAGCATTGTCTTTGAATTGTGTTTTTGTCAGCAATGGAGAATTTTTTCTTTCATAATATGACGATTGAAAATTCGCAAACATTTCATACAACGTTGCAAACTGGTTTCGTTGAAAATCAATATTAAGATTTGTGTAAGGATAACACTGGGAATCTAGGTACAATTTCATATCGCGTAAATTGCATGTATCAAAATTACTCATGTTTCCGGTTCTAACATTCTTTCTGCCAACTTGGAATCCAACGATAACATATCTTGGTTTTTCCAACTGTGTCGTAGTTTTAACGCTCCATACATGCTTGGTCGTTTGCGGCAACAGAGGATATTCATATAGTTCCCAGCTTCGGAAACTCATAGCGATGGTTGGATCCGTTGAAATGTAGTTCAGCATACGAATTTTTTCCAAGTCGGAAACTTTGACGTACGGAATCAACCATTCCATTTTACTGATTGTTATCTTGTATTGTTCTTCGTTCGCAGCTGGCTGTAGGATGGCGTTCACGTCGGTGTTGGCTCGGAGTATGATGAGTTCATGCTTGGCGTTGACAATCACTCGCTGATAGTCTTCGGCGAATCCAAAGATGAAATCCAGAGGAATGCATATATCGAAATATCCATTGTTGTTGATCAATCGTCCGGGATCGTCAATGATCCATCCAGCATTTTCCATGAGATCTTTTTGGTTAGGGTTTTGCGAAACGTAGGCTTTCATTGTAGTTGTCAGACCAACGTTTTTCACTCTCTCGATGTCAATAGCGTTGAGCTCGTAACGAATCTCTTCGAATAAGTGAGCTATTCCATTGTTTATTATAGACGTATGTACGACATTGGCTACGCCGTCAGCTAGCGTCAATCTTCCTTGTATATGCAGCGAGCTCTTGCTCGGTAACATGTACGAATCCTGATTCTGGATACTGATACGAATCTCATCGTTGTTGTTGTACGTTGACGATGCGTACGGCTGGTGCGCGTGCACTTCGTACTGTGCTATCGTCTTGTCGAAGACGATCTTCTTTTCGACGGATAACATGGTATCAGGCAAATTAAGCAGCAAATTTTCTTTGAACTCTCAGACCGAGACTTTTCAGGAACTGAACGTTCTGTGGTGTGAGCTGTTGAAGAGGTCGACTTCGACTGATGATTTTTGGCCATGTTGCTGGACTTTTATACTCTTCGTAGACGATGCCCATTATTCACTTTTTACATGTAGTCGTATAGTGATAACTTCTCCTCGAAAATTCACTAGACTTCCACTTTGATCGACTATGCGCAGCTGCAGATGATGTATTGCCTGTACGACGATTGGATGATAAATGACGTGATTTGGCAATTCGATGATCTTATATCCTGGAGGCACCACTGGGAAGAACTCGTGGATGGTGTGTACACGCTGCTTGTTTATATACGCCCCTGCCGTGATGTTACACTCGATGCGTAATGCGTTGACGGCGAGAATTCTCACCGGGGAATCCGACTTGTGCGCTACGTCAGCTTCGATGATTCTTGAATCAAAGCCCAGCAGTTTACCGATAGACTCTTTGTGTCGGAAATCAATCTCCCGATTGCATTTGATCTCGCTGCGTAGTGTGCTACTGTTGGCTCGCAAACTCAGCTGGATATTTTCTGGAAGTACTTCCTTCAAATATTCCTCGATATGCCCCAATTCGTAGCTTCCAGATGGTATAGTAATGACGTCATCGCCAACATAGAACTTGTTGTTTCCCTCGTCAATGTTGGGTATGGAATTAAAAGTCAACAATTCCACTAATCCCAAGGAATATTTTTTCCGAGCTGACAGTTCGATTGGTGGAAAGTAGTGAGCTTCCAAAACGGACGATGTTCCCGAGAGCGTTAATGTTAATGAGTCCATTGTCACTCGTAGACTGATGCGTGTTCACACTCGAGCAATGCTTTTATCGAGTAAAAATTGTAAACACAAGTGACCGCAAATGACTTAGTCATAGTTTTGAAATTGATCATGATTGTATTTGATTATGCTACCGAAACCGAAATAGTTTAAAAGTTCACGAGGTGGTTGTAGATTACCAAAACTGTCGAAATAAACGACTAGATTTTCGGTTTTTCTATAGGCTACCCAATGCGTGCCCGAGCCATTTTTATTATCCAAATTCACAATGGCGGCCTCATATTTTTTCGGAACAATTTTTTGGTAAATCGTTGCGCATAAACACACCTCGAAACGATGCAATTTTCAATAGTTTTGCATATTTCAGTAAATCCATATCGGTGAGTGCTCGGTTCGGTAGTTCTATACGTTTTTTAAATGAAGTTTCACACCAGCTCCCCAAGGTTTCAAGTACAAGCCTTTCCCCACGGCGATTGATTCCATTTTGAGGTTATGTCGCTTCGCTTCATCCAACTGTCGCTTGGCGGCTTTCGCGTCGTTGATGGCTTTTGCAACGCTAGCAGCGCCACCTGCCAAAGCCCCCGTAGCACTCAGTCCGGCAAAAACAGGTAGCAAAAACGCGGGAAGAATGCCTCCAACAGGCACAGGTAATACACGAGGCACTCGAACTTTCTTCTTTCCTCCAGCTTCTTTCACAGCTGCGCGTGCGGCTTTTAGAGTTGATGGTATGGATCCAGTGGCTTTTGATGCTATTTTTGCAGCATCGATGACTTTCCTCAAAGGGATTTTCTTCGATTTCTTCTTCAATTTCTTCTTCAAACCCATTCCAAGTTTTGGCTTGACTTTCATGATGCCGGCAACCCCAAGAGCAGATGCTTTTTCTCCAACTCCTGAATCCCTAGCGTAGATACGTTCGATCGCTCTTTTTGCGAGGACTTTGTCAGCTTCGTGTCTTGCTGTTAGATTAGCATTTTTCGAGTACGCGATATCGTGATCTCTGCAGGCTGCGTCCAGAGGGTTTATACCCTGGTCTCCACGCGCCAGTCTTTTAGCAAGCTTGGTACCTGGCCCGCAAAATTGGTAACCCGGTATATGAAGTTCGACAGGGAGCTTGTTTACGAGAGTGTTGACGAGACCGTTACCTCTCACTGCCATTGCTCGACTGAGCTCGATGCTATAAAAGCCGAGTATTTATAGGTTTTCCAATCAGACGCGCGCGAACAGCCATGGAGTTTACACAGCAAAACGTCAAGTTACCAGTCATCAACTTTGATAATGTAACGGAGAAGCGGGAAAAAATAAAACGTCATGGAAAGCTGCTACCAAACACGGTTCGCTCTATAATTTGCGGCCCTTCGAATTGTGGCAAGACCAACGCTCTTCTCACGCTCGTCACGCATCCTAACGGCTTGAGATTTGAAAACGTTTACCTCTACTCAAAGTCGCTTAATCAGCTCAAGTACGAATACTTGAAGAAAATCATCGAACCTGTCAAAGGAGTGGGATATTTTTCGTATAGCGACAACGAAAAAGTCGTCAGTGTGGACAACGTCAAGCAAAACTCTCTGATGATATTTGACGACGTGGCATGTGAAAAGCAAGACAATATACGTGCATACTTTTACATGGGTCGTCATCGAGATGTAGACAGTTTCTATCTCTGTCAGACTTATGCACGTATCCCGAAACACTTGGTGCGAGATAATGCTAATATGCTCGTGCTGTTTCGTCAAGATGACATGAATTTGAAACATGTTTACGACGATCATGTAAACACAGACATGACGTTTACACAATTTCGAGAACTGTGCGCGGTCTGCTGGAATGACAAGTATGGCTTTCTCGTCATCGACAAGGATAGTGAAATTGATCAAGGTCGATACAGGAGAGGCTTCGATCGCTTCTATAAATTGAAGTGATTCTGCGGCAATTGTATCAGTATCACCTGAACTATGATCAAGACGACATTATGGAGCGTAAAGATGTACTACATCAGATTTTGCAAGCCAGTGAAGCTATCCGACGCAAACATCGTCTGCTGAAACGAGGAAAAGCTGCTGTTGAGATGTCGGTGCGAGAAACGTTCAAGCCCATCATCGAACCGCTCCAGTCATTGACTAAACGGGATGTGGAAATGAAAAAAATCAAAAAGGAAGAAGTCAAAGAAGAATTACCTACGATGGAGGATACGTTCGAGCAACAGAGTGAAGATTTCGAGAGCTTTGATAAAACCATGGGAGATCAAACCTTTACACCGGGCATCGCAAGTTCACCAGCTCCTGCTGACACTCTGAAGAAATACTTGAATATGTTAAAAAACAAGACGCAGCATAAGAATCTCGACATGCAGTATGGAGTACGGGCTTTGAAAAATGGATTGCATATTGGAAACACACCAATCAGTTTCATAGAAAATACTGTTCATGTGGGGACTGAGGAGTTTGAGAATACGCCAGGACTTATCGAACTTCTGTTTAAGAAAATACCAAACAGTTTGATTGTGAATAAAGTTGATGTTGAAAACTATAAAAAAATTATACAGCAAACGAGTGCAGACAGAAAAAATTATCTACCTGACCGGAGTCTACGTAATAGTAGAGATTTGAAGTATCTGACATACGTTGCTGACAAGAAAGTGGGTTCAGGAGTTTACAACGTAGTTAATCGGGGACGTGACATCGACTATGTGTATTGGGATGATCCAAACGAACTTGTTGATCGTTTGCGACTTATACTTGCATCTCAAGCCGCTGGAAACAACAGTCATACCAACGAAATTAACTCAATCATCGAAGAATTGAGAGAAGCTGGGATTATATATTAAAAGTATCAGAGTCTGTAATCTCATTCGAGAGCTGGACAATGGCAAGTGTGGACGTGTTTGGAAGACATCTAGCCAAAAACCGCGAAATACGTGGACCACCGGGTATTGGATTCAAACTAACTCCCGAAGGTCATTTCGATCTCCAGCATAAAAAATTACTCAACGTTGCAAAGGGTGATTACGAGACGGATGGTGCTTCGTATCAAAATATAATTGATTTTGAAAAAGTGTTGGCAACGGGAATGGAGCAGTTGAAGAAATCGTTGGAAACCTTGACTAACATGTACCAAAAACATGTGACTGAAAACGCTGCAATAATTTCATCGATACAGAATCGTTTGAAGCATATCGAGAAGGAAGTGTTTCTCGATGTTACACCACAAAAGGACGTTTACGAATAAAATCTCGTGTAAACTCGCATACCATTCATTACCGCCATGGATCTCAAGGAAGCACTAGTGGAAGAACTTCACAAACCAGCGAGAAGAAATTATCGTCGTCGTCATGTTGATATGCGAGAATTGGATGAAACGTGGCAAGCCGATCTCGTTGACATGACCGCTTACAAGGATAAAGGCCACAAGTTTCTGCTCACCGTCATCGACGTATTCTCCAAGTACGCCTGGGCTGTACCAATCAAATCAAAGAACGGTCCTGACGTCACCGCTGCTATGAAGATTGCGCTAAAGGACCGACAACCAAAGAATCTACACGTCGATCAAGGCAAAGAATTTTACAACAAGGACTTTAAGGCCCTCCTGAAACAACATGGCATCAATATGTACTCTACATTCAGCGGCATGAAGGCATCAATCTGTGAACGTTTTAATCGCACACTCAAGGGTAGGATGTGGAAACGATTCTCTCTCCAAGGAAACTACAAATGGATTGACATCTTACCTGATTTGATGACGAGCTACAACTCTACCAAACATCGAACAATCAAGATGAAACCTAAAGATGTTACCGCAGCTGATGAAAGTCGTCTGCTTCGTGAAATTTATTCAAAAAAATATAAAAAAGAGCAGAGAAAATTTGACGTTGGTGACAAAGTTCGAATCAGCAAATACAAGCACGTCTTTGAAAAGGGATACACACCGAACTGGACAACGGAAATATTCACCATCGCTGCTGTAAAACCAACACATCCAACAACGTACAAACTCAAGGATTATCAGGACCAGCCCGTCGAAGGAGGATTCTACATCGAAGAACTCGCCAAAGTGCAACATCCTGATGTATATCTCGTTGAAAAAGTGCTACGAAAACGTGGAAATAAAGTCTTTGTAAAATGGCTGGGATTTGATAATACTCACAACAGTTGGATAAATAAATCAGACATGTAATCAATAAACGTTTATTTGCATATATTGTATGTTTTTAATGAAACCTGTACATATATACTTTCAGCATGAATTCATTTCCGCACCACCAGAGCCCGCTCCCTCTTACAATCGTATGGGGTGGTAGAATTCATGGTGCGTTTTTTTAACGTGGTATCCCCAGTAGGCCTAATCCACGATAATATGCATAATTACAAATGTTTATGTACACACGGATGCTCATATTTACAATAGTTTTTGTACACACAAACACTCGTTAATTTACAATGTGTACACACATAACCTATTCAATTTCCATTAGGTGAAGTATTTTGCAATGGCCATGTGCCAAAGTGTCCGTTGTGTTTGGTAAAATGAAACGTTTGTCATCAAACGGATTTAACGCAAGTTTGTTTTGTTCAACTGTCTGGATTTCATGGAGTTTTGAACGGAAAAGTCGTTGCGAGCAGAATTTCGTAACCTCATTGTTCAAACAATATACATAGTCCATGAAATCCAGCGTTTTCGCGACAACGGACATTTTAACACCTTTGGCTCTCTCGATTCTATCCTCTCCTTCGACGCGCAAGCTGTACATTTTGCTCCTCAAGCCGACGAATTCTGTAATAATTTTCCCATTACATTCGTCTTTCATGAGACCCACGACTTTTTTGTTTTGTTGTTGAATTCGAAATTGATTGTCCGCGGGATAGTCTGATGTATCAAAATGATCGGCATGGTCCATCATCAACCTATACGGATCGAGGTTTTGAATTTCATATATGAGACTGTCGGTGTCGCAATACAAGATTTTTGCTTGACCATCAGTCGTGGGTCTCATGAAATCATAATGAAAAGCATATAGACACGTTTTTGATAGATCAAGAACACTAAAACCAACGTATATTGGTTTGTTCATGAGAATTTGAAGTCGAGCTAGTTTTATTGCAACTAAATTTTCATCGAAAATTGATCGCGCACAAAAGTTGGGTTTTGCGATGAGGGCTTCCGCACCATATCTGCCTGGCCACTTGGTTACAAGTTTGATATCGAGGCGTTTTCGAACGTCCTCCAATGTTTTCCCATACACCGCATTGTTCATCAATTTGAACAAATTTTTCTTGAATTCATTTGTTGCAACCTTACGCATTTCACTGTTAAGGTCAATGTATGACTTCAGCCATTTTGATTGTTTGAATTTCAGAACACGATGAATTTTTTGTAGAATAAGGCCATGACTCAATGCTTGTTTCAAATTGCGATAGTGAATAATATAACGTGTTTTTGAGTCTAAAGTTGTGAGCAATTTCGAATCTTTTGAACCGGGAGGGATTTTGTGTTCGGGACAAAATGGGAGGTCGTTGTGAGGGTCGTGAAGGTTTTCAGGGTACTCAAGATCAACTTCGAGTATGTAACCTTCTTCGGCATCTTCTGGAACGTCCCACTGAAAATTTTGCTCAAAGTTTTCGAGCCATTGAAAGCCTCCGTACGGCAAGCATTGAGTCATTGCCCAACCGTATAAATTATTCACGTCATAGTACATGAGATAATATTTGTCGTCGTCTGGATTGTATTTCGCTGGGTAGTATGGGTTATTGGCAGATGCATATCTATTACTACATTGCGATATTCCACCACGGATTCCGCGCTCGATGAACAATACCATGTCAATGTCTGTGAGGAGTTCCAGTTCGATGTCCGTGTATTTGAGCATGGCATCCCATGTGAGTCCGGGTGTTGTGTAGTAATGTGCAGGGTCGAGTTTGTACGCTTCCATACATTCCTCCCGAAAGTTCTCGAAAACATCAGCCAAAAGAAGAACATCTGTCTTGAGGTAGATGTCCGAGTACTGACCAAGCGTTGTGACGTTGAATCCATTCCACACAGCCTGCGCATGTCTGTAACAATTTCCAGAAAATGTAGCAAGATCCGAATTTCATTACTATCATTATTATTATTGTTATTGATTTCATCTTTGTTAGTATTATAGTTGTTATTTATAACTATAATTATTATTATTTGAATTAGTTAACTTACTCATAGTCTGCATCCGAAATGTCTGTATCGGAGAGACAGCTGTGGAAATGGTCTTTGCTTGGAAGCTCGTTCTCATCAAGTCTTTCCCATGAGTCAATGTATTCATAGGGGAATACGCCTTTCTTCATTAAAAGTTCAAGCTGCTGTTCGCTGTAGCCGAGAAAGTTCTTTCGGACGATGTCCTTTTTGTCAAGATATGAAGACAGTTTCTCCAACGACGAGGCCATGAATCTGAAGGAGTCGATGAAGCGCAAGGATATTTTACTGTCTTTGATGAACTTGGTGAATGAGATGTAGCGCTCCATCGCCATGGGAAGCAGTTGAATACGTCCTTTGATGCATTGTGCGATTTGTTTCACAATCAAGTGAGCATCATACCCACTCAGGTTGTGAAACACTACCGGGATGGTGAGTGAATCTCGGTACAGCAAATTGCATCTATTGTGAGCAGCTCCACGAAATTTTCCGGTTAGATGACAGTGATCGCGCACTTTGTTGTCCTTGGCGGTAATCGGTTGTTTGCAGATGTGACAGGATTTTGCTGTTTTGAAGGCTGTAGATTGTTCCGGAGTGAGTGGTGACATGGCCTTGGGATTCTTGAAAATGTGCTCCACGTCACAGGTGATGGTCACTAATTCGTTTGCAAACCATTCACTTGGGTTATGTCCACGGAAACTCTGATATCTCGATTGGATGTCGTCATAGCTGCACTTGAGGTAATACCCTACGCTGCATGCCTCATGAATTTGAACTATTTTCGTGCTGTTGCAAGCTGGTTCGTCCACTTTTTTGAGCAAGCATTCAAAGTTGGCGTAAACGATATAGGGCACTCTCTCGGAATTTTCGAAGTTTTTAAACTGTAGTTTACTGCAGTTCACTTCAGGTAGTTTAACAGCTTGCATCTTCATTTCACTGCAATCGACTTCATGTGCAGTCAACTTGTCGTTAGTGTGAAAGTAATGAAGACATCGGTCACAAATAAATATTTTCTTATCATGTTTTGAGAGTTGTGTGCTCACTAGGCGAGAGAGATCTTTAATCCAGACATAATGGAATCGTAGTGACTCGCTATGATCTTCCACTTCATTCTCGTTTTTTTCATCTTCTTCAGCATAGATGTTTTGTATGAAGAGAAGATTCACGTGTCGTCCTTTTTTTTGTGCTGTAATGTGTATTGGAGCAACCTCAAATTCTCTTTTATTCTTTTGAAGCACGTACACGTTCACGGAAATGTCATTCTGGTGTTCGAAGAGTGGCACTTGTTTCGGCATCATCTTTGTACTGTGTATACTTTGATAAGCGGCCTACATTTCTGTCTTTCTTGTCAACCGGGTGCAAGGCTGAGAGTATGGCCCACTTGAAGCAACACTGGTCCATGTTATCAACATTGATGCAAGCCTTCCTGTTCTTGATGGATGGAGGTAGCTCAATATAAGAGCTTCCGTGCATCGGGTTGTACGAGTTTATATTCACAGCAAGGCTGATGATGCTGCGCAACGTCCATCCAGAGTCACGCTCTTGGAATTCCTCGATTTTTCGTTGCAATTGAGTCTGTACACGTTCGGTGAACCATTCACCCAGGTCCGTTGTTTGGAGGATAGGAGCGTTTTTCGTGAAGAAGGCTTTGATCTCGGTGACTTCCTTGTCGTCCTTGACAACACTGAATTCGGCATCCAGAGATGTATTAACTTTCAAGGCGTTATGTTCGCTGACAACTGGCTGGATCTTTACGATGAACACATCCTTGGCTTCGTCGAGAAAATCTCGTATGTCTAAATGGCGAAGGTTCACAATGAGACCCGTTTGGAGACGATTATCGAAAGCGGAATCGACATCCTCCCACTTGACGCGCACTAAATTTCGCACCAAGATCACCACCACGTACGAGTTCTTCACGCAACAAGCAATTATTGCTTTTCAGTTGCAAAATAATTTGCGCGCACTGTAATTTCACGGTTTGTCGTCTCCGCGGGTTTGCAATATGCAGCGCGAAGTTTTTCAGTTCCGCGATGGACGCGACGGCATCCTCGATCAAAACCGTCGCCTCGAGCGGATCGACCGGGCTGATCGATAAAAGTTGTCGTTGGCGTCGGAGTACTTTTTTTGCTTCGTTTATAGCCATTATGACGTTCGCGGGTCAACTGACGCTCCAGCTCGAGAACGAAGTATTCATAAGAAGCGATGGCGCTTCGATCGCGCGCTGTTGCCATGGCAACGCATGTGCATTGTTGTCACGTCTGAACATGCGTACTGTTGCTACGTCCTCCTCTCGCACACTGTTTCAACGTCTTGTGCGGTGTTGCCACGTCTCGTGATGACGTCACGAGTTCTAAAAATAGATATGCGTGTTGAGACTTGTCGTAATCTTGGCCTACTTTCTAAAAAAACATCGGTTGCGTCACCAGACGTGTTGAGACTTGTCGTGATGACGTCATCGCTTTCGTAAATGCGCAATAGATTTTCAAGGTCATCACGAGGTTATCGATGACTACATCGCTTAGGAATGTGATGACGTCAAGTGTTTATTGAGTTCAAAAAATAGACGTTTGACCTTGAAACAATTTGGAACATTCTAGAAATCATAGCGTCCCGAGAACGAACGTTATCGCTAACTGCGCAATAGATTTTCAAGGTCAACTCAAGGTTATCGATGACGTCAGAGTTTAGGAATGTGATGACGTAATTTCCAATAATTGTGCAGGTTTGAGCCTGTTTAGAATGACGTCATCATTTTCGGTGACGTGTTTAAACTTGTCGTTATGACGTCATTGTTTAGTCTACGCCGTTATCAGATTACTTCTACGCAGTTTTACTCAAGGTCAACGAAGCGTGTTTGAACGTGATGACATCACCGCTTAGGAATGTGATGACGTCATCATTTTTTTCCAGGAATCGATGAGCGTGTTCAAACCTGTTTAGATGACGTCATCGTTTAAGAATGTGATGATGTAATTTCCAAGAGTTGTCGTGCAGGTTTGAGCCTGTTTAGAATGACGTCATCATTTCCGGCGACGTGTTTAAACTTGTCGTTATGATGTCATTGCTTAGTCTACGCCGTTATTAAAGTATCAAATTACTTCTACGCAGTTTTGATTCAAGGTCAACGAAGCGTGTTTGAACGTGATGATATCATCGCTTAGGTATGTGATGACGTAATCGTTTCCGGCGACGTGTCGAAGTCTGCTGTGATGACGTCATCGCTTACGTAACTGCGCAATAGATTCGCCGGGCGAAAATGGACCCCGGCCGACGCTAGACAAGGTGAAATTATCGCACTAGGAGATAAGGCGGCGCGGTGTTTATGAATTCACGCGTTCAGTGTCTGTTATCTCACCCAAATACCTTAGATAGATTTAAACGTATAACTGAGCATATTATTTTCAAGTTCAAAACTCCACAATATCGTTTTTTAATTCGTTATTAATGAATCCACCATCTTGTTTTTCTAGGACTAGTGGAAACTCAAAAAATAATTATGAGATTCATGTGAAACTTGTGGAAATTCCTAGAAAATCGTGGAAAACTTGTGAAAGCTTGCGAAAACTCGCGAAAGCTCGCGGAAACTCGTGAAAACCCGTGGAAACTCATGAAAACTTGCGAAAAACTCGCAAAAAACCGCAGAAAATTGCGGAAAGCTCGTGAAAACCTATAAAATTCAAGAAAAACCGCGGACTGGTGGGGGTAAATGGGCGGGGCCCAGTGGGTAGGGCCTACGGTGGTGAGGCGGTTTTGAAGAGGGGAGGGGGCACGTGATCGGCGGGGGGCGACCAATCAGCGGAGGGGAGTGAGGAGTGAGTGGAGTGGGCGGGGCCTAGGAGGGGAGGGGGTCACGTGACTGCAGGGGTTACGGATGGATAGGTGAAGAGGAATCGAAGATTAACTAGAGAGAGAGAAAGTACTATATCGCCCGTGAGTTAGACAAGGAGGTTGTGACGCAGAACCGGCATAGCTTATCTACTCACTCACTGGATTTTAAAATCACTCATTGCATTTTGACTAGCTTGATTAGTTATTTACTTATGTCGGGTAGGATATTGACCAACCTATTGTCGATTAATGACCCACTTATTTTTTTACGAACGCATCGTTATTTTCCTAGGCATAGTAAAAAAACCAAACTCAGTGTAGATCGGATTGTTTCTAAACTGAGAGTCGATATTTTACTACCTGGTAGCTAATCTACTACCAGGAATTTTAATACCCACACTGAATGTAGTCGATCTCCTTGCCTCTCGTTATTTTCCTACCCCGTGTATGAAGTAGACGACACTGAGTACTAAAATAATTTCCTACCCCTTAGGTTTTTTACGAGGTGATTTTTTACAGTGTTTGTACCGCTAAAGTATATGGCCGCTAGAGGCGCTGCAGTCTTGCCAGGCTTTTTTTATTGGTTCCCGTCACTCGCCGTTGCTCGCCATCGTTCCATATGTTTCATATCTTCCGAAATTATCAACAAAACAAACAATCGCCCACAAAGTCGCGCGAAAAATCGCCTGGCAAGATCGCAGCGCCTCCAGCGGCCATATACTTTAACGGTACAAACTCTTAACACGGAGTTGCACCCCCCTGATGGACTCGGCCGTAATCGCGCTCAGCTTTCAAGCTTTCAAAAATCCACCTCGAAAATTTCGATTGGTAGATGGCGCGTAATACGTACCCCCCGCTCACCCCGCCATAGTAGGCATAGTAAAAAAACTACACTCAGTGTAGGTCGGATTGTTTCCTAAACTGAGAGTCGATATTTAACTACCTGGTAGCTAATCTACTACCAGGAATTTTAATACCCACACTGAATGTAGTCGATTTCCTTGCCTCTCGTTATTTTCCTACCCCGTGTATGAAATAGACGACACTGAGTACTAAAATAATTTCCTACCCCTTAGGTTTTTTACGAGGTGATTTTTTACAGTGTGGGATATATCAGAAATTTCTCACCACAAGAAAAAATTCTACTGGTTCCTGGCCGGACCCTGCGTGAATAATACACTTCTAAAGAAAACTGTAAATCAGAAAAAAGTAATCATAGAAGACATGTTAAATTTGTAAGTAGGAAAAATAAAAAAAAATAAAAACCTACTGAAAATGAAACGAACTGCAATGATAACAGGAAAATTCTGAACATAAGATATTAATTGATTTTTTCCTGTTATGTTAGATTACAGAATGCCTGCGAAAAAAAAGTTATGAGTTCTCAGTTCCGACTACCTGCTGAAAAAGAAATACCTTCGAATGAATGATTTTACCTTCATTGTAATTTTTCACAAACTGTAGAAAAATAATTTTGTTTTTGCCAAAATTATTCAGAAATGAATTTCTTAGAATTTCTCGTACTCGGAAACTTCTGGTGGAAACTTGGTTCCATCGAAATTGAATGAAAACTTCATATTTTAGGCATATAGTTTTATTATAACTAAACAAATTCTTCAGTCAAGCACAGGATGCACTCATGGAAAATCTTTTCCAAAATTTTCTAGGGATATGTATGCTACATGTTTTTGATAAAATGATCCCTAAAAAAAGTCTTTCGTTGGACTGTGTCATTGAATTATTAAAGTTTTTGATAATGAATTTCACCGGCATCTTGATGCATGGTTTAGAATCTATGAGCTCTATGAAATTTCTTTTTATCGTAGAGGGTGAAAAATTCGTACTGCCCGCCCCCTATAATGAAAAATATTTTACGCATCATGGTCTAAAAACAATTATCTCAGTAGGGCGCGTAAATGAGCGTGCGGATTCCATAACGTGTTCTACGCGTGGGACAGTTGGAGAATGGAGGACATGAGTGAACGCAGCCAGCGCAAATAATCGAAAATTTCAATCCGTTTTCAAAAACTAAACCCGCGATATCTCCGGAACTATTTATCCGATTTACGCCAAATTTTCAGGCTCACCGCTCCTTGCTTTAGCGCCGTCTCCTAATACAAAAAAATTATCATTTCCAATGAAATATAAATAATAACTGCAGCACAATCTTTTCTTTGGCATATGATCGCTATTTATGAAAAATTTTTCAAATTTCAAACCAAGAATCTTTTTTTCTAAAAAATAAAAAAGGCTCTTGATCTAAAATTCGAAATTTTTTCATCAATTGCGATCATATGTCAAACCAAAGATTTTGTTCCAGTCATTATTTATATTTCATTAAAAACAATACTTCTATTGTATTAGGAGACGGCGCTGAAGCAAGGGGCGGTGAGCCTGCAAATTTGGCGTAAATCGGATGAATAGTTCCGGAGATATTGCAAGTTTAGTTTTTAAAAACGGCTTGAAATTTTCGATTATTTGCGCTGGCTGCGTTCACTCATGTCCTCCATTCTCCAACTGTCCCACGCGTAGAACACGTTATGGAATCCGCACGCTCAAATATACTATTTCATACTTCAGCATTCTGATTTGTTTGATTTTTGTTAATAATTCTGTTCATTATTTCTGAATAACTATATTTGATCTATTTAAGTTTTGTTTATATTATATGAAATCGATTCCATCAAAGTGATGAATCCTATGCATTCAACTTGAATGGTTACATTTTATTCCAATTATGCTATATAAATCATAAATTATTTGCTTTCTGAATGTTTCTTCTTATTTTACTTTACTTGATTTAATTCAATTCAATTTAATGTATTAAAATTTTTCCGAAATTAATTTCAATTTAATTCATCAATTTAATTTCATTGATGCACTTCTCATACAGTTTTCTATATGAAATGTTAACAACTGTATAATATATATAAAATATTTTGTTGAATAACCTAATGTATTCCAGTCCCATAATTGAATTTCATTCATTCAATTATTAAGTTAAATTTCATGTTCAGAATCTACTTGCTCTACGAAATTTCTTTTTTCAACTTCTACAATCCATTTCATTTCATTTTCCTCGAAAATATCATTAAGATTCTTCATACAACCTAATTTCATTCACTTTATTTTCCTTTATTAATAAAATTAATACAATTTTTCATCAATAAATCCAAATAATTCGATTTGCATTTTTCTTTTTCAATCATATACTAGTATAACCTGTAAGATCCAAAATGTCATTAACATCCTGAGTTTTTCTTTTGCTTCTGCTTTATGAAACTTCAGGTAATTTTTCCGTCTAATGTTGGATTCCCAAGTGGAGAGAAAAGTCCGAAGTTTTTTGATACAACTTATTTATTAGAATAAAACTACACTTGTCTTTACAGTTCGAAATCTTGATACTTTCTGCCCGGTTACGTATGGTGGGGCTACTATATAGGGTACATAATCTTAGGTAAAGGCGCAGTGATAGGCAAAACAAATTCAGAAGTTTTTATCGGTTATTGTAAGAACACTCAATACACATAGATAGTACGTGATAGTCTAAAAAAAAAGGGTATGTTATATGTCTAGGAAAAGTAAATGCACTTTCATAGATAAACAAAGTGCGATAAATCCGACAAATAGAAAATACTTGTTTACTGAAGAAAAAGTTATCAGAGTGTGGTTAGATGAGTATTCGATTTGAAACGACCATCCACGTTTCCTCTTATTGAGCAAATAGAGCGACGAACTTTAGAGATTAGGTACGCTATACAACACTAAGTTTTCATATTTAATTCTTCGAATAATATTTTTTCCTTAAATCTTGTTGAATTATCGAATAAATTCTTCCCCCATCGTTTTAGCTGATTTGATCAATTTTCATTAGTAATTATATTAATTTACATGAATACTACGAATTTTCTAGTTCCTTCAAAAAAAACTGCGAGGCGTACATTTTCCTCGAACGATCAGCTAACGGTTACCTGTTCATAAGTGGAATGAGTTTATCTCATAATCATCCTGAAACAAAGATTAGTATTTTTCGTAATCAGAACTCTTGTTTTTCTGCATTACCCTCTAACTTTCTTCAACCCTACGCGATATTCTGCGATAGCTATATGGTAATATTGTATAGGATATCATTGATTATAGAATATCGCACTCATTGCCTTGTTGAAACACAACGATATCGTGTTGAGAATAAAGAAACAACTACCAATTCCCAAGGAAAATTTAGAATGAGCTAAAACAGCTCATTTATTGATACATTTCTCTTATGAATGCAGAGCAATATCGATAGACCGGTGTAATGTATATCAGTAGGAGAACAAAGCGGGTACGGGACACAGGCTATCCTTGTCTAACTCATGGGTGATATAGGATTCGCGTTCTCTCTTTTTTAATCGTCGATTCCTCTTCACCTATCCATCCGCCCTCTCCGCACCAAACCTGTTCCTACTCCGCCCCCTTAACCCCTTTCCCTCGTCACCTCCACCCCCCTTTTCCACACTCATATCCAAAATGGCATCCAACCAGATGGCGGTTATTTCTAATTCTTCGAATAGAGAAAGGTGCTCACGAATTTCGGCACTTTCTAAGATGTTTCATAAACTCGTAATGTTTATCGTAACGTAGGGTCTGATGGAACTCCCCTTTCCCCGCGCGACGAACCGGCGACCATCATAACGCGAGCTTGCTACCGGTTGCTGCGTGTATCGTGCCCCTTTGGCCCCGCGCGTTTTCAGTGTCGTGGTGAGTTGAAATTTTTATGTGACAGATTTCTAAGTTTTTACCTTAATTTATGTTCCAGATTACAGAAACAATTGACGTGTACGCCACGAATAATTTCAACCTAACCTAATAAATCCATGTACGAGATAAAAATATTTGCAGAATTTAATTTTCATCAAGCAACGCCCTCGAAAAGTTCTCTGAACAATAGAAAAAAAAATTACTCATTGCATGGATAAAAAAATAGATTTGTTCCACGAATGAAATCCCGGGAAATGTCTATTTTTAGAACTCGATAAACACGCATTATGACGTCATCATTGTTCTCGAAAAACCTGTTGCGCGTTCAGCGATCACTGCGCATGCGTGACTGAGGTGGTTAAGGTTTACCCTTTACCTCCCCTCGCCGTGAGGTACGGCGTCCTTCTCGAAAAATATGGAACCTCGATATACACGTTTTTCTCACTGCCACGTAGGAGACAGGCTTAAACTCGCACGATTACGTCATTTTTCCAAGGTTACGGGGCTATGTTTAGAATTCGATAAACACGTTCTCCTCACTACTACTTTTCTATGTGAGAAAGGATCAAACTCGCACGATGACGTCATCTCGTCAAGGTTGGACGTTGTAGAACTCGGTAAACACGCTCTAACGTCTTTAAAATTACAGTTAAATATTATCCGAGGAAGGTACGTCTTTATTTCTAGAACATTGTATTAACACATATTGGATTAAAACTTCACAATTATGTGACTCACGTAAGATAAATTACAGATATTAATCATTATTGTCAAAATCATCACTATTATTTCATCATTATTATCAAGGTGTAATGAAAAACGCATCATGGTTGTTTCAAAAGTATTTTATTGTAAAATAATTCAATAATTGCAATATGAAAAAAAACTGCAATTATAGCAGTTTCACGTAGGGACTTCTCTCTAACGTCCTTAGTTCAAATATCTATACATTAGATCCCCCCCCCCCCCCCACACACACACACACAGAGAGAGAGAGAGAGGTAGGTTCACACAGGTAGGTTACACATCAGTTACAATTTTAATGCAAGGAGCCCCACCCCACCCTCAACTGTGAGGCTCAACCATTTTAATTAGCCCCTCCATTTTTTCCCTTTATTTTTCCAACATTACAATACTTGCAGTTATTTTTTCATTTTTAAAAAAACTCGCAGGCGTTGAACTTTCCATTAAGAAGGCGAAAATTTACTGGTTGATTCGACTTAGTTTTTGAAGCTCGTTCGGATCTCCACGTAGAGCTTAACCAACCCTCTCCGGGAGTAGAATTTCAAACTTATTCGCATCCAGACTAATGACAAATTTCGGGCCGAATTTGGTGACAATGGAGCGAATGTTGGTGACGGTGTAACTTTCATTAACTTCCAACTCGGTAACTTTACGCGTTAGGAGAAAACTCTCCGCACGAGCCGTTTGGTTAAGCTTCGAGAAATCCATGTTGCTTGTTCAATATCTTTCGTCAGACTAATGCTCTTTCACTCGCGCATCTCTATTTGAAGGATCATATACACTTGAAAATCTATTGCGCAGTTAGCGAATCTCGGAAATTATGACGTCATCATTGTGTTCGGGAAGCTATGATTTCTAAAATGCTTGAAAATTCCTAAATGCTGACGTCATCTTTTCAAGGTAAAATGTCTATTTTTAGAACTCGATAAACACACATTATGACGTCATCATTGTTCTCGAATGTTCTTAGGACGATATAATTATTAGAATATTTATAACGGATGACGTCATCTTAACAGGTTCAAACACGCATGACAATCCTCGAAAAATAATTACGTCATGAAATTCCTAAACGATGATGTCATGTTCTCAAAGTCTAACGTCTATTTTTAAAACTCGATAAACATGCTCTTGATGAAGCACATCTTTATTTCTAGAGCAGTAAACCATTTGAAAAAAATATTTTGGATTTAAATTTTACGACTTACCTGTGATAAAGATATTAATCATTATCATCAAATTATTTAGTATTATTATCAAGGTATAATTAAAAACACATCATGGTTATTTCGAAAATTCATTGAAGAATCTTCAATAATTACAACATTTTTATGAAAACTGCAACCTCTGCAGTTCGACGTCTTATCTCTAACGCTTGCAGTATATAATCTGTACATGAAATCGCACACACAGGTGGGTTACACGTCGCTATCCAAAGGCCCAGACCCCGCCCCTAGCTGCGAGGCACAACCACACGAGTAGCCCCTCTATTTTTGTTTTTTTTTGTTTGTTTTATTTTTAAGATTACAAAATTTTTTGCTTATATCTATGACAATTTTTTCTCATAGGTGGTGGTCCGTCCGGGATGTCACCTATATAATCAGGATCAAAGTTCCAATGGTTATCGCATTGCTTACAGGCAATGAATTCCTCATCTTCTTGAAATTCTAGAGGGAGCTTATCCCAAGCATAATAAATATAGTTCGTTTGAAAGTTGAGAAGGTACTCTCGAGGTAAAATAGCGATATCTTCTGAATCCAACTCATCTATCCCGTTTACGTAAGAGAGTAACGTAAATGATCTTCTCATCGGTGGTGTGTCTCCAAATTTCTCCATCAACCACATTTTAAGCCGGCGTGCGTTTCCTGCAGCACAGTGATGATCGCAAACAGGTCGGTGAAAATTGTTGAATGGACATGCGGAGACGTGCAGCTCGTCGAGTGAAGGACAACCCATTTCCTGCAGGCCAGTTATATTGACTGAACCCAGATGGTTTTGCAACCATTATTTCTTATCCGCTCCTTTGAAGAATATGAAACTGGAGCCCATTAGTTGATCCTGCAGCTCTCGATAGCGTTCATGATATGACACATCTCCAGAGTTCTAAGGAATGCCATGATAATTACGTGTCAGCCAAAAATTGTTGCCTTTACTTTTGATGGCAAACCATGCCAGGCTCATGGTGGCTTGAATAGTGTTGTGACAACGTCAGCGTATGGCTCGAGCCTTAAAACTGCGAGCTCCTTGACAAAAAAGGTATTTTGCACGGAAAATCCTTGAACGTCCACAATGTACTTCATGATGACTCTTGGTACACTGACGCGCTCCGTCACATCTACATCCTTTTATAACACCCCTACCCCCTCCCCTTCCCCACCTATTACTCAACCCCCACCCCACCGACCACTTCATAATGCTGATACCCCCACTACCGACCAATCAGATGCTGTTCATTAACTCTCTTACGTTAACATCTGATTATGTCTTAAAATCTACTGCTTTTAAACCTCAAAACTAATATCTACTGCTTACTATTAAGCCTTAAAACTAATATATACTGCTCATTAATAGGTTTTAAAATCAATATGCACTGCTTATGAATCACAAATCTAATATATACTGCTTATAAACCTTAAAACTAATATTCACTGCTTATTGATTGAATCTGTAATTTTTCTGCGAAAGACAGGATCTAGAATTTTTTCAACATTAACAGTTCGTCGTTGAAACCTATAGCGGTCACGGGCAGCTTGTTCCCATGGACCCCGTCTCGCTAATCTATGCGCAAAATCCCACACATACAACACATGCACTGTAGGTGGGTTACAGTCAAACGTTACACGCTTCATAATTTTTTGATAATGCCACTGATCGGTTGATATTCGATAATACGATCATGTACCAGGTGTACTCCTAAGTAATTTCCGGTTTATCAATGGATGGCGTTCTGTTTTGTACCGCTGTTGGTAACACATACCATATGTCATTTTGTTCAGTCATATCGAGTGCTTGAACTGCGTTGACATTTTCTCGAAAAAATCTTCCAGTAAGTTTTTATTGCGCTTCAAAAATGTCGAATTTTGTACCGAATTTTGAGCATATGCGCCATGCATTGCTTTTCATCTTCAATCAGGGGAAAAAAGTGTCCGAGAGCCACTGTGCGCTTGTGGAAGTTTATGGTGATCGTGCATTAACACTTCGAACATGTGAAACGTGGTTTCGACAGTTCAAAAATGGAGATTTCGACCCGAACGACGCCGCACGCTCCGGCAAGCAAAAATCGTTCGATGACGCCGAATTGCAAGCATTATTAGATGAAGACAACACGCAAACGCAACGACAGCTTGCAGATGCGTTGGGAGTTCAACAGCAAGCAATTTCCAAACGTCCGCGAGCCATGGGAAAAATTCAGAAGTGTGGAAAGTGAGTGCCCCATGAACTGACCGAGAGACAAATGGAGAATCGAAAAGTGACCTGTGAAATGCTGCTTCAACGATACAAAAGAAAGTCTTTCCTGCATCGCCAAATCGTTACGGTCGGAAGGTCATGCTGTGTGTGTGGTGGGACCAGTCCGGTGTTATATACTTTGAACTGCTGAAACCTGGTGAAACTGTGAATGCCGTTCGCTACAAACAGCAAATGAAAGATTTGAGCCGAGCCATTGTGCAAAACCGACCAGAATATCAACAACGACAGAAGAAGGTGATTTTGCTCCACGACAATGCGCCGTCGCATAAGTCGAAAGTCGTCCGTGACACGCTGGAAAGGCTCAAGTGGGAAGTGCTTGATCATGCGGCTTACTCACCAGACCTGGCGCCATCCGACTACCACCTCTTTGCCTCGTTGGGCCATGCCCTTTCTGAGCAGCGCTTCGACTCGTACGAAAATGTACGAAAATGGCTCACCGAGTGGTTCACCTCCAAAGGCAATGATTTTTACTGGTGTGGTATCCACAATTTACCAGAAAGGTGGGAAAAATGTGTAGAAAGCGATGGAAAATACTTTGAATAAAATAAACGTTACGGTTTTTTTGGAATTATGTGTTTTATTTGCAAAAAAACAGGAAATTAATTAGGAGTACACCTGGTATTATGAGGCAATAAGCTGCAGTTTGAGCGGGGAAATTGTCTCCCGATTCGAATTCAAGATGAATGTCAACTGGCCCCGTTATGAGGGGTTGGTTTTGTTTAGCGCAATCAATCACCACGAGAAGAGCAATATCCTTGAATTGTGACTGTCAATAATGGAGCATTTTTCTTTCCATAATATGAT
This sequence comes from Platygaster robiniae, assembly GCA_028476575.1. NCBI lineage: Eukaryota > Metazoa > Arthropoda > Insecta > Hymenoptera > Platygastridae > Platygaster > Platygaster robiniae. The sequence continues at coordinate 29,113,866 of CM052022.1, forward strand.
GATTGAAAGTTCGCAATCATCTCGTATAACGTGGCGAATTGATTTCGTCTGAAATTTACATTGAGATATGTATAAGGATAATACTGCGAGTTGTGAAATACCTTTATATCTCGTAGTTCGCAATTGTCAAAAGCACTCACACTTGTTCTTGCTGAATTTTTTCAGCCTGTTTGAAAGCCTACAATGTTGTATCTCGGCTTCTCCAGTTGAGTCGTTGTCTTCACACTCCACACATGCTTGGTTGTTTGCGCTAGTAGTGGATACTCGTAGAATTCCCAGATTCGAAAACTCATAACAATGGTAGGATCAGTAGCGATGCAGTTCAACATTCGAATCTTTTCGAATTCGTTTATCGAATTCTAAACATAGCCCTGTAACCTTGGAAAAATGACGTAATCGTGCGAGTTTAAGCCTGTCTTCTACGTGGCAGTGAGAAAAACGTGTATATCGAGGTTCCATATTTTTCGAGAAGGACGTCGTACCTCACGGCGAGGGGAGGTTGAAGGTGAACCTCCACCACCTCAGTCACGCATGCGCAGTGATCGCTGAACGCGCAACAGGTTTTTCGAGAACAATGATGACGTCATAATGCGTGTTTATCGAGTTCTAAAAATAGGCATTTCACCTAAACCCGGGATTTCATTCGTGAAATGAATCTATTTTTTTATCCATGCTATGAGTAATTTTTTTTTTCTATTGTTCAGAGAATTTTTAGAGAGCGTTGCTTGATGAAAATTAAATTCTGCATATACCCAGTGAACCAGTGAGCTCACAGTAAGCTCACATGTGAGCTTGCAGCGGGCTCACAGTGAGCTCACTGTAAGCTCCATATTTCATCTATTAAACGAGCTCACTGTGGATACTTGATGTTGCAGATAGATATAACATTTTACACGCGTTTTCGTTGTTTACGTGTAAAAACCCACGGCCGCCTTTCCGAATCGATGAACCGGTAGTCCCTAAAAACTGACATGGTAATAGTGACCTCGCACACTTACACCGCTGTTTAGCCATAGGTCCGTTCTTTTTCATATTCGTGAATACAAAACATAAGAACATTCTCTGAAACATCGTTCGAAATGCGGTCTTAGCTCTAGTACACGTAAACATCGAAAACGCGCGTTTTAATGTTCGAGATACAAAAAAAAATCGCACACGATCTTGTTTCTTTTCGCGCCTGTCACTTGTTAGTGGGTTCGTGACCGCTTTCACGTGTTTTAAGGCTACGAAAGCCGTCAACTTTTCATGCTCTTGTCAAGAAAAGTTAAGAAAAGTATAGTACGCACCAAGAAATAAATAACGCAATGCAAACTCGGGCGTATTTGCGGCATTCAGGCACTACACGCCCGAGTGCAGCCAAATCCGCCCTAGTCTGCAATTGCTCTGATTCGTCCTCTGGTACTAAATGTGTTATTTTAAGCTATTTGTTGTATTGTCAATGAAGTCAAATTTCATTCTTATAAAATTTTTTCTTTATTTCATATGTCTAGAGATTTCCTGAAAAAATGCGATTAGAAATGATTATTTCTCCAATTAAGCATGAATAAAATAAAGAAACACCTAAGTGAAAAAATAATGATGTATGGAGCTCACAGTAAGCTCACACTCGAGCTCACATAATAGGTGAAATAGGGAGCTCACTGTGAGCTCACTGCTAGCTCGCATGTGAGTTCACTGGTTCACTGGGTATTTTTATCTCGTACATGGATTTATTAGGTTAGGTTGAAATTATTCGTGGCGTACACGTCAATTGTTTCTGTAATCTGGAACATAAATTAAGGTAAAAACTTAGAAATCTGTCACATAAAAATTTCAACTCACCACGACACTGAAAACGCGCGGGGCCAAAGGGGCACGATACACGCAGCAACCGGTAGCAAGCTCGCGTTATGATGGTCGCCGGTTCGTCGCGCGGGGAAAGGGGAGTTCCATCAGACCCTACGTTACGATAAACATTACGAGTTTATGAAACATCTTAGAAAGTGCCGAAATTCGTGAGCACCTTTCTCTATTCGAAGAATTAGAAATAACCGCCATCTGGTTGGATGCCATTTTGGATATGAGTGTGGAAAAGGGGGGTGGAGGTGACGAGGGAAAGGGGTTAAGGGGGCGGAGTAGGAACAGGTTTGGTGCGGAGAGGGCGGATGGATAGGTGAAGAGGAATCGACGATTAAAAAAGAGAGAACGCGAATCCTATATCACCCATGAGTTAGACAAGGATAGCCTGTGTCCCGTACCCGCTTTGTTCTCCTACTTGCATCACACTGACATGATGTCGCAGAATATCCAATAGGGGAGTAATATTTCACTCGATTCGAGTTGAATCAAGTAAATATCTATCTTTCGTAGTTGCGTGGAGATATGTCAAGATATTCCCAGTAGGAACACCTTCAATCATAATTTTTATTTGAAAACTTATATGTCGTGCAGGTGTGCGTGGTCAAGTGAGCAAGAAATTGACTCGCTTCGGCTTTTTTTTCTCAATCGTTATTACTGATCAATGAAAAATATAAGATTAACCATGATAAAACATATCCTGAATTTCATAATGTACTTCAGTTTATTTTTTTAAATTCAAATTGCGGAGAAAAGTGACGGAGGCAAATCACTTTGCTAATCACTCGATTTTCCACAATAATCTGACGAAAAGATTTTTTTTTATACAAATAATTACTTCAAGGTGTCTCCACTGAGAGTATCTAAGGATATTCTGAGATATCCCTGCATGATTACGAGGGATGCTGCAAAACAAACCCAAGTGAAAAAATTTACTAAAATCGACTGTAGTTTCGATTTTTTTCTAGTGATACTTCATTACAAAATGTTTACATTTTTTCGACGGAAGTATCAATTAAAAACAAGGTAAATTCTTCTTGAGTTTTATTTGCAGGATATTAAGTCGGATTGTGTGAAACTTTCATTCTGAGAAATATAGTATTATATCCAAAAAAAGTATTATATTTTTCCAGCGATTTTTCGAAGTGTTGCCTGACAACAGAATTTGAAATTTATCTTCAAAAACAAAAAAGAAGGTTTACTTGCTGCTACAGGCAAAAGGAAAAAACGCATATATCAAAAAAATTGTCAAGTCTACTGATGGGATATTACTTTCAACTAAAGACTTACAAAACTTCAAACACAAAATTGATTCTACGTCCTGCCGATCCAATGCATTAGTCAGGGTAGCAGATATACTGAAAAAAGAATATGGTAAATTATGCACTATGCCACGTGATCACTAGAGAAAAATTGAAATGAATACATATATGTATCGAATATTCGAAGCTTAAATTTATTCTTTTTAGTGCTTCTGAATAATTTTGAATGCACTAGACAAATCTAAGAAGAGCATAAAAATTCAGAAAAACACATTTAATGTTTCTATTAAAAACATTAACATAGCTAATATTTTTGAAAAAAACTAATCGTTACATTTCACAAGTTATGAAAATTAATTCAACAAGGAATAAAAGATTTATAAACCAAACTGGAGGCGTTCCCAGTAATACATTACGTGTCTGGCAGCAAACTTGCCAGCCAGTCCATTTCCAGCTGGCAGCCAAATGGCTATTTTCCTCTTACTTACACTGCCAGTCAGCCTTTAGTTTATTGTCAACCTCTTGCAATCCATGACTTCACCTGCTTTAGTTATGCAATAATCATAAATTTTTTCATAAGTATTCAACAAAAAGTATTATACAACTCTTAACTCTAATTTCATAAATTTTTATGAATATTGGAGTTACTAGGGTTATGTGAGACACCCAGCGCATAAGAGAGTTGTAGAAAAGTTTTAAGCAAAATAGCGTTAGAGATCTGTCTGTCTCTCTCGCTCTAGCAGTTATCTACATATTGCTTTCCCGTGTTAGTATGACTTATCACTTTTTAGCTCAAAAATTTTCTACAACTCATCTTTGTGCTCAGAGTCTCATGTAATACTTTTTGCTAAATAATTATGAAATCTGTGGCTTCTAGCCATAACCGAGAAAGTCACACATGCCATAACGTTCAAAATTTTATCAGAATATCATGTAAACTGAGCTATATGGCACAAGTGACTTTCTCGATTATGGCGGGAAGCTACAGATATAGCACAATAATATTTTATAAAATAATTCAACTTATATAAAATACTTAAGAGTAAAAAACATTTCAATGTAATAGTATATTTTGTAGCTAGGGGCAAAAACAGCCGATTTAGAACGAGGGTGAGCTTTGCCGCCTGAGCGAAGCGAAGGCGGCAATCACACGAGTTCTAATCGGCTGTTATTGCTCCGAGGTACAAGCGATACTTTTTGCCTCGAAAACAGTAAAAATGAGCGTCTTGAAACTGTTGACATGGCAAATGAAGTATTGAAGGTTAATACGGAGGCTGGAGAAAATGACAGTCGGCAGGGAAAAAAGGGATCCATTTAACCCGCCGAGTTAAATCCGGCGGGTTAAAAGGACTTTCCCTGCCAACTGTCATTTGTCGACAGCCTGCGTGTTGGCCTGAAATACTTTATTTGTGCATGTCGAAACGTGTTTAAATACGCTCATTTTTATTGTGTAAGAGGCAAAAAAGAAATTATTGAATCATTTTTTTTGAAAGTCACAAATGTCATAACGTTTAAAATTTTATCAGAATATCATTTAAACTGAGCCTTATGGCACAAGTGACCTTCTCGATTATGGCGGGAAGCCACAGATATGTAGACAATAGTTAAAAAATTTCTATTGAAAATTTTTTTTTTAATTCATCTTCCAGAACAAAAAAAAATATTTTGATCAAACATTTTTTTTCTAATTTTTGATAAATGAGATTGCTGGCGTTGGATTACTGGATTCGGAAAATGCAGATGGTATAAAGTGGTTAGCTGAAAAGCTTAGAGAAACTGATAGAGAAGCATTCAAAAAAGTACGGAGCATAGTGACAGATAAAGACTTAGCAGAGAGAGGCGCTTTATCTCAAGTTTTCCCTGGAGTGACACTATATTTGTGTCGTTTTCACACTTTGAAAACATTCAAACACCGAATCAAAATCACGAAGAACATAAACGCAGATGTCAAAGAACTATAACGAACGCAGAAATAGGCGTTCTATTTTTTCCCATTTTTATAGCCACTAAGTTATACGTGACCGAGCCTTGAACCCGCTCAAAGGTTTTTTATATTTCGCGTTAATTTTGTCGGAGAAATTAGGGAACACGCGGATTTCCCGCATGTTGCGTCACACGCGGCGCGAATCAATCACCGCTGTTTAGGCGAAGTCGGGCGATACGGATATCGTCACCGCGCGCGGGAATAAACTATATCCATTTTATCGCCATCGCGAAATAAGACGCTATCGGTTTTCAGAATTAATTAATGATAGCTCTTTTCGAAAAACCGTCTGACCCCATGGTGATACTCGTACTCTTTTCCATACCACTCCCAACATCTCCTCTAATTCGCACAATATAAAAACTGGAGCGAATTAGCAATGTGTGCTCATTTTCTCTCTGAGTCCTCTCTCAAGCGCTGGTGAAAGCTCGCCCAAGCTGCTAAAAAACGCTTTCCCCCCGGTACCTACAAGTGCTACGAACAGCTTGGTTAAGTCCGCTAGTAAAAAAAGGACTTCCCCCTATCGAGCGCCACGTCAGTTCGCAAAGGACGCTAGATTCATAAAGAATCACTTGTCCATAGGAATTTGTGTTGGGAAAAAAGTAAGAATATTCCTTAGCAGTTGACCAAATTTATATTACGATTTTCATTTTTTTAGATCTCACTTTCCATTTTATTACATTTCCCCTTTTAGAGGTCTCATTTTCCAATGTTTTCTGTTCACATAAATTTAACTGTGACCTGTTTACTACATTTTTTCACATCTTGCTTTCTCATTTTATTAAATCTTTCCCTTTTTTTAGAAAATTTACTTTCCAATTTTTCCCTTTTCTTTCCTTTTTATGTAAAGTTAACTGTGATCCTTTTATTACATTTTTTCAGATCTTACTTTGTACTTTTTTCTTTCTGATTTAGTTTCCTTTTGATTTACGAATTATATTTTCAAAAGTTATTTTCAATTTTCAAACTTAATTCAATAGAAGTTCCCTTTCATTGCATTTCTAGTTGCTTTAATAAAACTTTTCTTTCAGATACTACATAATAGGTCGTAAATGCTGAGTTTTGAATAAAGTTTAGAGTTCTTATTGGTTTTGTATCTAAATTTGCGCTTACAGAAGATCGGGAATGTAATTTTCAGTGGGTACCTGTGTCGATCAGGTGCACGTCAGAGCCATCCAGAGCGCTCAAACCGACGGGTTCGGAAAACGGGACACTTACATGCATTATAACAACCCCATGGTGTAAATTGTATTAGGACTACCAACCCGATCCCCCTCGCCATAAAAGCTTTCACACCCTCAACCATACTCCGCATTCTTTTCTTCCGTTCTACCCCTGGCGCTCCGTGGAGACCGTAGGATGGACCGTAAATTACGGTCCCTATTACGGGTACTTTGTGCAAAAAAGACCCGTAGAGAAAACGCTCGAAAAAGAACATTTGAATCACAATAACACACAAAAAATTATGTAAAGATTTGTTTTGCGCCAAATAGTTTTAAAGTGCCAGTAGTATTACGTGTAACTTATTATTATATTGTTTAAATCTGAAAAAATGAATTCAGGCTGCTTACGTGAGACTATTTAAATCAATCTTTCATTAACGAAAACGATTGATAAGATTGTTGAAATCTGAAAAAACACAAATTTGCTTTTAGCACTAAAATCATGATGTATCTAATATATTAGATGATGCATATTTATATATTATAATAAATATGTATTTTGCATATATATGATATAAATAATTATTTAAAAAATTTACAACGAATAAGTTTTTAATTGTATTATTGTGAAAAACGATAACCCTGGCGCTCTCGGCTTCACCTCGGTCTACAAACTTCAAACTAGTAAATAACAAATTTATGTCCTAGGTACGTAATATACTATTGTCGCGCGCTCAATTCACTATCTGCGCGCTCGACACGTTAGGCAATATTGCTTTTACAGCGTCAAATTTTGCTTTTTGCACCTCATCTTACATTACGAACGAGATAAATTTAGCAATAGATTTGAACCAGGTGTTCAATTTTTATTCGCAAACAAATACATTTGGTCAATTAACAACGAACATTTTTTATTAGTTAAAAACGTCATTATTCAAATCGGTAAGTACAATGTACTTACCTAATACTACACAAATGGTTGAAAACGAAACTTAGAAGGGGAAAAAATGTACGTATATAAGGCAGCCCTAAACCATTTCAATGAAAACGCCGGTTACCACTCTTTAAAGTAAAAATTGAATGAGTTTTTTGTTGCATTACTTACAAATAACTATATTATTTTATCTTTAGTTCATGTATATATGATAATTCGATATTTATAAGTAATATTTAACAACTATTTAATAATTTCTTTATGAGATAATATATTCTCCTTATAGAAAAAAAAACTCAAACTGAGTTTCTTTTCGAACACTCAATTTGGGTCTACATGTTATTGCTTATGGAAACCCAAATTGGTTGTACGAAATAAAACTCAACTGGGTTTGACTTGAGTTTTTTTTCGTAAGGGTCGTTTACGTAAATATTCTTCGTTAATTTTGACTTAGAAGCGCGCATATAGTCGAATTTACATTGTAAGAGATTCACGGGCGTCTTTCGTTCAGACTTTAGTTTACAATATTGGACAATGTTTAAATAAATTCTAAAAACGAATTGAAGCGTGTCAAGTGTGTCACGAAAATTCCACTTCATCACGGAATTTTGAAAAAAATCGTGTTTTTTATAGTCGTTGAGTTGCTGATTTTACAATGTTAATAATTCGTCAAAATATTGGTATCTGTTGCTGTTATAAACAATCAGACGTTTTTGTAAGCCTTGATTAAAAAATTCACATCTCCAAAACAACTCAATATAATCAAATAAATGTGTTTTTGTGCATTTGTACGAATTTGTTCTGTATTTTAATCAAAAAACATTTTACAATTGTTTAAACAAATAATTTTCAACATAGTTTTTCATAAGCAATTGTATTTTTGAACGCTTCCTTAATGCTGAAAAATTGAATTTTTTTGGCTAATATTACGGAAAAAGTTTACCTTAAATCATCCATTAATAGAATTTTTTTCTATTCTAAAGATATATACATTTTTTTGTCGCGCGCTCAATTCACTATCTGAACGCTCGACACGTTAAGGAATATTGCTTTTACGCCCTACCGGAGTAAATCCTATTTTGAAACCATTCCCATAATGGTTTTTGACGTCATTGATTCATTTTCCAGCAGTATACACTGCTAGAAAACAAATGAAAAATCTGTCAATGACGTCAAAAACCATTCTGGGAATGGTTTTAAAATGGGCTAAAATGGGATATTATCCGGTAGAGCAGCGTCAAATTTTGCCTTTGGACCTCATCTTACATTACGAACGAGATAAATTGAACAATAAATAACTGCAGAACCCTGAATTACTATAAAATAATAATTTTTATTGCCTACATTGGTCATGTCAACATCAGAGTGGCACGTCGAACAAACCATATTTGTATGTTCAAATTTTGATCGCAAACAAATACATTTATTCAATTAAGAACAACAATTTCTTTATTTAGAGGTCCTCGGTTCAAATCTAGGCGAGTGCGAGATTTTCGTTAGGATTATCTGTCAAATTATATGTATAGTGCCTGCATGTATATTAAAAACTTAAGTATTACCCGATTAACGTTTAGTAAGAGTAATAATTTAACATTTTTTTTTATTGAAATGTATTTTTTCAATTTTTGTTTTGTAGTTGAGAGTTCGCTGAAATTCAGTGAAGGACTTTCCGTATTTCAGCTTAGCGCTTGTTGAAACTCAGCTAAGTGCCGTCTGTATTGCAGCTGAGAGTACGCTGAAATTCAGCGGAGTACCTTCTGCTTTACTCCTGAGAGTTCACTGAAGTTGCAGCTGAGAGTTAGAAGAAATTCAACTCGAAGCCCACTGCATTGCAGCTTGCCACTCACAATTCAGCCGAGTGCCTTCTACATTTCAGATAGTTGTATAGTAGAATAAGGAACTTTTATAATTGGTTTTTAGATGGAAACCAGCTGCGTAAAATAAGAAGCTTCTGCTGACTTTTGTTGCATCGTAATTTCAGCAGAGGTTTCAAGCTGAAAATAAGATTTACTTTTTAGTGTGTAAATCTCTTACAATGTAAATTCGACTATATGCGCGCTTTAAAGTCAAAATTAACTAGGACTATTTACGTAAATGACCCCACACAGCTAACGAGAAAATATTGGATGATCAAGTCCTCAATTCAAACTCGATAACTTTGAATACTTTTCTTGTCGGTACTTTGATCTTTAATGGAAAGTATTCAAAGTCATCGAGTTTGAATTGAGGATTTGATCATCTAATATTCACTCGTTTGCTGTGTAACGAAAAAAAAACTCAAGTCAAACCCAGTTGAGTTTTATTTCGTACAACCAATTTGGGTCTCCATAAGCAATAACATGTAGACCCAAATTGAGTGTTCGAAAAGAAACTCAGTTTGAGTTTTTTTTTCTATAAGGAGAATATATTATCTCATAAAGAAATTATTAAATAGTTGTTAAATATTACTTATAAATATCGAATTATCATATATACATGAACTAAAGATAAAATAATATAGTTATTTGTAAGTAATGCAACAAAAAACTCATTCAATTTTTACTTTAAAGAGTGGTAACCGGTGTTTTCATTGAAATGGTTTAGGGCTGCCTTATATACGTACATTTTTTCCCCTTCTAAGTTTCGTTTTCAACCATTTTTGTAGTATTAGGTAAGTACATTGTACTTACCGATTTGAATAAGGACGTTTTTAACTAATAAAAAATGTTCGTTGTTAATTGACCAAATGTATTTGTTTGCGAATAAAAATTGAACACCTGGTTCAAATCTATTGCTAAATTTATCTCGTTCGTAATGTATGATGAGGTGCAAAAAGCAAAATTTGACGCTGTAAAAGCAATATTGCCTAACGTGTCGAGCGCGCAGATAGTGAATTGAGCGCGCGACAATAGTATATTACGTACCTAGGACATAAATTTTTTATTTACAAGTTTGAAGTTTGTAGACCGAGGCGAAGCCGTGGTTTACAATCACACGAGTAAATAAAAAATTTCTTTCCTAGTAACGTACGATATTTTGTGTTCCGTGGGCTAGAAAACGAATTTTGAGATTCCGAACTGGACGAGAAATGAGTTTTCTATGCCAGAGACCGATAAGAAAATTTACATTTCCTTAGAATAAAAAAAAAAAAATTCTATTGATGTATTGTTTAAGGTTAACGTTTTCCGTATTATTGGCCAAAAAAATTTAATTTTTCAGCGTCAAGGAAGCGTTCAAAAATACAATTCTTTATGAAAAACAATGTTGACAATTATTTGTTTCAACAATTAGGAAATATTTTTTGAGTATAATACAAAACAAACTCGTACAAATACACGAAAAAAATTTATTTGATTATATTGAGTTGTTTAATTAGGGATGTGAATTTTTTAATTAAGGCTTACAAAAAAGTCTGATTGTTCATAACAGCAACAAATACCAATATTTTGACGAATTATTTACATTGTAAAATGAGTCACATGTAGGCCGAAAACATAGACACGACTTTCGTTTAGTTGGCACTGGCTTGTCTGGCTTTTCGTGTCTAACGTAACGTGGAATTATTGTTATTTTCTGAATGGATTAACATGTGTTTTTTTTTTTTTGTTTTTTTTTTATACATTTATGTATGTTCAGGAACGTATAACATATTCTCAAGCATCAATTAAAATTAAAACACCATTAATTTTTTTGCGTAGTTCTCTAGGAAACCTAAATATGCTTACGAGTTTTTTTTGCACAAAATACCCGTATGAGGGACCGTAAGTTATGGTCTCCACGGAGCGCCAGGGATAACCTCAAAGGTAATGTTACTGAATAATTATTGATATTGAAATCTATCATCACATTTAATAGATTATATAGAATTAATACGACTAAGAAGGACACAAAGAAAATGTCACAGAAATAAAAAATTAAAAAATCATTAATAATTATGTTTATTAATGTAGGTGAGTAGAAAATACAGATAGGAATTATTATAGGAATAGTTAGTATGAGAGATTAGAATTAATTTAAAACCCTTATTAGGGATTCGAGATGCTCCTGTTGGCATTAGTCTGCGCAATACCGACTGTCATAGGACTCATTGGTTACTACTGCGGCACTTCAGGTTCAAATATTACCAGAATTTCTATAAAAAATGCTGGAGACTGCATCATTCCAAGACCTCAAATTAACCAAACGAAGACCTACTTACAACTTTTACAAGTCATGGACTTCAAGAACACCCATGTCTATGAATGCAAGATCGAGATAAGTAGACATGTTTTCATTTGTGGTGCATTCGATCACATGATGACAGTAAGTTACGGCTTCTTGGAATACTTACTAGAGCCGACCCTTGAACAATGTCTACAACTCCACGAAACAGGTCATTACACTTTGGGAAAACTAACTCTAGACATGAATGGAAGGAACAAATCAACTACCTACAACACGATGCTAGCAGGAAGTGTAGACGGCTCTGGCAATTGCGAGGGTGAATCATACTCAAACGCCTATGGATTCCGGAAGAAAGCAGTGGTCCAGGCAGTTTTCAAAATAACCTTAAAGGACTACACTGCCCAAATCATTGAACGGAAAAACGAAATCATTCTCAATGTAGGAACGCCATGTTCATTGGAGAAGACACACTGCATCTATTACGAGGGAAGTTACGCTTTCTGGAACCTTCAACCCAAAGATTCCTGTAAATACGACCACTACGAAGTTTTGTCCGAAGGAATTGCAGACAAGATAATGGAACAGAGAGATCATTTCTCGGAGACGATTTATACTGTGGTTCAGGACGACATCACATTCGCCTTGGCGGAAAAACGTCGAACTCAAATTTGCGGTTATGTTTTGATACACACACTGTTAGAAAAAGGACTCGAAATCATACTGAAAAGTGCGAGAGTTTCCTCTTCGCACTTTCAGTGTGTTATTCCACATCCCTTTCGGTGCGAGGTTCGGTGGCGTATGCGAGAGCGTGCCTTTTGCATCTGAGCAAGAGGGATATTACATCTTTTCGGTGCGAAAGACGGTGAAAAGTGTTGAGAGACGAACGAGTGTAAAAGTACGATGCGATTCAATAAAATAAACTAAATCTTGCGCACTCTTTGGTGTTCGAAGGCTTCAGTTTACCACCGTTCAGTGCGACCTTACAACTGTCAAGATGCTTGCATGTTTTCAAGATATTACTAACATCTTTTCGCTAACAAAATTATCAAAATACATGGAAAATTTTACATGCCTTACACCTAAACCTTATAAATTAATATTCAAGGATCAAAACGCTTTACGTTCAACGTTTAATTTTCGTGAAAAAACCAAATTTTAATGATTGTTTACTTTCTGGAGTTTTTAAGGTAATGTTTAGTTATACGTATTATTTCTTCAGTTTTTTGCATAAAAGTTTTGTATTCCAATTTCATTATTTTAAAAATTCACATGAATATAATTGTATCTCATGTGATGATATATGATAATAAATTATGTAAACGTGTGATTTTATACATAAAATAATTATTATAGAAAAAATGTCATTTCATATTAAGATGATAATTTTTGAAAATAAATTATTGAAATTCGTAATACGGAAAGCTCATTATTTTTCAAATCAGTTAGTTCGTCACTGACCAAATCACCGATTTCTCTCAAATTTTGTAGATAGTCACGTAAACTAGTTTTAAAACGAACGTATTTTTTATTTTGGGCCGAAAAATGGTTTTTGTCAAGAAATTCAGATTCAAGATTTGGTTGTCAAATTCAGAGTAACTTCACTTTTGCCGGAAACTTTTTTTTAAATCCTTATTTCTCATCAGAAAACCTATGGATTTCAATAATTTTTGTATAAAAACGTTCGAAATTGTACGAAATTTCTGAATAATGTATTGAAAATATTTCTTGTAACGGTGTTGAATTGTTATTAGCGTAAATGAAAAAAGTTTAAAATAATTTCCAGTAAATAGTTTTTAAACTGCATCATTTTTTTTCCCGTTTTTGTTTTTCATTGATTGGTAAAGGTATGAACTACATTCTGTAAAAACCGCTACATGCCGAAACGTTTTGTTCGTAAGTGAGAATTTTTTTCCGATTTACCAGCCTGTCATTAACAAGTGATTATGAAATTTCAATATATTTCCACTTTGCTTGATCTTGAGACGTTGCAATATGTTCCATTTAATGATGATACATATTCAAAACGAAAATAATGAACAAAAAATTCCTAACCAGATCTTCGACGGCTCGGAATACAACTTGAAATCAAGCTTTTGCGTGGATCACTAGATTGCTAAAATATTAATTATCACGCATATTAATTCCATCAGAATACTTTCTCTCCATTTCTCTGAAACATTTGATTAAATTCTTATGTTTATTCAAAATTCTGAAGGTAGGTCTATTTTATCTATCGGGAAAATGTTCAAGTGTGGAGTTTTGCGATAATGTCATAATTTTTTTTGTCCAATATTTCAAACTTTCTGAAAAATAAAAATGAATGTTCGAAACGTGGCATAGTTTGAGTGTATAAGTATAATGTAACGTTCAAGACCAAATTTTTCTGGATTTTTCTATTGCTGCTATCTATGTCTTACGAGCACTGAAAAAAAGCAAACAAGTACTTTTTCGGTACTCGTAAAACATAGATAACAGCTATCAAGCTAAGTTTCAAAAATTTATCGCAAGTTTATCACAAAGTATGAATTTTTGAAGAAAACATATGAAAAATTACATGTGAATCCCATTCAAAACTGCAGTCGTTTTGTGCCACTTATTAATCATGTCCGATTTGCTTTAAACTTTACAAAAATTTTTTTTTCTATCTTGATTGATTTACAGCCCTGGAAAGGAAAAATTCCGACATCGCCAAAATAAGTGACACCCTTTTATACCAAATATACTTAATATAATAATTTTAAAGAACAATTTATTATTTTAATTATAATTACAAATTATTGAATAATTTCAAATTAAATCATACGATGAATAGTATATGTAGAAATATGTCATGTATGTAGAAATTAAAAATGGGTGAAAACATATTCCATTAATTCAAAAAAAATTTACTTTCGGGATATACTTTCAAACATCAATTTCGTCTATTAAATTTCCAAATGTATGTGTATATTTTTTCATGAAAATTGCTCTCACTATAGCAGATGGTAATATCCTTTTCATGAATCATAGCAAAGCCCTGTTATTGAAAAGCAAAAAAACTGTACTTCACTTTTTGCTGTTCAAAAATTTGTGTGTTTAAAATTACTCAAAATTTTTTTCGATTGTAGAAGAAAATGGTAATAAAAATTGAAAAAGTACCCACTAAGTAAAGAAGCTAAAATTTGAATAATAATAATGAAAAAAAATTTGCAATTGCTAAGCAACAAAACTGTAGTAGCAATTCATTCTCAAAACAGCCAATTTTGGTAATGACCTAAAAGTTTAGTTATGCAGGCAGGACAAACAAAAAGACGTACCTATATTAAAACTTCAACAAGGTTGAAAGGAAGTTTCTTTCTCTTTAATTCATAGAATAAATACTTGAGGTTCAGGAAAGGTAAAAAATTGTTAACGAATTTTTTTAAAGGCATCTTCCTTGTTGCTATACTTGTGTAGCAACAGCTGTTGAAAAAGGTTTGGTTAGTTTTTAATAAAATTATTGAAGTTTTCAACGTGTACCCTATATGAAATTTTTCCCATTAATTGCTCTTGAAATTTTCCATGCGTGATAGAAATTATTTTACAAATTATTGAAAAATTGTAATAATTTGTTGTTGGTTCTAATGAAATAACGTAAAATAACTTTTACTATGATAAAATACGTGCCATACTAATTCCTGACAAAAAAGCTTTGCCTTAAGATCTTATTCAATTGAAGTTTTGAAGAAACAACAAATTATTTATTGATGATCAAATATTTTTTTGGTTAACACTTATTTGAGGTTTCAATTTCAGATTTACTAATCCATTTTTTTCATACTTTACATGCAAATATTGAATTTTATTCATTTCGAATCACTTTTACGGAAATTTTGTCATGTTAAATCCATTAAAAATTGAAAAACCTTTTTTTTGCATTCTTCGTGGGGGCCTCAGGCCGCGTCCCGTCGGCCCTGTTCTTAATCCGGCCCTGGTAAAAATGATGATTCTCGTATTACATGCCGTATGGGCGCGCTAATATAAACTGTGTAGTTGTAAAAATGGATAAAAATAAATCCTAGCGCACATAAATCCCTTTCTCAAAATTAACTTCACTGCACATGTGCGCAAAGAACACCCTCACGGTGTTTGATTCACACAGAATGTTTTTATAATGCCTGACATCTTTTTGGTGCGATTGAATAATGTTTCGAACACCGCGAAGTGGAGATTTCGTGAGCTCGTCAACTTTACACCGAGACGGTGTAAAGGAATGCTCATTCGCACCGAAATACCGCACCGCGTCATTACAACTTTCCACTTCGGTGGCAAGTTGTCAAGATTTTTTCTAACAGTGCACAGAACACCTGAAACTTTTTTTTGTTGTACATGTTCGCACACAAATGAACGAGTTGTATCATAATTTACTCGTTCAACGTTGTGAACTGGAAAGACAGCTTATCAGAAATATACAAAGCATAGCTACATTTCCAGCTTATGAATTTGCATATAACTTCATGAAAGGCCCAGGATACTTGGCTTTTCTGACCTGTGAGGTGGTTTAATTAATAAAATGCATTCCAACTGAAATCAGAATCAGACAAATCGAACGTTGCTATCAAGAGCTTCCGGTCAAGAGAAACAACGAAAGTCTTTTCCTGACACCAAGGACTCACATTTTGGAACGTTCTGGCACTGAAATAACTTGCGATGCTTTGCTGCCGACTATGTATGAAATCGATGAACGCTGGTATGAAACCAACCCCCATATCACTGAGGTCCGAGAACCAATATCAATGGATTCGACATCTAAAACCACATGGGAATACCAGAATGCAGGTGAACTAGCAAAAAATGGAATATGCACCGAGGAGGGAATCGAAGCTCTAAACGAACAAATAATGTTTCCACTGGACAGATCCAGCATCTAGAATACAGTTGCACGCCGCCTTAAGGGAGAAAATGTGGATACGAATGGGTTATCCATCCTTGGGTTTTTAGATCCCCCTGCCATCGAAACCCTAGCACAACATACCTGGAGTAAATTTTTTGGTACCTTCACCGCCTTAGGAACTTGGACTGCAGAATTTTTAGGAATCTACATTATTACAAAACTCGCAAAAGGAATTTTCGATGCAATTCTTCACATGATCTCACTACATGGCAACTTAGGATTTAGTTATTACCTGATAGCCAGTTGCTGGGAATCGCTGACGAATACACTGCTCCACTGGGAGAAGAAAAAGTATCAGAAGTAAAGCCCCAACACTGAAGATCACAAGAAAGACCAAAGTCTTCCAGATGACCAAGTGGTTCCGGTTGTTGTAGTCGACAACGGTGAGAATCAAGACATCTATGCGACGATAGCCCCACGAAATGAGCATCATATCCTACGAATGAATTAATATAAGACGAAGAACATTGTAAAATACATGCAATAATATCATTATTATGTTCTGATATTTTTGGGTATATTTATATTGATTGAATCCAACGATTATGCAATTATATGATTAATTTAACCACGACAGCAATTACCACGGCAAACTCGGTGGATATTTTAAATCTGATGGATGAATAGGATAAATAGAGAAATAATAATATTATATTACATGTATTCTGAGTTTCGAATAGAAAAAGTCTTAGAGAAAATGCATATGCATGTATGAACGACATGTACTCAAAGTTTAAAATAAGGGAAGATGAGAAAATAGAAAGGGAGTAATATGAAATACATATATTCAGAGCATAATGTATATGTATATAGTTTGGAAATATTTAGTATAATAGACAGGAAAAACATACTGTCAAAATTTATTTTCAATTCTAGAATTAAATAACATTGAATTATCAATATTAAATTATTATTGAGTTATTATAGTTGAATTGAGCGTTATAATTATTGCTCTATTTAATATACTTAAAATAGGTAGCGATATGATCTATTGTACATGAATAAGAGAAGATATTTATACACAGGGTGCGCCATCTAGACAGGACCTATTTAAACGTTGAATAACTCCGCCATTTTTCAGCTGATTTTGGAAAATGAACAAGATTTATATAGGGTATACAATGGCATTTATTGACAATTCACTCAAAATACAATATCGATCAAATGACCACCTCCATTAGACACACAAAAATCGGCCCTTTTTTGGGCATTTTGCATTGTATTTGACAACATTTCAGGCGTAATAGCAGCAATTTCCGCTGTGATATTAGCTTTTAGTTCTTCAATAGTCTTCGCTTTGTTGTCATACACCTTACTCTTCAAATAGCCCCACAGAAAAAAGTTCGGCGCCGTCAAATCCGGCGAACGAGGAGGCCACATTAAGTCACCCTTTTTTGACAAAATGCGTCCCGGGAACTTTCTCTGCAAAAACTTCATAGTAGCAACTGCGGTGTGACAAAGTGCGCCGTCTTGTTGAAAATAGAAGCTTGTCAGACAGTGTTTACGCATTTCCGGACAAACGAAGTGCGCCAACATCCAACGATAGTGTGCACTGTCGACGGTTTCTCCAACTTTGAAAAAAAATGGTCCAATAATCGTTTTCGAGCACACTCCGGCCCAAACAGTAACTTTTTGGTCGTGCAATGGTGTTTCGTGAATGATGCGTGGGTTCTCTGTTCTCCAGATTCGACAGTTTTGTTTATTGACCCCGCCAGAGAACGTAAAATGAGCTTCGTCCGTCATAAAAATTCGGTCCCAAAAATCAGGCTCGGCATCGATCTTTCTTGCGATCGTATTCCCATATTCAAGGCGACGCGGCTTGTCCGTTTCCAATAATCTTTGGGTAAGTTGCACTTTGTATGGAAAAAGATAGAGATCATCCTTCAAAATTCTTCTTAAAGTGGTTCCACTCACGTTAAGCGTCTGAGAACGACGGCGAAACGACACACTTGGATTTTCGGCAACACTCTCTCTAACCGCTTCAACAACTTCATTGGAGCGTCGCGGATGCAGTCAAATGGGTCGCGGGCGAGTAGCTACAGACCCGTGTTCAAAGAAATTTTTCGCCAAAATACGAATTGTCTTGGCGGAAGGCGCCGAATGTCTCCCATATTTCTTACGATAAGCACGCACAGTTTTCACAGTTGAACGATTGTTTTCAATTACAGTGCTACAATTTCAGCCCGCTTTTTTGGCGTAAATCGGTCCATGACTAAAATGGCATAGACTGACGTTTCAGAATCTGGCTGATTTGTCAAAATTGGCTGAAAAATGGCGGAGTTATTCAACATTTAAATAGATCCTGTCTAGATGGCGCACCCTGTATATATATATTAAAATTGAAACATACTTTTTGAAAAAAATAAAAAAAATGAATATAAATTAAGCAATAGTAAGGAAGAAAATACTGGATAAGATTTAGAAATAAAAGAAATAGAAAAGGAGAAAGGAATGTGGGGACGGTTTGGTTGAGTTCCCATTTTCTTCTCTATTTAACCAGTTATTAAGAGTTATTAAGAATAGACAATACAATGAAAGATCTATTCTTATTTTCCAAGATATTGAATTGGATTAAGTTGATAAAATTTATACACAAAACAGAAATTCAATTACAGAAAAACGCAAAATTTTGAGAAAAATAGAAATGAATCTCATAACCCACGCTGTTTTAATTGCAACAAATTTGGCCATATCAGCAAATTTTGCCGCAACAAAAAGAAATCTGGAACAAACGAAGATACGAAACAACATCACGAAAATCGAGCATTCCTCTGCTACGCTGTCGATGCCACGAAAAAATCGGCTTGGTACCTGGATTCCTGCGCCTCAACCCATATCGCCCACCAGCAGGACTTACTTCAAGAATATACACGTTCCTGTACAATCGAAATTTCCATAGCCAACAACGCAACGATGAAGGCAACAAAAATGGGAGATATGAAAATTCCTATTTCAATTAAAAATGAAAATTCTGAAATTTTAGCTAGAGATGTATTATATGTTCCAAATGTTTCTGCCAATTTACTCTCTTTTAGCAGGGTTATCAATCGAGGAAACAAGGTTGAATTTTCCAGAGAAAGATGCAAGATTACGAGCACTGAAGGACAGCTTCTGGCAACAGCTTCAGAGAAAAATGGCATTTTCCAACTGGATACCCCTTCGGAATCAGTCTTTTTGTCACAAACCGAAAAAAAAGAAAATTTGTGGCACCGTCGCTTAGGCCACATAAATCGAAAAAACATGGAGCTTCTTCGTCGTGGACTTGCAACTGGCTGCGACTTCCAAGGACCAACCAAGACACCATGTGAGGACTGCGTCAGTGGGAAACAACACAAACAACCATTCAAAACATCAGGAAGACGAGCAGACGACCTCATAGACCTGATTAACACCGATTTATGTGGACCAATGGAAAAAAGCTCAATTGGAGGAGCAAGGTATTTTCTGACACTCATTGATGACAATACAAAAAAGGTTTTTGTTTACTTCCTAAAAAATAAGAGTGGTATTACAGAAATAATAAAGGAATTTAAAATCCTCAATGAAACTCAGACTGAGAGAAAAATGAAAATTTTAAGATCTGATAATGGTAAAGAATTTGTAAACCAAGAACTGAAAAATTTTTTGAAAAACCAAAGTATAAAACATCAATTAACTGTGGCTCATTCTCCTCAACAAAATGGCGTCGCCGAAAGAATGAATTGAACAATTGTCGAAAAGGCCCGTTCTATGCTATACGACGCTGGACTTCCGAAGGAATTCTGGGCAGAGGCAGTAGCCACAGCAGTTTATCTCATCAACACGACGCCAACAAACAATACTTCAAAGAAGACGCCCGAAGAAGCCTGGACCGGATCCAAACTCGATGTCAGTCACCTACGAATTTTTGGATGCAAAGCAATGGCTCACGTCCCGAATGAAAAACGCCTCAAGTGGGGCCCAAAATCACATGAATACATTTTCGCTGGATATTGCGAAAACTCGAAAGGATATCGTTTGATTGACAAGAAAACGAGACAGTTCACAAAAAGCAGAGATGCTATTTTCTTTGAAGGAAAAAAAATGTTGAGGAAGAAAACATTCAAAAACAAAATACAAACTCGAAATTCATCCCGATTTAGGAAGAAGACATTGAACAAAATCGATATGAAGAGAGAGAAGAAATAACGAGTAACAAAGAGGAAAATGAAGAAAATTTTAAAGACGCAAGTGAGATTGCAAAAGAAGACCTGACTCATGAAACGGACATCGAGCTATATCCGGAGGAAACCGTCAACCCAGAACCGTTGAGACGCTCAGCTAGGACTCGGAAACCGACAGAATTCAAGGACTTCATATCTTTCTTTGCGGAAAAGACCAACCCTGAAGAACCAATATCCGTTTAACAAGCCTTGTCAGGATCGGACTCAATTTTTTGGCAAAAAGCCATGCAAGAAGAATACGATGCCATGATCAAAAATCAAACATGGATTTTAACTGATCTACCCCTGAAAGAAAAATTTTGAACACGAAATGGGTATTTAAAATAAAACCCGGAAAAGAGAATGAAAGAAAATTTAAGGCTCGTCTCGTCGCCAAAAGATGTTCTCAAATCCAAGGAATTGACTTCCAGGAAACCTATGCCCCTGTGGTAAGGACCAACACAATTCGTGTTCGACTCGCCTTGGCCGCCAAACGGAACTTGGAGATTCACCAAATGGATGTCAGAAACGCATACTTATAATGAGAGCTTGAAAAAGAAATCTATATTAATCAACCAAAATAATTCTTTATTCCAGGGAAAGAAATGAAAGTCTGCAAGCTATTGAAAGGGATGCACGGCTTGAAACAGGGAAGCAGATCATGGAATCAGAAATTACGGACTGTTTTGAAATAAATGGTTTTTCACCAATCCCGTACAGATCAATGCCTTTATTTCGAGAAGGAAAATGGGAAAATTTAAATTATAGCTGTATACGTTGATGACTTAATTTTTTTGTCCGAAGACAGGAAATCCATGGAGAACTCGAAGAAATCCCTGATGAAGACCTTTTACATGTACGACCTTGGAGAAATTTCCAGATATCTTGGACTGAAAATCACTCGACACAGGAGTCAAGGAAAAATTGCAGTCGATCAAGCTGAATACGTCAGCGACATCATCACCAAGTTCAAGATGGCTGGCAGGAACCCCGTGGCTACCCCTTTGGATCCGAACCAAAAATTCTCACTGGATATGTCACCGAAAACTGAAGAAGAAGTACAACAAATGCGCAACATTCCATGCCGTGAAGCAGTTGGAAGTCTTCTTTTCGCAGCACAGGGAACAAGACCAGATATTGCGCACGCGGTGGAAGTGGTCAGCAGATTTTGCAACAATCCAGGAAAGGCTCATTGGACAGCTGTGAAACGAATTTTTCGCTATCTGAAAGGCACTGTTCAAGATAAAATTATATTTCAAAAGGATGCAAATCCTAATTTTTTCGCTTTCAGTGATGCAGATTGGGGAAATGAAGTTGACGAGAGGCGATCGGTCACTGGATATATAATCAAATTTCAGGGAGGACCGATTTCCTGGGCCAGCAAGTGACAAAATACAGTTGCCTTGTCGACAACAGAAGCGGAATACATGGCACTGTCTTCTGCTTGCCAAGAAGTGCTGTGGGTTCGAAGCCTCATCACTGAAATCGCTCCGTTTCTCGTCAAAGCCCCGACCCTCATCTACTGCGACAACAGAGGAGCAGTGGATCTTGCATCGACAGGAGGATTTCGACAACGAACAAAGCATATCGACATCCGTCACCATTTCATCCGAGACCATATAGATCAACAGGACATCAGGATCCAGCACATCTCGACGAAGAAGATGGTGGCAGATTCGCTCACAAAATCATTGTTCGGGAAGAAATTTGTTTTTTGTAAAACGTAATTTGGTATGAAACCGTTTTAACCTTCCTTTTCTTTTGGTTATTTTTTTGGAATTGTTCATTTCGAATGATATAAATAATATTACATGTTTTTTTTGTTATTTGGGTTAAGACTGAATTTATGTTTCTTAAATTTGAAGGGAGGGAGAAATTTGAGTTCAAGAGAGGGGGTTGGGATATTAAACACAAATTTGAATCGCGCGCTCTTTTTGCCTATGTTGGCACAACTATTCTTTTTAGTGTATCGCTGTCTTTTCATAAATAAATTCCTCTCACTCTGGTGCGTGGTTAAAACGATAGAATATGTGTTATTATTCCACCTGCCCAATAAAGCTAATTAAATTAAAGTCAATAAACTCCCAACAATAATAACCTTAAAATGAATTGTCAGAATCAACTAAGATTATTATACGTAAACTATAGCGTGTGTGTGGATATTCGGTCCTGTGATCTTCAGCATTGCGCTGATCGTCGTCGTCGAAGTTTCCCAACTAAAATTTTAACCGCGAAGTGGCGCGGCTGACGCGCCACGGCCGCAATGTCCAAGCCAAGGACGTCGCAACGAAATATTTCACGGGGGCAAACCCAAATGATATATTTTTAAATTGCAAAAAAACAAGAATTCGTAGAACTGTTTTGGTCAATATGATCAATATTATTGCCTGTATCAAGTTGTTGCGAATCCAATTAAGTAGGTTGTTGATTTTAGATTATTACAGATGTAATTTAACTTTTTTTAAACAATTATTTGCAGAATTAAGGTTTTTGAAAGATGCATATGCTAATTATAGTTTTTTAGTGTGCTGATAACGAATCTTTGTCAGATTCGCAAAATTCATTTGTTAAAACTGTTTGTTAACAATGACTTGCAAAATTTAAGCTCCTGAATAACTCATATGTTTTCTATGGTTTTCAGGTGCGCTGATGATGAGTTTAGTGTTAGATTTGCAAAATAGATTAGTTTAAACTTTTTAGTTCAAAAATTTCTTGCAAAATTTAAGTTTTTGAAAGATGCATATGTTTTTCATAGTTTTTTAGTATACTGATAAAGATTCTAGGGTCAGATTTGAAAAATCGACCTGTTCTTACGTATTATCGACTATAACTTGCAATATCGAATTTTTTCGCATCTTGCGAAAAAATTCGATATTGCTTTATAGCACACTTTAAAACTATGTTTCCACATAGTTTTAAAGTACGCTGATCATGAATCTAGTGTCAGTTTTTTGCGAAATATTGCTTTGTTTTAACTTTCTTTCTTAAATTACTTACAAAACTGAAGTTTTTCGAAGTAGCATACGCTCTCCATGATTTTCTAATTTGCTGATCATACATTTAATGCCAAATATGGATAATTTATTCATTTCAAGATTTGTTCCCTTGTGACTCGGGCTTCTATAATTTTTTATAAAACCCCTTATAAAATCTCAGGTTTTCTAAATAAAATTTTTCTTTTTTTCTTAAACGACTTTATAAAAACATTGCTCTTTATATATAATCACTTTATTAAATATGCGAAATTTTATAAAAAATATAGAGAATATAGTTACTACGGTTCAAAGACATCACGTTTGATACTAAAATTATTTATAGGTTCTTTTGTTTTTTATAGTTGTTTCGTACGCTGATTATTATGGATCTGGCATCAAATTTGAATATAAGTTTGTAAATACTTTATTTGACAAATATTTGAAAAATTATTAAGTTTGCAGGCCGCATATGCTAATGCTAGTAATATAGGTCATTGATAATTGATCTGGTATTAACATTGCACAAGTGTCTGCTTTGACTATTGGTCTCAATAAACTAAAGTATAAAAATAAAACTGTGCTCGTATGATGCACTCGCTTTTTATGGTTTTTTTGACTGCTTATTACGAAGCCTGTACCTAATTTTCAAAAATAATCCGTGTAGGCTTATATTTCTAACAGATAGTTTGGAATCGAAGTTGCTAGAAGTTGCATATGGTCTTTTTTTTAAATCGTTATAAAAGACTTTTTTTCATTATTTCTTCAACATAATATCAATGTTATTCTTAGTTGAAACGAATTAGCTTTGCGAACTAGATGACTGATTTCACTGATTCGTAATAAGCAGACCAATAGAATTGTAACAAGCTTTTTAATGTTACAAAAAATATAATTTTTATATATAAATTATTATAACATGTAGTGCAAACAAATAAATTCTGTGAATCTGGCACCAGGTACATGATCAGTGACAGAAAGCAGAGAAAAGTTTTTTTTTAATGAAAAAATAAATGAATTCCCACTTCCCCTCCATTCCGTTTCAAGATTATTAATCTTGAAACGGATTAGAAAAGTGTATTTAGTTTAAAAAATATTCTAATCTTTAATAAATAAAATTTTAACAAGTATTTGGAGTATACCGACAATATAATTTAAATTAATATTGTGATAAACAATCACATTTGAGTGATGAACAAAAAATTTTTTCAACACCAGATTTTATGGTGAGTACATTTAATACGGACTCGGTAAAATTTCTATAAATAATGTTTTGTGAAAATGTAATATAGTATCAGAAATAAAAATAGGGTAAACTTTATTTGTGTGCTTCTGTCAAAATTGAAAAAAATTACTGTTTTATATGTCACTGTTATATATCCGAAGATATGAAATATTTTCGGATCTATAATCTTATAGAATTTGATAAATCGCATCGAAAGAATGCACGAAAGAAGTTTAGACTACGCGCTGATAAGATAAATGCACCGCCCAGGCAAATCACGGCGGATGCACCTCTCAGGTTCGAGTGAAATCACGTGCTGATTGACTGAGTTTCGTATGTAATATGACTGGGTGACGATTGATTTCGAGGAAATGTATTGGAATGCCATACCTTTCATGAGGAAAAAGTGGTATAAAAATGCAAGTCCCCTGCGGAACAGGACAGTCAACCCCAGTCAATTAACTCGTTAACAGCCAGTTATTTTCGGTTAATAGCCCACCCCAGTATCCAGTCTTTTGAAAGAAAAACGACAACTCACCTGTCCTGTTGGAAACGGAGCTGCAAATAGTTAGTATCAATTGTTCCCAATTATTGGACTTTTCGAAGTCAAATATTTTTTCATTCGACTTTTCGAAGTCAAATTTGTTTTCCTGTCATTGGACTTTTCGAAGTCAATCCGTATTATTAGACTTTTCGAAGTCAAATATTTTTTCATAGTTAAATATTTTTTTCATTAGACTTTTCGAAGTCACATTTGTTTTCTTATCATTAGACTTTTCGGAGTCACATTTGTTTTCTTGTCATTAGACATTTCGAAGTCACATTTGTTTTCTTGTCATTAGACTTTTCGAAGTCACATTTGTTTTCTTGCCATTAGACTTTTCGAAGTCACATTTGTTTTCTTGTCTTTGAAATTTTGAAGTCAATCCGTATTATTAGACTTTTCGAAGTCAAATATTTTTTCATAGTTAAATATTTTTTCATTAGACTTTTCGAAGTCACATTGGTTTTCTTGTCATTTGAATTTTCGAAGTCAATCCGTATTATTAGACTTTTCAAAGTCAAATATTTTTTCATAGTTAAATATTTTTTTCATTAGACTTTTCGAAGTCACATTTGTTTTCTTGTCATTAGACTTTTCGAAGTCACATTTGTTTTCTTGTCATTAGACTTTTCGAAGTCACATTTGTTTTCTTGTCATTTGAAATTTTGAAGTCAATCCGTATTATTAGACTTTTCGAAGTCAAATATTTTTTCATAGTTAAATATTTTTTCATTAGACTTTTCGAAGTCACATTTGTTTTCTTGTCATTTGAATTTTCGAAGTCAATCCGTATTATTAGACTTTTCGAAGTCAAATATTTTTTCATAGTTAAATATTTTTTCATTGGACTTTTCGAAGTCAAATATTTTTTCATTCAACTTTTCGAAGTCAATCCGTATTATTAGACTTTTCGAAGTCAAATATTTTTTCATAGTTAAATATTTTTTCATTAGACTTTTCGAAGTCACATTTGTTTTCTTGTCATTTGAATTTTCGAAGTCAATCCGTATTATTAGACTTTTCGAAGTCAAATATTTTTTCATAGTTAAATATTTTTTCATTAGACTTTTCGAAGTCACATTTGTTTCTTGTCATTTGAATTTTCGAAGTCAATCCGTTTTATTAGACTCTTCGGAGTCAAATATTTTCACAGTCATTTTCGTATGAAACTTTGCGGAATCAAATCAGTTCAACAAGACTTTTCAAAGTCAAACCAGT